>CM067218.1:91078272-91575451 GCA_034190945.1 Octodonta nipae | reverse complement strand
TTTTTTTTGATAGTACTTTTTTTTCATTCGTACTTGGTACGTTCAACGATTCGATTATTAT
Organism: Octodonta nipae; assembly: GCA_034190945.1. Lineage (NCBI taxonomy): Eukaryota > Metazoa > Arthropoda > Insecta > Coleoptera > Chrysomelidae > Octodonta > Octodonta nipae. Next base: position 91,575,390 of record CM067218.1, on the reverse strand, counting down.
CAATTATTTATGCGGAAATCGAGACTATTCCTCGAGTAATGAAACACGAAAAACGTAACGTGCATGTTATTAATTCATCGACCAATATTATCTGTAATTCGACTCCAGGGCGCAAAAATCCATCGGTTAAAAACGGTTGTAAATTTATTTCTAAAATATTGGTGTGTTGACGATGTTATAGAAATTCAATGTTTGCTACCCAGAGTAAATTGTTCAAGAAATGAACTAGTTGATCAATTTCGACCAACAAAAAAAATTATTTCTTATAAAATATTTGGTGGATTTTTAACAAAATGTAAAGACGATAGTGATATTGATAGATTGGATCAAGTTTTTGAAAAATATGCAAGTTTATTACATTTGTGGATTGCCGTAACCCACTCATCTGATAATTTATTTTGGGTCATTAGGACTTGGACTGACGACGAAAACTATCATGTCGAATCTATTATAAATTCCTTGCAACAGCGGCAATCTTTATCGCAGTCGATTTCCATGGCTGCCCTAAAGAAGGATAAGCTATATTGCATTAAAAATACTTATTCTGGTAAATGTAATATTGTCAACGTTTGGGAAATTTCACATCCCGGCGTATATTTTACTTTATTGTTTGATTATCCCATTCGATTTTTTGACGAACGTTGCATGCACGGGATCAGTGTACAAGAACTCGAAGCTTGTACGAATCTAAAAGCCATAGAATCTCTCGAGTTGGCTAGAAAACTTGTTGCCTTTGAAGAAAAAAGATGTAATAGAAATTTCTAAGATAAGTTTATTGTTCAGTGCCGATATTTACCTGTATGTGTTTTGGTTGGACGAAATTGGACACATACTGAGGCCGTTTCGATAGCTAATTTTTGTGATAGATTATCTCGAAATGTCATACACTGTATACAGGCAGCATTATGTCAAGGCATTCTCCGAAAATGCATTTTAGGTTCTGTCAGAAAGTAACAATAATTTGATAGATTATTAAGATGTAAACTAAAAATATAAAATTATGAGTAAATATATGGTTGGAAATGTGTCATCTTACCGGAATTATCATCGGTGAATCGGGACATAATTCGTTTTTGGGTGCAATATTTCAAAAACCGTAGAAAATAGTTTGTTATGCAATTACGATTATTTTGATATTGAATATTGTTGTGTTTGTGTTGAGACATTACACCACCGTACTGGATTATCCATTTTTAGAAAAACTTTTTTCGCTTTTACCTTGGTTAAGAAAATAATAAATAATGATTCGCAAACAAATCAATAACAGCAGAAAATATTCAAATGTCAAACAACTTCAGCAATATCTATTCGATGATCAAACGTCTTTGAATGATGAAAATAACTCCAACGATAGCTTTGACGATGAGCGAGATTCGAGTGTTAAAACTATCGATGACACTGATACATTCACGTGTGAGAATACTGCAAAAGATGATGAGGAATTCAAATGGGTTATGAAAGAATTAAAACACGTCGACATGTGCAATTTATTTACTCAACGCCCTACGTCGTTTTGCTTTGGAGATTACGTTCAACGTTTAACTAAAATATTAAATGTTTACAACAAATACAAAAACCGACGACAATATAAACGATGAACAGTTTTTGCAACGTCTTTTAGATTTTACAATAGCCGTTATAAATGAACTCGATTAGAAGAAACTTCCATAGAAATTCTTTTGCTTTTTAATTTGTTACAGAGCCCCGAGCATGTATCAAAGAGATGATTCCGACGAGCCCGATTTGCCTGCATTGATTGGTAAAAATGATATCACGAATTATAATTTTCCATCCAGACTACGATATACAATTTCACTGACTATTCTAGATATTTATGAGTTTAGCTGTAAACCCGACATTGTCTTTAAACGTATACGCAGTAAGGCTTATCAAGAAAAATGCAAAAGAAATACAATCGATAAATATTTAACAGATTTCTTTTTAGATTCTCTAAAAGTTGTAAAAACGAGTACTCACCACGACGAGATTACAAAGAAATACAAATGTTTTATCGAAAGTAATCAACACATAATAAAAAAATATGACAATAAATTTAAATATCGGAGACAAAAAATTAGTAGAAACATAGAAGTCATTCAATCTTATCCTCCACTACGAAATTCCGTGATCGAAGAAACGCTTAATAACATGTGTAAAATGTCATTATCCGTTGAACGGTACGTTGCAACGAGAACATCTGGTTCGATGGAAAATTTAAATTATCACTATCCTTGTTTTTTACAATTTTTCTACATTCTAAGTAACTATGTTACTCTTTGTTAATTTGTAATGTCGATCCTTCCAAATTTGGTCAACATTTAAATAGTGTTATTTATACGGACTTGTTATTGAATCAATTTAGAATTCCCGATGAATTTGACCAACTTATTCGAGAAATAGGTATTACATCGGCGACGACATACAATTTTTTAGTTATATCTGATGACATATCTGCAAATATCCTTAAAAATAAATTACCAAAACGTAATAATATTTTCATTATAGAGGGAAAGGTTTTGGAAACGCGATATGTTGGTAAACAGAATACAGTAAATAAAAAAATAAAAAACTGATAAATCAGCCAAACGTAAATGCCTTTCAATTTAACAACATTTATGTTTTTGGAGAACCAAATTTCAAGATTGTAATTATATTTCTCAATTTTTATAAATCATTTTTTATTGACAAACTTATAAGCGACAATGACAGATCGCGCATAGAACGAATCGACGTCGTGGTGAGTTCCCTTCTAGAGTTTCCTCTACTTTCTACGCTAGAGCAGCCCTTTAAAATTATTTTAATTAACGATGTCAATCCCGGTCCAGCTAGCGATAACGATATTTGTAATTATCGGCCAATTAATCTGGATAGTAACAAAGTGTTAATTATTTCTCAAAACGAGCGCACATTTCAAAACAACAATGTATTGATAAGCATTTTGGATATTGTTAATGATATTCCAGCAAACATAAATCAAGAAAACGTATACGTTTTTAATTTAGTTGACGTTCAACATTCTTTATTTAAAAATACTAAACTTTATAGATTATTTAAAATGTTTTATTACACGTATTGTTTTAACGGTGCAAAAGGGTCTTTAGTGCCAAACGATAAAGATAATGATACTCTTCATATATTTCGTAGATATTTTCACAACGAAATTTCACTCATTTCTAAATGGTGGCCCAGTAGTGATAGCGTTAGTCACGTATTGATAAAACTACAAAACTGGTGTCCTCAAATTTTCGGTAGCATAAATGACTGGTTCTTTCACTGTGACGTTCATCAGATTTTTTCTGCGACTGATTCTATTAATAGAGAACTAACATTACCGCCTATTGATTCTAGACCCCTTTTAGCCGGCGGTGAAATTTGGAAAACCTCCACGTTGGCATACATGTCTTTGAGTCGACTAGGAATCGGCACCGCAAATGTCTGTCATTTAAGCACATCGAATGATGACAATTTAATGAAAGATTTGGTCGGTTATTACAAGCATTTGTTTGATATCGAATACGATGCCAGATTTTAATCTTTATAAGATGTACCGAAATGTATTGTAAAATTATAGTTTTAGTTTTAACAGTCGTCACCGCCTCTGAAATAGACCAGAACGGTACAGATGATCAAAATTATATTTCTTTTTATCTAGAAGGCAATTATAATTGCACCAGGCAATGCTTCATTCATATTCAATTGTTGAAAGACACAAATAAACTTTGTAATTGGAATGTCCTTAAGAATGTATCCAAAATGGTAGAAAATATAAAAATAAACAAAACATCTATTATAGATAGCATCAATATTCCGGATTTGAAAGAAATTGATGGCGTGGCTATAAAAAATCTTGAAAATACCTATTATTGTGATTTTACATTTTTAAAGACCAACTGTTTACGAATCGATCAAACGATTTCAGAGAATAACGATTCGTCGTTGGTGGAATATGCCGGGATTAGATTCGAGTAAGTACCGAAAACGCTTCTTGGATAGTACCGGTAGTCAGTAATTTCACGGAAGTAGCATTTATCGGCGCTGCTATTCTAAGTATGTATTTTATGCATCGGAAAAATAAAAAGAAAAAGAAAGGACAGTTACATTTGAAAAATAAAGTTCAGAAATTCCAATCAATTAATGAACAATTAATATAATGTCTATTATTTATGTATTGACATTTATTAATGTATTACTTTTACTGTTTCATCAATAATCAGATTTAAATTTTTATAAAAAAATTAAATTATTTATTAATCAATCTCGTACACAAAACTCGATTTATGTTGATGTTTATGCCGAAACGAATAATATTACCAACGGAAGAGATTATAGATTGGCCATCGTACAACCGTTCAATTGGTACATTTTAAATTCGCATTCAAATATTTATGTCCATTCGGTTTTGGGGAAAAGCAATTGCGTCAACAACAGAGATACCTTTATAAAATTGAACAATCCCCACAGTGGGTATTCTTTGCAAAATATGCATAAAGTTTGTTTACCTGTAACCATCTCTTCTTTAGCTACTTATTTTGCAAATAAAACCAAAACAAGGATCTTTGTTAATTTTACGAAAGAACACATCAATGTTATTGATATTATAAATATGTTGTTATTAAAAGGTGCTATAATAAATTCTGTTTTATATAATGATGAAAATGTTTTGTAATTTAATAATAAGACAATAAACAAAATGTGGTATAAATTTTTAGTTATTTGTTCTTTTGCTGTCATCAATTGTGAATCTAAGGTATCTGGAGATATAGTGGGTTATGTTGCGGACCAAGTTAATTCAGCTAATCAACGAATATTTAATAATTTTAGTAAAGTTATAGAAAGCACATTGGAAAGGGAACGCAAAGATGTGTCCTATAAATGATTTATTTAAAAATTATACACAAACTATAGATAAACGAGTCAATGAACTATTCGAAAATAAAAGTACAGATATAAAGACAGGGCTGCAATTGAAATTGAATGAGGCAATATTACATGCCCAAGAAACTCAAACAGAAATCAAAAATAATTTGACTACTGCATTTCAATTGGCTGTTGGTGATGTAGTTAACGAATTGGAGAACAACGTAACTATTTATATTTCACGACTTGATGATGTAAATGATTTAAATACAAAATTTAAAGATTTAATTGAAAAAAACATCCATTCATCGGAAATAGATGATTATATAAAAAATGAAATTGAAAATTTTACACAATTTAAAATTGATGAATTAATATTTCCCACAGAAACGGATTTTAATAATTCTATCGTAGAGCGTTTTCAAAAAGACTTAAATCAAATTAATAATTCTATAGAAAATATACAGGAAAAGTTTATTGTAAACATAACAGAATATTTGAACGAAAGAAATATTGAGTTACAAAAGAATATTAATCTTAAAATTCAAAATCAAAACAACATCAATAAAACATTTAATCGACGTGCATTTAGCTACCGGGACCCCGAGGAAAACTGTCAAGTCCGGTGTTTAGTACAACACGTAGTTTCGGTTAATTTTACACTATGTAATATAGATATAATTGAAAATGTTTCATTTGCACTTAGAGTGTTGAATGAGTCTCTATCTAAAGAGATCCCGTTTATTTCAAAATATAATTTTGACAATGTTAATCTTCTTTTTTTGGAAAACGGCCTTTACGAGTGTATTTTTTCATTTATACAAACAAATTGTTCTCGCTCGTACAGTAAAATTCCAACATGTCAATATGATTATAGAAAACGTTATTATGTTAATAATTTAGACGAATATCTTGTTCGCTTTGGTGTATTAATGAACATAATTACTGTAACAACTAATATGGTCGTTATCATTATTCTAGGATATTACATAATTAGCATTTTATCAAAACTGTTTAGAAGAAGAAGAAAAAAATCAAATATCCAAATGAAAAATAAGAGGTTTTCACTTATTAAAAATTAATAAATGTGTTATCATTATTGGATATTAAATCATTTTGTTAAAATTATTTAGAAGAATAAAGTAAAACTATGTCTCTTTAGCCGCTTTAGATATTTATTGAATTAATTATGTATTTTACATTGCATATTTTTTAAATTCTCTGTATAAATGTTTAATATATTTCAGTTAAAATATTCTAAAATTATTTTTTACATCCTCAAATATTATATATGTAATGTTCAAAAAAATTCATAAATAAAAAATTGATTTTAGCTAGTATTTTTATTAAAATTACACAACATAATTTATTATTCCACCAAATTTATATTTAATACAATCACAATAATAATTGTTTGATAACAATTCTAAAAATATAGATTTGAAATAACAATTTATTATAACAATTTTGGAATCTGCATTACCATCAATTGCACAAGCATACGCATACGGCTTTGAATTTGTAATAAATTTTACAAGACCGTAAATACAAAAAGCTCTGTATTTGTCGTTTAGGTTGGTAGATCTTTTACTTTGAAACAATTTTCCATTTTGCAGGTAATATTGCATGCAAGAACTTTTCCACGGACAATTTATCACAAGGTTAATATAATCATCTTCGCGTTGTACCGCACCGAGTACGGATTTCAATTCTTTCTTTTTTCTTCCTGGCATTTTAAACCCCAGTTTAACATTTATTATAATATTTTTATTGTCGTCTTTTAATTGTTCTTCACATCTATTTTCAATATCAAATATGTTCCAAGTTGCCGGTAAATTACATAAATATCTAAGTAAGTAAAATTCATTTTTATCAAGAGTACTTTCAAAAATTGTTAAAACTGATTTGGCAAGCACAGAATTTTCCCGTTCCACTTTCTGTATCCAAGTATGTAAATTTTCCGCTATCGAATTGTTTGATTCAATAAATAGTTTACAGGTGTCCTTTTCTTGATGGTTGTTTTGTATTTTTATACACCTCGTCGATGGCTTTAAATAGTTATTTATATTATTTTGGGACAATTGTAATAATGAGGCTATAATGTTTATTTGTTTTTTTTTACATTTTGGGAGCTTTTATAACTTCTTTTTTAATCTTTTTATTTGTAGTAATCTTTTTCGGTGTGGCTTCATTACTTTTCACAACATTAAATATTGTATGCCTTTCTTGGGCATGTTAGTCATCGAAAGATACACCAACGTATGGTTTAAAACTACTGTTATTTAGACTTATATTACTATCGTTAGCATCTCCAAACATTTGTTTTGGCAGAGTATTTATTTTATTGGTCGACATTTTTCCTATTTTCGGATGAATTAAATCAACCATTCCAAATTTAAATGAAGGAGTTTTTTTTCCATTTGATACATTACTTCGAAACAGGGAATCAATTACAATCGTTGATAGTTTATCTAAATACAAAAGTGTTATATACTCAAAAACATTAAGAATGCGATTATTCGATGATCCACCAGGTGGTTTTGGTACATTATTTTCAATCGATGGTGCTTCAACAGATTTTGAATCATGTGTAATATTATCGTAAACAATTTGTAGTCTATTTGACTTTGACATTTCTAAACAACTTTTCACATTTTTAGTTAAATTATCGCTCTGTTTATAATTACAAAATTGTTTATTTGTTGCAGGAATATTTTTAGTATGAATTTGAATGTCATCATATTCCGATTCCCTATCGACATACACGAGAAACGCTAATAGACGTTCCAGTTCTTTCATGTCGACAATTAATTTTAAAATATTTTCAGTTTTGTTTTGGGAAATTAAAATATGTGATTCTTCAGTGGAAGAAATACAACAATTATTTTTTGGAATACTATCTTTCATAACATCAACATTTAAATTTACATAAGAATTTTTTAAATTGTCCATATCTAATTGTATTTGTTTTGCTTCCAAACTTTTTTTTTGTTCTAAAATATTTTCAGTCTTCATTTTCAATCAGTTCATTATCAAAGCAACAAAATACCGGTGGTAGTTTTGAGTCGGAATTCCTTTGCAAAATATTTAAAAAATCATACATATTCTGTGACTTTTTGTCCTCATTAAAATCTCCAAAAATATTGCTTTCATCAAGAAACATTTTTGAGTATTGTAAATTATTGTTTGTCAATTGTTTCGAATCATTTCGTTAGTTGGTTTTTCTTTCCCCTATAAATCCTATCATCCACTCGTTCAACGAACAAAATATATCTCCGTTATAAATTTCAATACTATCTATATAACAACAAACACCCTGTCGTGTAGTCAAATACAACTTTATGCCAGTGCAAATGCATTCGATGATGGCAAACATTAAATCACGGGGTTTGTTAAAAACAATATTCGGCTTTGAATTAATATAACGCGAAATCAACCATTTTATTAATACACTTTTTTCGAGTAATAAATCATCTGCAGATACATTATCGAGTCCCAAGAAAATATCGTCAATTAATCGTTGTCCGCGTATTTTATCATATTCATCGTTAACGGCATTAACTAGATCAAAACGAGAAAGACAAGAACCGGATGCACCGTCTATTGGCTGAACACGTTTACAATTAATATTACGAATATCAGTATGCGTTTGTAAGGAATTTTTATTGTCAATAGAAACATTAGCAAAGTTTATCGGTGGTAAACCACCGGTGGTTGTTAAATCCATTTATCTTATTTTTTACTCTTATTTTGCTTGTTGTTTGATGTGAAAATAATTTTTTCTTCTTCGTCGACTACAAATTCTTCAATCGGTGGCAAAACAAAATATTTTACATGTTTAGTATCTACAAAGGAAAACGATTCCAATTCGTCAGCATCTTCTTCTTCGCCGTTCGTAATGTTGATTACAACACCGTCATCTTTTTGAATAACGTTGATTCGTTTTTCTGGATCATTATCATTCAAGCGAGATTCCAAGTGCCGAACTTTTTGAGTTGAAATTCCATCTTTGGAGAGAATGTTACCATAGACGACTATTCGTTTTTGAGATTTCACAATGGGTTGTTTATTGGTAGACAACACCAAATTTATAAAGTGAATATTAATTTTTTCATTTGACATTATATGTTTAACGATTTTTTGGTTCGATGTAGCTTCGATACTGTAACGACCGTTGGGTAATCGCCTGCCGACGAAACCTATAACTTTATCTACTGCATTATTAAAGATTGGAAGACCAGCCGGTAACGTAATGCTGCATTCAAATGTGCATTGAAGAGAAATTTTTATGATATTGTTGTATGTAGTTACGGCAACGGTTTTAATTCTGTTATCATCCAACACCTGGCCCCAGGTTGTACCTATCGGTATAAATATCGTGTCATTCTAAAGAATTAAATATCGAGAAATGCTTGTAACCGATTGACTAAATATATTGTTTAAAGATGTGCCGTCAACATGCTCGTTCAGTTTTAAAAACTTACAAATAATGTTTTTTTTGTGATACGTCGTACATTCAAAAGATTCACCAGAATTTTGAGCAATAATCCATTTGTAGTCATCATGCAGGTATTCTGCGTATTTAGACCAATCAATTGGTGTTGTAAACGAGTTTATAGATTTGTATGATGCTCTATCGTCCATTAATGCCATTATGTTCTTTATCTTATAAGAAAATAATATTTGCTTTCAATACTTATACTTTAAACTATGGATAGAATATTTAAAGATTTCGTAGCATTTATTCGTAAACAATTTTCTCATACATCCCATGACGATGTTTCAATAAAAGATTGTGAAAACTGGTTCAAAACGTTTTACGAATATTGTAATGATAATCATATTTCAATGTCACGTTTAATTTTTGAATTGTATAAAGAAATTATAAACGAAATAAAAAGGTGTAAATTTGAAACAATCGAATTGAAAATAATTCAAAGTTTACCGAGACATTTTCTAAGATTTTTGCAAGAATGTTGTAACTATACCATTCTATTGAGAAACAATATCGACAACGATTCCAACTATTCAATTGTACTAATGAATTTTACAACATACGTAACAAATTATTTAGTATTTTTACATGGAATATATGTTTTACAAAATACCCCAGGTTGTCCATCGGCCTTAACTATAGACAAATATTTTGGAGAAGCGACATTTGTAAATGAAAAAAGTAGAGATGATATTTTTACAGAATATTCAATAATTGTCAAAACATTAATGGATAGATTTTGTACCAACAAAAATAATGTAAAAAATCTATAATAAAAGACATTTATACGCAAATAAAATTTATGATTTAAATATTTTATTAACAATTTTATAAATATTTTTTAAACAAGATTCATCATTGATGTCGAAAAGAGAACGCTTATTTGATAGCGTTATATCGAATTGCGTTCGTTCGTCATTATATAAAAATGGCTTTTGCAGTGGAAGAGCTGATAAAATAAAATTATGTTTAACATCATTATTATCGTTAATTTCTTCTGACCGTTTAAAAGAACTGGTACAATAACACAAATACCACAAAGCCATGGTGATTATAAATTCTCGTTGACAATTGTTTTCTGCTGAAATTTCATTTTTATTTTGTTGAAATTGTTCCCATTTATCAAAAAATAATGTCTCCACACCTCTATTCTGTACTCTCTGAAATACCATATTTATTAAATAACAATACACATATGTGATTAAAAATGTTATGCTATCAATCCAATCTTCGACATCAATTTCTTCGGTGTTTGTTTCGAATACGTGTTTGCTAATTTTTTCCAAACTTTTATACAAGTTTTCGTATTTTCTAAAAGTTAATGTTTCCTGCAAGGTTTGAATAAACGTTTAAAAACATCGTCATGAACAATTTTTCTAGTGAATTTTCCGTTGACCAATTTATTATTTTTGAATAATGACAACACACCATTTCTTTATTGCTTCGTTTCCATATTATATTTACGTTTTTCTTCATTGGTAAACAATACGTTCCGACGACAATATCAAAGTCATTTGCCAGAATATAATAAGCATTTATTTCTTCATCTGTCCAAATTTTTCTGATGCATTTCCACTTGCCCTCACCCACATTACTAGTTTTGTCGTAGATAATCTGAGCATCGAGATTTTTATCATCTTTAAATTTTAATACTCTCAAATAAAACTGATCGGCTACTGCATCTCTTAAAGTTTTTGGAATTGCAATTTTATTTTTTCTTCGCTTTTCTTGTATTCGTAATTTCGCCAGTGGAGTCTCGTAATCGTGAGCTATAAATATAGACTTTAGCGATCGTACAAACGCAAAAGATTCATCGTTTGGTAGAAATTTTAAAAGTTTAGATTGAAAAATATCATCAGCGATGTTTTCTATCGATACATTTTCAAAAATCTTTTGTATATCTGCATACGATTCTTCTAGAATATTTTTATCTTTATATTCTGAATGCTTGATTTCGTTTTCTACGTGACAACATAAAACACCGTATGCTATTCCCGTAAAATCGATATACAAAGCTTTGTTATTATTTTGAGTAATATATTTTCCGGAATCCAATCTCTATATGCAGAATACGTTTCCAGAATATTTTTCAATTGCGGTAAACCCATTTTACCAAGAATAAATCGTATTTATATAAGAGAACAAATTATTAATAAATTATAAAATATATATTCACGTTTATATATAATGAATCCTGAAAATTTACCATCGTCGAGTGGGGGAACAATCTGACAATAAAACGAGAACTTTTAAAGATGCTTTTAATTATGTCTTAGCACCCACGACTACTGATGAAAACAAAATTTGTTGTCTGTTGGTGTGTACGGCAATAGGTACGGTTCCCAATATTATTCCTACTATATTTATATCATTTATTTGTTTGGCATTCTGCATATTTATTGCTACTTTTATATGGCTTTTTGCCGTATTACCTAGTTATAAACGGGAACAGTTGATAGGACGTGTTAAATATGTGTTTAAACAAGGTTTAAATTCATATTTAAGTAAAACAGATGATGTTGAAGGAAAAAACAGGGTTACCTATAAATTTTAAAATTTGTATTAGAAGTAATGATACATACGATATTTTTTTATAAATATACGATAGTTTTTGAGAAACAAATGTATAAATTATGTCGATGTAATAAAGTTCAGTATGTATATGGAATAAACTCAATAAAAATACATGACGGATATTAAAAAAAATTTTTTTAAATAAAATTATCAATACTTATGATCCCAACGACGTTTATGTAGCTATAGAATATATAAATTATCAAACCGATCAATTTTTCCATGAAAATATAGAACTAATAGAAATTCAATGTATAAAAACGAGTAATGTTTTCATTAATAATATTTTTTGCATACCACCCTGTGAACTGTTTATAGATATTTTATTCCCATTTATGCCGAGTACACAAATATTGAACAAACTTAAACCCTTTGCGGTATCAAAAATTAATACCGAAAATGGTTTATACACGTTAACATTTTTAAGAAAACATAATGGACAATTGGAAAACACACTACAAAGTATTCATTCAGAAGTGCAGAAATATATTTCGAACGTGCCAATATTGGTTTTTGCAGTGTATAATGCGCATTGGTTTATCTAACGTGGATATTAGACGGGAAGAACCAAACATTTGCCTCATTTGTTTAGAACAAATAATTGCAAAAGAAACAGAAGTAAACTCTTCATTTCCCAACTGGAAATATATTTTACGCGGTGCATGCAAGCACGTTTCCCAATGCCACAACATCTGCCTATGGAAATGGTATTTGCATTCTAGAGACTATATAAAGGTTTGGAACAACATTAGAATTCATCCCGCTATAACGAATGCTTTTCCGTTAACACATTTCGATATTTTTACTTGTCCCGTATGTAGACAATACATTCGTTATGATCATGTAAATAGATACGTTAATTAAAAAATGTAATCTGCGATATTTAAATACTTTATGTTCATGTGTTGTTTGTGACTTTTTACCAATGTGTACATAAGTAAACATATAAGATTATTATAATGTTTAAAACATCATTATCAAATATTTATGTGGAATCTTGTATTCCTATCGATACATTCAACAAGGAAATTCCTCCACAACTCTTACGAACCAATCTTGAAGAAAAAGTTAACCGTTATATTTTTGAACAAAAATATCTCGGCAGTTCAAGTATACCAATTGGTTATATAATATTACAAATTTCATTAGAAAAATTTAATATGATATTTAATTCGGCAAATATTAATTGTGGTTGGGAAGATTTAACAAAAATAAAAGATATATGTATATATATATATATATATATATATATATATATATATATATATATATATATATATATAAACAGTTTATAAAATGGGGTTTAAATAAAACTGAATAACTTGAAAGATTTTTTTATTTGAATTCCTCCAACAAAATTATTTTATTTAAGTGGCCAGATTCTATTAAATATTGACGTATTTAGATATGCTTTCTTGGAAAGCTGTAAATAAATTTTTAGGGACGTTTGTTCACATAACAATAATTTTATTTGTTAAAATGTATTTTTATGCGATACTCCTTACACTAATAACACTAATTTGTACAGAACTTAAATTAATTTATCCATATCAACGCTAAGTGTAAACGAATTATCCTTTGCATTATATTGTCTTCCAAAGTCTTCTTCGAATGCATTCAAAAGTTGCTGTTGTACATTGTAATCGTTTCCCGAGTATTTTTTCAAAGAAGTTTTTATCAATTCAAATGGTATTTTTGTTTCACAGCCATCTTCATTTTTGATTTTTACGTCAGATTTCCATTTGTAATACAAATTTGTTTGAACTAACCACTGTTGTCGCCATTTATTCCGCAACGGTGGTAAATTTTTAATATCGATATCAACGGGTTTGTGTATATCCTTTACGAAACAAAACCAAGAAAAAAACATACTTATATAATATAGTCCAGTTTTGATAGCATTTTCGTTAATCATTGATGAAATGAAAATTTTTGTTTCCTTTTGCAAAAACATAAACGGCAACGATCCTCATTTTCCAAAATATCTTTAGAGCATATATTTTGTTTCAACTTTAGATTGTATTGATATATTCGTTGACGTTCAACGTTGGAAAAGTATCGGAATTGCGCTACCTCTTTGTTGGTGATTTCTTCGTGCCAAAAATCAACCATAAAATGAAGTATTCGATCAATTACAGCAGCATCGTACGGACAATCTGGTAATCTGTTACAGGTGTACCATAATTTTGATAGAGCGTATATGGAAGCAAAAACATTACCCATATTATTTCGAAAATCAATTTTGCTTTCAGATATAATTTTTTGAAGGTGTTTGAAAATGTTGAAATTTCGTCTTGGCTCAGCATTAAATTTGAAATGTATAAAAGAAACCCCCGGTTGGTTTTCTTTATTAGACTCCGACGGCTCTCTAAAAGTCGAAGAAGATTTGCTGTATTCGGTTAAAATATCAAGTAATTTACTTTTGCCGGCGTGTCGATGACCACACAAAACGACGCACATCTTCAACCATTGACCGGGAAATTCTATGCTTAAAATCAATTTCAATAATAATATTAATGTTTCCATATCAAATGTACTCATGTAATAAAGATACATTAAAGTTAATAAAATTGATTCATCTTTTGTAGATTTTTAATTTTGAAATATTTTCTTGACATGCGGGAAATTTTTGTCCGTTTGATAAAATATAATTTTTTAAAATATTATCTCTGTATTCGTTTTGGAATCCTGTAAAAAAATCATATGGCGAACAATGTTGTGCTAATTGATATAATCCTTTTATTACCTCTACACGATTTTGTTTAATCAAATTGTACATTTTTTTCTGGTATAATATTGACGTTATCATCTGATATGTTTGTCATTATGTTTTTATAACAAGGAATATCTTTCAACGTCCAATGGGGTTGACGTTTATAAAAATGCATAGTATGAGAAAACTCATTAATTTTATTCGGAATGGTATATTTTTTTCTACATTTTCTTTCGCTCTTTCCCTAATAATTTCAATTTTTTCATCAGTTTCAAAATATTTTATTATTGACAAAAATTGTTTTTGAATCATAGAATATACCGTAAGCATGTTCATTTTATACTTCATTTGAGTCTTTTGTGTTTTATCCGTTAATCGTATATTTAATTGTGGTAATGTATCTTTATTGGCATTATATAGAAATTGTTTCTCATCACAACATTCATTTTCTTTGGATTCGCTGTTATCGTTTTGTTTTCTACCACCCAAACACTTTGAAAATTGCTTACTTAAGCAATAAACTACATTATCTATTGCTGGATTTTCCACATTAGTAATTAGCTCTGAATTATGCACAACTTTTCTTTGGCGACTAAATATCCATCGTATTCGAGTCTTTAAATCGACAACGTTTTTTAAATCGTTATTATTCAAATCGAAAAACTTGACAATATCATTTGATGTTGTTTTGGCCATCGATAAATTCGGTTTATCCATTGTTACGGTGCTTTTATCGAATGTTCTCCAACCAATTTGAGCAATCCTGTCTTTACCAAATAACACGTTTAAAATTTCTTGCACGTCTAAACAATCTTCATGAATATTTACGTGATTTATGATATTTACAATCATTATTTGGACGAAACAATTTATAATCGAAAAATGACAGACCCAGTTTGGTGTTTTATTTTTTTGCGCAAAAATTATCTGATTTAATATAGTTTCAATCGTTTTACTATCTTTTGATTTTTCCAGGATATGGACACACATATTATAGTCTTTACTATTCAATGATATGAAGCCATATTCTTTTTGCTCAAAAAAAATTCTAACGTTTACATCTTCTTCAGTTACTAAAGGCACGACTGGTTGAATCAATACAAATCTAAACGACGATTTATTTATATCGTTTTCCATATCTTCCAGAGCATTTAGACCATCAACCACAATATTGTAAATATTGGTATCACTTCTTACCGCGCCTTCAGTACATTGATATGTTCTGTTTAAAAGTGAATTTATACCCCCACATACTGTTTCTCGCAATTTTAAAACAACGTTTAATACTGCCGGAACTTTTATGGAGGAATAATAAAAGTTTGTCTTGTAAAGAAAATTTCTTCCATGTTGTTGTTCAAATTTTTTTGCATTTAATATATCTTGAAATGTTGCATGATTACATTTCAACGTGTCACAAATCATTTTGTACGTTGAGGTTGCATTTTCGTATTCATTTCCGTTATACATATACGGTACACCGTTCAATGTAAAGGGTCTCCAAAAATATTTTTTTAGTCTTAATTAGTTCTCGACTTACAATTTTCTTATTTTTTTACTTCTTTTTGGTTTTCCTAGATTGCCAGATGAAGAATGCTTTCGTTTTGTATGCGGGTCGGGAAAATCTCCCCAAGTTAATCCTTCGCTATTATTGTCTACATCGTCTGCATCTGAATTTTCGACATCCTCAATTTCTGATTCATAAGTTATAGATCCAAATAAAGTTTTAAACATTTCAGCAGGAGTGGTTAATATAATCTTTTCTTCTTTACAAAATTTTGCACAAGCTATTTGAAAAATTAACGATATCATTATATTACTGTCCACGAATTCAGAAATAATTTTGTTTATCGTATCTTCATTTACATAATTATAATAGTATAATTAATTACATATTGTGCTTTCAGACATATATTGCCCGTGATAATAAATCAATGAAGCACAAAACGAAAAAATACTATAATTTTGTGTTTTTAGGCTATCATATTTCGAAAAATCCGTTTCAGTGCCATAAAACATTAAATTGCTTAATTTTTCTGTACTTGGTTCGCCATTTATAATATTACTTGTTACAATTATTGACGTGTCTGATATTTTCGTAATAATTTTTTTAAATGTTCTAAAAATATCGTTAATAACGCCAGTGAAAAAATCATAAGCAACACAATTTTTTATAATTTGTTGCATAATTTGAATTTTTTCATCTTTGTGGTAATATTTTCCCCAAAACTAGAGTTTGCTGTTATGTAGCCTATTAATGCAATGACAAACTTATTTTCTTCAATCTCTGAATTAAAATAATCCACTAAAATTAATTCCCAAATATCATTGGGAATTATGTCATTCTGATAAATAACTTTTCGCACATTGTTTAGGTTTTCGATTATAATATATTTTCTATTTGTGGTTTCCTTTCCATCATTATTGTATCGAACAAAAGAACCACCCATTACGTTATAAAATTCATAATTTTCCACTACATCATTATCGATAAATCCAATATTGGCATTATTTATGTCTGTTTCTTTATCGAAGTATTGAAATCGAGAATTTTGTTTTGAATTCCCATGATATTTTTCGAGGGGTGGTGGTGCATTAAGAACCCGACTTTGTATTTGAGGTGAATTTAAATCTGTATGATATACCCACATACCATACGTTTTTTCCATTTTTAGCATGGCCCACGGTATAATACTATCGTTCAAATCATTCTTATAATATTCTAATGAATTTGTATCGTGAATGAGACGTCTGTCATTTACATAAAAGTAACTTTTGAAATTTGGTAAATTTTTCATTTTTAAATTTTCAATTTGATTATTATTCAATGTTGTAAACATTTCGCAAGATTGTAATTCGAAGTTTTGTTCATTTCCAATACCATACTTTAAAGAGTAAAACGGATATATTTTGTCTGGTATTTGTGATAAATCGCTTACTATTATTTGAGCTTTAGTGATTTGTCGCGCCTTTGTATAATCATTTGTGTATTGACAAATATTGATGTGATTTCGCCCGAATGGCAAAACAAATGATGTACACCCTTCGTCCAAACTAATTACCGTATTATTTAATAAGTTCCTCAATTCGGTTGCTGCGCCGATTTTGTGGCAAATGTATTTAAACATACATCTATCCACGTTTATGTCATTATAAATAATGTGGATGCCATGTGTTTTTCCTTGAGTAATTGTTACTTTACCAACAGTATTTATCCCCAAGGTTGTTTTAATAATTTTTTCCAAATATGCAAATATAGATAAATTAATTTTTTTGTTACACAATAAGTTTTTATCATTTTTTTGTAGTTCTTTGCATCCAAGACAGTCAAAATCAAATGCGAGTTTATGTACCAATTCATAAGTCAAACAAACGGAAAATCCATGGGGGTGTATTAATTCATTAACTAGATTTTGAAAATCATTATGCCCAAAAACCTTTCTGGTGTTATATTATTGCGACACTATCAAATGAATTCTATTTTCCTGAAGTTTATAATTAAATTTTGCATTACTATTTAATACATTGACAAGCAAGTGTTGTTTTTCTTGTACCGGTGATAATGATTTAAATTTGTTTAATGCAGCTAAATTATACGCCATGGTCACCGGACAAACAAATTTTGTTCACTTAACAACTATTTTATATAACTGCTAACGCTGTAGGGGAAGGGGGAGTGGAAAATCGTGTATTTATTACATTGTCCTACCGTTCGTCTAACCGTTGTCTGGTGTTTGTTGGTGTACATATAGACATTATAGTTGGTTCGTGGCGTTTACATTTACAAAATGGAAGAAAAAGATTTTAATTATATATTAACTATTGTAAAAAATATGCAATATCTTGTTTATGGTAAAAATGCATTAGAGGACAAGCGTTTTAAATCTATCGAAAAAGTATTAAATATAAATAAAGCAGTGGTAAAGCACAAAGACAGACAAGGATTGACGCTATTACATCATGTTATTAGATTAGGGAAAGGAATAAAATTAATTAACTTGCTAATAAAACATGGTGCTTTTCTTTATGAAATGACAAACAGCCGAAACAGTATTTTACATTTTGCCGTACAACACGAAAGATATGTTAAGCTCGTTAGTAAATTAATTGAGCTAGGCTTTAATGTTAATACTAAAAATATATTTGGTGAAACATCTTTACATTTTGCTGTGGCAAAAGACAACTGTCTGGAAATTGTCAAAACACATCACAACTCGATGAGGAGAATCACAGAAAGCAAACGGCATTGCACATAGCTATAGAAAATAATTGTGTAAAAATCGTGCAGGAATTATTATTACATCGTGCATCTGTTTTTTCAAGAAATTCGTGTTCTGATGCACCTCTGCATTTAGCTATACAAAGAGGACACGTCGAAATAACTGAATTATTGTTACGAGCCAGTGCCGATATTAATGGAAGGGCATATAGATCGCTCGATACACCATTACATAGTGTTGTTTATTATATGCGCACCCATAATAATGATAATAAAAAAGTAACGGAAAATTGTATAAAAATTATTCAAATGCTTCATAGCCATGGAGCATTACTTAATGAAAAAAACCATTACGGCCATATACCTCTCATGGAAATCATACATTATTTTGATAATCCGACAGTTATAGAGGAATTTTTAAAATGTGGGGCACATATTAAAGCACGTGACAATAGAGGTCGAACAGTTTTACATGTGGCAATATGTTTTAAATTCAACATTAATACAGTTAAATTACTTTTGGATTATGGAGCTTCAAATCATATTTTAGACAATAATAATTTAATACCGTTACATTACATTGATGTGCAACTGAACAATTCAAAAGAGATAAATAAACGAAAATTATTAGAGAAATATTATCTACTGGAACATTGCCTTAGCAACCTATGTTTCATTTGTTCCAATTTAACAAGTGAATATGCCCAAGAATGTAAAAATGAATTAAAAGAGATGCAAAAAGAATCGGCAACATTATATAATTGTATAATTCAAAGTCTAGAAAATGAAACATATTTTAATTGGAAACGGTACCACAGTCTTGACATAGAATTGGTGAAGAAATATCCAATTTATTGTGACGTGATTCGCAACAAACTTGAAGCCAAAAATATATTTATAAATATATAAACAAAAAATGCATTTTAAAATGCTCACGACAGGAAAATAATAAATGTAAATTTTTATTGAATTTGTTATATTTAAACTGTGTTATAATTGTAATAAATATTAATTTTATAAATAAAAATCTATTATCTATATCTACTTATTTGATTAGTAGTACAATGTTTATTTTAAAACATTCAACAAAATATTTTTTATTTTTGTTGTATTTACAACAAATTTATCATATCTTACTTTTTTAAATATTAATGTTACGTATTGTAATAAAAACATAATATCATCATTATCTGTGGTAACATTTTCAATTCCTTTGTTTGCATGAATTTCAAATTCAAGAATAATTTTATTAGAATCCAAACACGTATTGTACCAATACAACTCGTTCGTATCAAGCATTTCAATATGTATGTTTAATTGCAACAACCAATTTATGTCTTTTTCGAACGAACATAGTTTTTTTTCTACCAAATCGTATTCCAATTCTATAGTTTGATAAGGTTTTATTTTAAGATAACTACTTTGTTTCCCCTCATCGTACACAACAATTGATAAATATCCATCCGTGTTCTCTAGTAATATATTTTTCCATTGTGTTTGAGATAGGTTTTTTCCAAAAAATAATTGTTTTAGTTGTTCAATGCTCTGCCATTTTATATAAAATGTGAAATTTGCAGGGTCATACGTATGAAAATTTGCCATTAGTTCCATTGAATATAAAGGGTTCAAGAAAACAAATACATTATTTTCTTCTGAAGTTAAATTATTGACATAAAATTTATACTTAATAGGAACATCGTTGGTCGTTTGTGAGCTATATAATTGTTTTTTTTTTGTGGACATTGCTACTCCCATTATTTCTGTTATTATAATTTTATCGTCAGTAATTTTATTCGAACTTGACGAGAACATTTCTACTTGGACGATTAGGGGTTGTAAACATTGAGAAGGAACAAAGAATTCTGGTAAACACTTAGATGTTTTTATAAGTACATTATTATTATCCCAGATGCCAATACCTCTAATGCCATTCCATTTAGGAGCTATATATACGTTTTCCAGTGATCCAGTATTTTTATTTGTAATACTTAGTGATAGAAACCTTGTAAAATTATTCGTAAATTCTCTGATAAAATCATCCCGAAATATTTGTCGCAATCGATTTCCATAGTCGACACAGAATTTTCCGGTACTAGTTATGAGTTTTTCCAATAGCAATGATGGTAGTAGTTTTAATGCAGATTGTGTAAATTTTTTATTTCATATGTAGACTGTCCACAATTTTTACTTATTCCTTCCTTTTCAAATTCTATATAATAATGTTGATTAATCGGACGACGTCCTTCCTGGGTTCCACCAAAATTAAATCCCTTACCTATCGATAGACGTATGCCTGTATGTTCTATATCGTAAACACATATACGAGTTTGACAAAAAGTTGGTACAAATGATTTATCTGTATCGTTTACGTTATTTAAAACCACCGTATGAAAATCATTTTCAGATAAGTTGGTTTCTTTACTATATTTCCACGAGCGCTGAATCAAAATACTCTTTTTACTGTCTAATATGAATGGTACGACGTCGGTTACTTGCTGTAAAGTTTGTTTTTTTTATACATAATATTTTCAGTAAATTTTTTAATCAAAGAAAATTCTTCCTCTTTTTGTTCTGGTATAATGAATTCTTCAAACAGTTGTGGATTTATGGACACGTCGTTTTTAATTATAACTCTATATATATTTTTGTACGACGTTTCATTATTGTTCTGTTTAAGAATTTCTATCATATTTAATGTTTTGTCGTTATAACGAATAACATATTCATAGTTGAATTGATTCGTGTATTTTTCTAAAAAATATTGTGATGCCATGTGAAATGCTTCAGCATCTATTATTAACAGTATTGTATATTCAGACTCAAATTTTTCCATATTATGTTTTCATATAAGGCAATAATATGTATACTGTTAAATTCTTAACAGATTCTTCAGAAATTTTTGAATTTCAAACACCAACTCCTTCAATCAAACCAGATAACTATTTTGCCATAGGACAAAAAATCGCATGTATAGACAACGCGAAAGTGCACGTTTTCGACTTGATAAATTATAAATCACCTGATACTCAACAAAGTGAAAAGTGTAGAAAAATTCAAATTACTCGAAGTTTGTGGAAAAAACTATTGTAAAAGGCAACATATAAAAAAATATATTTATATTGCATTTCTTGATAGTATTCTTACAACGTACCTCGACAAATTTTAACAAATGAACACAATTTTCTGAACGGAATCAATTCTTCAGATGTTTATTTAGATATTATTTGCAATTTCGTCGAACCATTTATTCTCATACATCAAAATATTATAGTTTTGTCTTATGGTATTGTAGTGGCAGATAAAATAACAGAAACAGTCTCAAGAGTTTTATTAATATTCAACCAATTAAATATTCGTTATATATTCGATAATAAAAAAAGTATCTATTTCGTAAATATAAGATCTTCAAAGGATTATGAAGAACCCGGAAGTGTTGTATTTGAAAAAAATTACCAAATTGTATATTTTTTTCAATGTATATGTTGCAAAAATATTAATAGAGCAGTTAAGCATTTTGCAGACGACAAACAACTCAATGTGAATATACGAAAAAACACAATAAAGAAAATTAAATCAAATATTGAGAGTTAATTGATATTTTATATAATTCATGAACTCTCTATCACTTTCCACATTTCTTCTTTAAAGATACATTTATGGATCAGAAGTGAGTCGCGCGCGATAGAATATTTGTTTATATATTGATTTTAATACCACGCGTTCAATATCTACTAATTTCATGTGTGAAAGTACTTACTTGTTTCCCCTTCCATTAAATATCATGAAAAGAAAATTGACAAGACAAGTAATTTTACATATTAATCCATTAAAACATTAATAATCACTGTTAACTTACATATTTTTTATTATTAAAACAGTTTAACAATAATAAATGTTTTATTTTTTCATTTACAATTGTAATTTAATCACTGTTTATTTTAAATGAATTTTATAATTAATGTAATTACAATCATCTCACGATTCAATGGTTATTACTTGCATATTTGTTTATTAAAACAATTGTAACGTTTTGAACATAACCTCAAACGACTCCTCTATCCGAACTTCGATATTCATTTGAACGTAAAATTACCCCTTCTACCATGATTTTCGTCTAATTTTTGGTGGAAAGGGAAGCTTTCGGGTGCTCGGACCAATGAAATGGGTTATTGTCGATCATGTGGTACAGAAATTACTATATAAACAACATATCCTTCGCGCGCGACTCACTTCTTATCCATAAATATATCTTTAATAAAGAAGTTAGAGAGGATGATGCGAAGTTCGTCTATTATAATATAAACATATATATATATATATATATATATATATATATATATATATATAGATTTGGTTTCACTAAATTCACTTTTTAAAAAAATATATTTATTACAAAAAATTAATATGTTTAAGTTACAAAGACTTATTATAGGTATGAAGTTATATGAAGATAATGAACACTGAGAATTGTTTTCTGTTACATTTATAACGTAAAAATGCTGACGCTATGTCATCAGTTTTCATGTGAACAAAGCGTCTACGTGATTTCTAAGAATTCTAGGAAGTTGTAATATGATACTTGTGTGAAGTCAATTACGGTTCAAGGACCTATGGTAACTTTAACGTGTAAATTGTAAGTTAGTGCACTTCTCATATAACAACTCCCCTTATACATGAAAAGTTGATGCTTTACATCAACTTTTTAATAAAAATGAAACATCTGTAAATAACAAAATATCGCTAGGAATATCAAATGGTAGTATTAACATTACAAAGGTAATTCGAAAATGAAATTAAAATTGGTAGTATAAAATATGTTAGTGTCAATAATAAGTCAAAAATCAAACTTATATAATATAACAACGATAAATCGTTAGTAAATAAAATAAAAAGGGTAATACATAAAATATGTTATAAATGAAATGTTTATACAGTTGTCTCTGTGATCGGGTTTGGTTTTAATACTGGCCTTAGTTTAGGCAGCATTCTTAGAGACGATGAAGGCGTCGTCGGCTGGTCGGTATTTTCTTGAGCTTTTGGGCGCTCTTCAATTTTCTTTTTGATGATGTTGAAAATCATGATCCCTGAAATGATCATGACGACAGCTATTGTCGTATACGTAAACCAAGAGATGTTCTTGGTTAGGAAAGGCTGATTTATAAGACCATCTAGGTCTCTGGAGTACTGTTCTAACTTATGGTTCGCAACGTCCAGTTCCTTCACGTTGATGCTGCTTATGTCGAAGGGTTTCAGCTCGGGAATTTGTACCTTTTCTAGAACTGTATCGCAACAGTTGTAAGGTACTGTAACTGTGTGATAAACTTCGGAAAGGGCTGTTTCTTTTCCAGACTCAGCCTGGGCCTTAGTAACACCTACAAAGGCACTACACTCCGATTGAAGTTTTAGAATGGAGTTGCGCACTAGAGTTAAAGTTGTTGAGTTCTTTTGATTGCAACTCACCACAACACGTAAAGGTTCGGAGGTCACGACAAGCCACATATTCTGTTCAAGTTTTTGGACACTGTAACCCTGACTAAAAATTACTGCACTCCTGCAATTGTCCGGCACATTTTGAATACTTTTCAGAAGTGCACCTCACACGGTGCGTTAGAGTCTATAGGATAGGCGTATAGGTCGGGACACA
Source organism: Octodonta nipae (assembly GCA_034190945.1). Classification (NCBI taxonomy): domain Eukaryota; kingdom Metazoa; phylum Arthropoda; class Insecta; order Coleoptera; family Chrysomelidae; genus Octodonta; species Octodonta nipae. The sequence continues at coordinate 91,550,891 of CM067218.1, read as the reverse complement.
ATTTTCTTCCGATAGCAAGCGGTTTACATCAATCCTTGATTGAAATAAACATTAAAGAGTCTTCGTTTTTCGCGAGGTACTTTTGAGTAAAAGACAAAAGGTGATGTAATCCAGTTCTGTCATCGTAAATTGGGATAGGGTATAACCGGAAAAGGGTGTATGGTTGTTGTTCTACTAATGGAATTCTTAAGACAAAAATAAGATCAGAGTTTGTTTGGAAAGCTTCTAACTCGATAATTTCCTAGTATTGTCCAATGCTTGAGTATTTTATTGGTAGTGGAAGATTGTTTTTTATTAGGTTTTGCGATATTTCTTGCAATGCCGTAATGAGATGTTCCGGCGTTAAAATAGATGTATGTATGATTTTAAGACGCGCGAAAGTAATTGAATTTAGCACATCATTTAGGCTATCTTCCAAGTAAAGGTAATTCTCCATTAGTTTCTCGCATAATTCGAGCAACATAAGTTTCGTTTCGATATAGCCGACTTTATCGTTAATTTTTCCGATTGTAGTTTCTAGTTTTTTCATATTGCTGTTAAAGAGTTTTTCGTCAATTTGCAGTTTTTGGACGGTTTCGTTGAAGTTTTTAATGACAAAGGTAGTTACACTGATTTGGTTTTTGAGTAAATTTTCTATTTGTAATTGACCTTGATTGAGCCTAGTGATACTATCAGTAAAATATTTACCGTCATCCGCGTCTAAGTTTCCGGTAATTGCTTTGAAAAGAGTACCTGCGCCATCAAGTATGCCGCGTTTTGGTCTTTTGGTGTCCATATTTATTTCGATAAATTTGTCCTTAATTGTGGTGGATATTTGGTTTAGGAGATTTATATGAGTTTGTACATCTGAGCGGAAGTAATTCATTGCGAAAGATTTATAGTTAACAGTTTCGATAAGTGTTTGTAAAAGTCTATTATTTGTCGTGAAAACGTGTTCGAGGGCCGAAATATTTTTGTGGACCAAAAGTGTCCATTTATTGTTAGAAACGGTTATTTGGGCTTCGTTGTGGTAGTATATCCCTAATGTGTTATTTATAGGTTCGACTTGATATTGGGTTACTGCTGATCCGAACAGCAGGCACAACCTGAAACAGAAATTAACTTTCTGAGAACGGTTTCATCCTGTCGAAATTTACTTTAGTTTTTTGTTTGGTTTTTGGATTTAGTAATGTCGCGGAATTTTTGTGAATCTCCAGGATTTCGAAAGAACCATTGAATTTATTTTGGAGTTTGTCCTTGATTTGGGATTCCTTGATATAGACTTTATCGCCTATTTGATAATTCGGGAGATTTTTGGAAACATGTTTATCGAATCGGGCTTTCGGTTTGTGCTTCTGAACTTCTGTTCTTTCACGAGCGATTTTATAATAGTGTGTGATACGGTTGTTGAGATCTCGGATGTATTTAGTTATCAATGATTGTTGGTTGTATAGAGTTTCGGGAGTCCTACTCGAAGTATGTCCGTAAACAAGTTCGTAAGGAGTGAATCCGTGAGTTTTGTTTGCGGAGTTGTTGTATGCGATGATTGCATAAGGAAGGATGTTGAAGGGGTGTTCGTCGGGATTTTCTAATTTGTGGATTCTAATCATGTCTACTAAGGTCGAGTGGAATCGTTCTAATTAACCATTCGACTGGGGATGTCCCACACTAGAATAGGACAGTTTGATATCAAATAGCTTACACAAATCTCTCATCAGAGCGTTGTCGAATTCCCTGCCATAATCACAGTGTATCCGTAATGGGGTACCGAAGTGTTGGAAATATAGTAGTAAAGTACTAACAACGGTTTTTGCGGATTTGTCAGTTATGGGGTAGGCCTGAGAGAATTTTGTTAGTTCGTCCCTGATAGTCAATGCGTAGTTTTTTGTCGGGACTTCTAGGATATCGATGTTGACACGCTCAAAGGGTGTCCGTGGGGTTTCAGTAATGACAAGTGGGCTGTCGAGATTTTTCCGGTAAACTTTTGCTCTCTGGCAAGTTTGACAGTTTTTGATAAAATTGTCAACGTCCTTAGTCAGTCCTTGCCAATTGTATTTTTCTTTTATTATGCGGATAGTTTCATTGATACCTCGGTGTATATTATTTTTGCCGTTATGGAATTGGTCGAGAATGATAGGTATTTGGTCTTTCTCAACCGTTTGGACGATATTTTGGCAAACTTTCCATTTGATATCGATTTCGGAAAAAAAAAAACGAAAGCATTTCCAAAATGGGCAGTTCAATGTTATTCTCAACACAGAATACTTGGTTTTCAGTGAACACATCTCTACTATTATACAAAGATGCGAAAAGAATTACGTTGACTACTTCTGGGTCAGAAGGGAGAGGGACGATGTAATAACGTCTTTTTCTGACACTTTTGCTAGCAAAGACATTTACTCTAGGGGTACGGAAATCAGCATTTTCTTCGAAAATGTCTTCGATGATGTCATGGTGAAAATCTTTCATGAGAGAGCCTTGGGGAAATACTAGAATGTTTTTGTTTTCTCGGTCTAAGAGTTGGCAATTAGAAAATTGAATTTTGTCGTAATCTATGAGCGAGACGGTTTGATATCGCTCGACAAAAGTTCTAAATTCTTCAGAGATTTGTTGGAGATTAATGGGACTTCTTGTCTGGGGTTCTTGGGAGTCATCGTCAGTTTCGTTTGTTGGGAGTACTGTAAATGGTGTTAGGTGATTGTTTGCTTGAAATGATATGTATTCATTAAAGTTGTTAACTTTAATGCGAGAGAGAGCGTCGGCATTTTTATTTACTTTGCCGGGTTTGTAAATTATTTGATAGTCGTACTCCTCGAGCTTAAGGCGCCATCTTGCAAGTCTACTTCCAGGATCCTTTATAGAAAACAGCCAAGTTAACGCGCGGTGATCGGTCAGAAGTAAAAACTTACGGCCAAAAATTATCGGACGAAAGTGTTTAACCGCCCACACTATTGCAAGGAGTTCTCGTTCTATGGTTGAATACTTAGTTTCAGCATTGCAGAGAGTTCTGGAGGCATAGGCTATGGGTAAATCTTTACCTACGGGGCCTTGAGAGAGCACTGCGCCGATAGCAAATGAACTGGCGTCGGTTGTAAGAATAAATGGCTCTTCAAAATTAGGGTATATGAGTATGGGGGTAGAAGTAAGGGCTCTTTTTAATTCTTCAAAAGATTTGACGCATTCTGAATCGAACTGGAAAGGTACGTCTTTTTGAAGTAATTTTGTCAAAGGTTTCGAAATCTTGGCGAAATTGGGGATGAATCGCCTGTAATAACCAGCTAACCCTAAGAAGGACTTGATATCTTTTGGGTTTTTTGGTTGGGGAAAATTTAAGATACAATCTACCTTTGAGGGGTTAGGCTTCACGCCTTCGGGAGTTATAAGGTGTCCAAGATAGGCGACCTCTTTGCGAAGAAACTCGCATTTGTCGGGTTGGATCTTTAGATTAGCTTTTCGCAATCGTTTGAAAACTTCAGAAAGTCGGGCTATGTGCTCATGTATAGTCGGAGAATAAACGATTATGTCGTCCATATAGACTAAACATCTCTCGTTTTGAACACCTAAAAGAATATTATCCATTACCCTTTGGAAGGTGGATGGAGCGTTTTTAAGACCGAAGGGCATTCTAACGAATTCAAAATGACCATTATCAACTGTGAATGCTGTTTTTTGGATGTCTTTTATATCGATTTCGATTTGGTGAAACCCTGAAGCTAAGTCGAGAGTGGTGAAGTATTGGCATTTGCCAAGTTGGTCAAGTAAATCCGAAATGTTCGGTAGGGGGTATTTGTCGTCAACAGTAAGTTCATTTAGTTTACGATAATCGACGACGACACGCCATTTTTGGGTACCAGATGCGTCTAGTTTTTTGGGAAGTACCCAAACTGGGGATGACCATGGCGAATTAGACGGACGTATAATGCCTTGGTCAAGCATCTTCGATATCTGACTTTTTACCTCTTGTTTGTGTATTTGGGGATACCGATATGACTTTGTGAAAGAGGGTTTCGCGTTATTAGTGTCTATTGAATGTTTTATTTCGTTTGTAAAAGTCAGTTGGTCACCTTCTAAATAGAATATGTCGGAATATTCGAGGCAAAGTTGAGAAATAAGTTCGGCTTCCTCATCGTTCAGATGTTCTAAACGAAGTTGTTCCATAATTGTATTTTGTCTATCAGGTTGGGTTAAGTTTTGTGAGTAATTTTCGGAAAGAATGTTTACGGAAAAATTGGTTATCGGTTCGAGTTCCAAATTGTCGAAATTAACAGTTTTGGGAATAGCATTTGCATTTAAAACTGAAGTAAGAAATTCGCCTTTTTCATTAATTTTAACAAGGGCACGGGGAAGATAAACTTTTTCTATTTCGGCGGATGATAGGAAAGCCTCCGTATTAGTGAGGTTACATTTTAATTTACATATTTGTTCTGTTCGGGGTTCTATAGAGATTGTATTAACAGGGATGCAGTTATTGAAAGTTGAAGGGTTCTGAGTACGCATGACCGTATCATCCGTAACTTTGTAGAGAGGTAAAGTTTTAAAATTAGTCACAAGTTGTTTGTTGTTAAAGTCTATAACGCAGTTATAATGTTCAAGGAAATCTGAACCCAGTAATCCGTGAATTCAATGTCGATGTTGCGTGTGGGTCGGCGACGTTAAAAGGTACAAGGGTGGATTCGTTTATTAAGATTTTCTGATCAGTGATTCCTTGGATGAGTACGTTTTCGGGAAATCGTTGTTTAAATCGTTGGCAAGTTTCGGGCTTAAATATTGACAGTCCTGCTCCGGTGTCAATAAGGAGTTTGTATGTATTGGAAGAGTCGGTGATGTAGTAAAGGTTTTTCGAATTGACCGAAAGGAGTGGCCTTACAGAAAATTCTGTTCGGAAAAGTTTAGGTTTGGATTGAAATCGTCCAAGTTCATCGTTTGAATTTGTGTTTGAAGATCGGAGATCTCGTGATCGGGAGGTTTTGTTTCTACCGGGGTAGTCTGAAAATTTTGTCGGGAAGAAAACTGTTCGCTATCGTAATACTCATCATATTGTTGGTTATAATTATCATTACAAACATTTTCGCTGGAATGATATTCGAATTTGTCGTGTTTTTGTGTATCAGGGTAATAATAGTCTGATACGGTTTTGTATTCAGTTGGTGTTTGAAAGTTCTGTTGCTCATTGTAAGAAAAATCATAGTTATGTTCATACGGATCGAATTGTTCGTTGTTTAAGTGATGAGTTTTCTGTTGTTGTTTGAAAAAACTCGGATTTGGTCTGAAATTACTAGAAGTTGGGGTTGGTCTACTTGTTGAGGGTTGTTGTTGGTGAGAAAACTGAGGCCTATTATTAAAATTCGTAGGTTGATTAGCGGGCTGATTTGGATAATATGGGCGATGGCCCGAGTAATTTGAGTGAGAATTTTGGTTAGTCTGGGATTGTCTCATTCTGATGAGGCATTCGCTGCTGAAATGTCCTATTGTTTTGCAAAACGAACATTGTTTTGGGGATGGACCATTATTCGGTTTACGAGTCTGTTGGGGTGCATTTCGGTTGACTGAGAATTTTTGAGTTTCCAGATTGGACAGCTGTAATTCTCTTTTAATACGGGAAATGGCGGTCAGGATATCTCTGGGATCACTGGCTCGCACAATTTGGCCAATTTTCGGCTCTAGACCCGTAAGTAGGCTAGTTAGAGCCATTGACTCAATTAAGTCAATCTGGGCCTGTTTCTCCTTTACAGTTAAATTTTGTTTATTGACAGCTGATAACATTTTTGCTTGATGTGTTTGAAGCCTAGCTGAAAATGTAAATGGAGATTCGTTGGGTAATTGCCTCATTCTTTGTAGGTCTTGAATAAGGGCGGAGAGATCCCTTGGATCTCCAAAATGGTTTTCTAATAGACTTTGAATATCTGCTAAATGGCTGGGGTTACGTGAATTAACTAGTTCAGCCGCTCGTCCACGGAGCTTATTCTTAATGTGGAGAATTAACAGAACTTGTTGATTATCAGATGCCATATTATATGCGGTATTGCAAGAACAGATAAATGTGTTTAAAAATATTGGGTTCCCATCGTATTCGGGAATAATGGCGAAAATTTCTGAGAGCTTGTAGGGCTCTACATTTTGTGCTACAGCTCTAGTTTCTGGCATTTTGTAATTTTACTCAAGATTGTGCAATATTAGGAAAATACAAAGCTTGGGAAAAGCGAAGTAAATAATTGCAATTGTAATTAAAATGAAGAAAAATATGAGAAGTAAATTTTTGTTACTGGTTCTAAAATAAGTATAAATTAAATAAAGGTATAAACGTAAATAAATATTTAGAATATCTTAAACTATCAAAATAAAATTTCAAAATTCGTTCTTGGATAAATATTTAGGATGGTTCATTTAAAATAGGAAAAATGATAGAACTGTTTGTTCAACAATTATTAAATATTGTAACTTTTTTTAAACGCTTACGTGATTATTCCTATCATAGGACTTGTTCTATCCGTCACTGAACACTGGTTAGCCGCTGCTTGTTCCCTTGTTGAGCTCGGTAGTTGGTGTCCAAGTAGGTTCTTTGTATCCGCGAAGGTTAGGAAACCACCGTAATTAGTTAGAATGTTTCTTGTTCTAATTACGTCTGGAATATCCTACTGACTGCGCCACTTTTAGATTTGGTTTCACTAAATTCACTTTTTAAAAAAATATATTTATTACAAAAAATTAATATGTTTAAGTTACAAAGACTTATTATAGGTATGAAGTTATATGAAGATAATGAACACTGAGAATTGTTTTCGGTTACATTTATAACGTAAAAATGCTGACGCTATGTCATCAGTTTTCATGTGAACAAAGCGTCTACGTGATTTCTAAGAATTCTAGGAAGTTGTAATATGATACTTGTGTGAAGTCAATTACGGTTCAAGCACCTATGGTAACTTTAACGTGTAAATTGTAAGTTAGTGCACTTCTCATATAACATATATATATATATATATATATATATATATATATATATATATATAATTTCCAATATATTTTATTTCTGCTCCAGTTTTTATTTCTACCGTGTGCTGTAAATTTTGTAATTTATATTTGTAAAACTAAAAAACTAAGATTGGAAATTTGCGTAGATAGAAATAAAACCGCGGAGACTATGTTCAATAATTTCAACGATTTGAAAAATATATTTATGAATCAATGTTTTCAGAAGTTGCTTGTATAAACATTTGAATCATGAATAATTTTTTAAACGAGCATCACGTTCATTATTTTATTCTTAAAAGATTTATATCGAATTGTCGAAACGCAAACTTTTTAAAATATCTCGATTCAAAATTCTAATTGTGATTTAAATAAATATTGAAGCTTAAAAAAATTGTGTTTGTTAACTTTCATTAGTTCACGCGGTCTATAGCTACAACGTACTTTGTAAATTACGAAAAACCAATTTGCGAATCACACAACAATGCATGTTTGTATTTTTATTGTGCTCAAAGTTTTGCAATTCGAATAAACGAAACGCATTTGATTCTAAATAGTACGACAAAAAAAATGTCGCGAAACCGATTTCAATTTTATATGTCTACTATGCCAAGTTTGCTTGGTGTATATTTTTTCGTCGTGCTCAATATTTTGTTTTGAAATATCTAGCCAAATAATTTACAATTTGAAATTTTTATTCTAAATTCTGATAGATATGAATTTAATAATTGATGAATGCAAATAAAATTTAATACATGAGAAGTTTCGATCTGTTTAACAAAAAAATTTTAAAAGAAATTTTCAATTGAATATAAAAACATTTGACAATATTTAAAAATTAGAATTCATTAAAACTAAGATTTAAAAACCGAGCGCAGCATAGAAAGTGATTTCAATTTGACGGTCTCGAATGTCGACCATGAAACACTCATAATTATTGTTGAAATCGAGTCTTTTTTTAATACATCAACTAGCTGGTGTTATTTAATGAGATACAATAATTAGAATTTACAATAAACTTTAGTTTTACTTCAATGTGGTACTAAATATATAAATAAAAGATTTTTTTTCTAAATTAATTTATTTTTTTTAAACACAAAACAATATAAAAATTATTATAACATAGCAAAATTAAACCCATTCTATATTCTGAAATGTTATATCTTCTATTTCTTTTAATAAATAATTAATGTCTTCTTGACTTTCTTTATTGATTGCAGCTTTTTGTTTATTTTTTGTGTCCAAATTTGCAAATCTTATTCTTTCCATATTTCTGAATTCGCGTCGTTTGCTTTTTGTTAAATTTGCATATTTTCGCAAAACGGGCTTATTTTCAATAAATTCTGTGGGATCGTAGCTATTGTAATTACAATCATCCCACGATTCTGTTGTCAGTACGTGCCTATTGTAAGTCGGGTATCTTGTTGGTTGCTCATCTTCGTTTCTTGATAGTGGATATCTGCTTTGATTTAATAAATACAATACATCGTCCCTTTTCTCCGGGCAATTTTGATGATGTTCTTCCAGTTTGTCTTTCGGAATTACATGTCTCATATTGAATTGACATCTTTTTAGATGCGGATAATTTTATCCACATTCTAAAATATGTCTTCCAATACGTTCTTTTGTTACCACATGATGTGCATTATAGGGACATTTTTCACGATCATCTTTTATTGATTGCATGATTATGTGTATAGTAAAATAATACTTTGAAGAATTAGAAGCGAGTCCTTCTTTATATACACAAAGTGCTGAATTCTTTCTTATATCCCTTCTAAAAATATTAATTAGTACATTGATTATTACATGCAAATCTACATTGAGTTATTTCTCCATTTTTACTGTGTATTTTTTCTTAATTATAATTCATCAACGTTTCAAGTTGATCAATACTTGTAAATTTACATTTAAGTTAAGTTTAGCACAAAAACTTTAATTACCATAAAATAAAATCTTGAATTAATTTATTCAACATTTTTTTTATCCATATTTTAAAATAAAAACTGAAAGATCATTTCTGTAAAATAATTTTTCATAATCTTAAAATTAACTAGCTATCTTCTACAATATTCAATTTTAAATTTTATTTACATTCATCAATTATAAAATTTATATTTGAATCAAAATATAGATTTCAATTTTTTAGTCGTTTGCTTTTCCTTCAATTACAAAACTTAGAGCACAATTTTTTATATGAATCTCAATTAGAATTTTTAATCAAGATTTATGTTTCATTTTTTAGTCTGTAAATCTTTTTGTGAGATTATTATTATCTTTTAAAAAATCCACGAACTGAATGTTTACACAACCAACTTAGAAAAAGCTTGTTGATTCACAAATAATTTTTTTTAACCGTTAAAATTATTGGAACTAGATTTCGTTTTTAAATTGCAAAACTTTAAACATGATAGAAATATCTTATAATAAATATTTTATTTGTTTTAATTTAAATTAAATAAATATATACAAGAAAATACAATATTGAAATAATATAGAGTTTTTTTTTGTTAACATAATTCAATTGCTTCTTCAATCATCCCACGATTCTGTTGTTGGTACGTGTATATTATAAATCGGGTATCTTGTTGGTTGCTCATCTTCGTTTCTTGACAGTGGATATCTGCTTTGAATTAATAAATAGAATACATCGTCCCTTTTCTCCGGGCAATTTTGATGATGTTCTTCCAGTTTGTCTTCCGGAATTATATGTCTCATATTGAATTGACATCTTTTTAGATGCGGATAATTTTTTCCACATTCTAAAATATGTCTTCCAATACGTTTTTTTGTTACCACATGATGTGCATTATAGGGACATATTTCACGATCTTTTTTTTGATTGCATGATTATGTGTACAGTAAAGTAATACTTTGAAGAATTAGAAGCGAGTCCTTCTTTATATACACGAAGTGCCGAACATTGATTATTACATGTAAATCTACATTGAGTTATTTCTCCATTTTTATTGTGTATTTTTTCTTAATTATAATTCATCAACGTTTCAAGTTGATCAATAATTATAAATTTACATTTAAGTCAAGTTTAGCACAAAAACTTAAATTACCATAAAATTTTGAATTAATTTATTCAACAATTTTTTTGATCTATATTTTAAAATAAAAACTGGAATCAAAAATCATTTCTGTGAAATAATTTTTCTTAAAATTAACTAGCTAACTTCTACAATATTCAATTTTTCATATTTTCAGGCACTCCATTTTGCATCACCAACAATTGTCAAATTATTTATAAGCATACTGTTTGTATACTAAATATATAAATAAAACATTATTTTTTCCATACTTCATTTATTTTTAAAAATCACAAGCACTCAGAAATTTATAAATACAAATTACATGTTTTATTATTTACACTTACAATTTTATTCAATTAATATTTTGGAATATATGCTGTATTTTTTCCTATATGTATTTGTCTTAATAAATTCTTGATATCTTCAGAACTTTCATTGTTGTTTTGCAGTTGTTGTTTGCGGATGGTTTCTAATTTTGCCAATCTTATTTGCTCCATATTCCTAAATTGACGTCGTTTGCTTTTTGACAGATTTACATATTTTCGCAACACTGGTTTATTTTCAATGAATTTTGTGGTATCCTAACTAGTGTAATTACAATCATCCCACGATTCTGTAGTCGGTACATGCATATTGAAAATGGGAAATTTATTTGTTGGTTCATCTTCTCCCCGAAATAATGCCCTTTCAATGTCTCTTTTATCTGGGCAATTATTATGATGCATTTCCAGTTCATGTTTCGGTATTTTGTGAAACGCATTGAAGTCACACGTTTCAAGACAAATATTGGGGTGATTTTTCTTGCATTTTGATAAATGTATTGGTAAACGTGATTGCCGTATCTCGTGATTTGAATCGTATGGACAAATTACATTTTTATTTTTCAAACATTCCATAATGCTAACGAGATTGTGTATATATAATTATAATAAACAAATATTCCCTTGGAATTGAGTACCGCAGATGCTAACTTGTTTGAAAATATGTATAAGAATGAATTACATTCGAGAGTTGATATTTATATGATAATCCCCACTTTAACAATTATCGATTGATTTTCATTCTTTTAATATTTAACTTATCTTTTCAGAATTGTGGAGGGTGAAAAAAAAACAAGTGACGACTATCCAAAATATTTGATATCTCATTGTCAGCGTGAATCGTACTCGGAATGGTTCGTACTAAGCATACTCCATGTAAATCAACCGGAGGTGATAAAGTATCTAGGAAACAATTGCCAACAAATCTAACAAATCTGGCACGTAAAAATGCACCCGCCTCGAGTGGCGTGAAAAAGCCATATCGTCAGAGACCCGGTACAAAGGCTATTCGTGAAATTCGTCATTATCAGAAAAGTACCGATATGTTAATAAAAAAACTTTCATTCCAACGACTCGTTCGGGAAATTGCGCAAAATTTTAAATGTGACTTAAAATTTCAAAGTGCCGCAATAATGGCTTTACAAGAAGCTAGTGAAGCCTACTTGATTGGTCTTTTCCAAGATACCAATTTGTGTGCTATTCATGCCAAACGAGTGACAATTACTCCCCAGGACCTACAATTGGCAAGACGTATTCGTGGCAAATGAAATATGCTGTAATCAAAAATTTAACAAATAGATATTTGTAATCAACCGATTTTTTTTTCGTATAGTGTAATTGTTTTGCATAGTTGTTAATTTGAAATACTATTATAATTTAATTATCAATTATAAACAAGTAAAAACATTCCTGTTACATGTTTTGATTAATAAAGTTTTTGGAATTATTTAATTCTACTTTAGATATTCTAGAGTTACAAGTAAAGGCATTATAATTAAAAAGACACCAATAAATATGAAAATACTCCACGGAGAATGAGCAGGTTCCATTAACGTATATTGACGGTTTATTAAGTTTTTTAAATGCATTAGGTATATTTGAAATAGTAGCAGCATAAGATTCTATTCGAGGTGTTTGAACAAAGGAATCTTTTTCGATAAATTTTTTAAAATTTTTTATATCGTCTATAGTTATATTTTCAATATTATGTTGACATTTGAACAGCCAATGAGACCAGAACATATTATTTAGATTTTGAGCATCAGTCTCTGAAATAATTTTATTTTTGGTCATAATAAAATCTAGTTCATGTATTATTCTTTTAAAATTAAATATTGGTTTTGAACTTGGTATAAATTTAACATTGTGTTTTTTAAATGTTTGCTCATCAATAATAGAAAAAATATTACAGTTAACAGAACAGCACGCCGATGCCATCATAGTGACTTATATAAAAAAATCTTTTGAAGAAAGTCCCATTGAAAGTTTTGAAGTTTTTAATAAAATGGTAAAAATAAATGCCATATAATATGAAAATTTGAATTTTTTTACTTGTGCGTTATACAGAATTGTTGTTGTAAGCTTGTCTTAAAATTATTAATGACTTAAATATAATTTCCATTGATTTTTATTTTAATAAATATGATTAATTGGAGGGAGTTAAATAATTTAAAGCTTTATATTGTATTATAAATATCCAGTATACTTAGAGCTTTAGTAAAGTTAACATAAGAAGAAAAACATGATATTCATTAAAGAAATTCCCATAGAAGATAATATATTAAACAAAAAATATTGCATAACGGAAAAATTAGATGGCAGTAATACTGTTTTTACATATTTCAATTTCTAGTGATGTAAACCTACTAATTAACGAAATTAAATACTGCATAGAAAAATTATCAAAACCGAAATTATTGGTTCATTTTGAACTATTGCAAAAATTTTTTCATTATTTAAATATTTTTGCTAGTGAGGTTACACTTTTCTCTGAAAATTTTGATGACTTTCTAAAAGAAATTTTAAATTACACATACGAGGGCGATGATGTGTTTTTAATTTCTTCAAAACATATAATTTTAACACCATTTCATATAAATAATGGAGCTTTGGACCATTTTTTAAATATGAATTGGGAAATTTGGAAAACTGCCATTGAAAAAAATGGAAAATTTTCTTTATTTGCCGAATGGATGGTTAAACATCAAATAGATTATAAATGTAAGCCGCATTTTAGATGTATAGGAATTATTGTGCATAAAAAGCAAGATTTATGGGCAACGCGATCACAAGTGGAAATAATTTGTAACAGCATACAAATGGAAATGATTCCTATAGTGAATGAGTTAAATGAGAAATGGGATGATTTAAAATTTATAAATATGATGTCAAATTTAAATAACAATACTGCTATAGAGGGTGTTGTTTTTCTGCTGGACGAGAACGTACCCGTTATAATGACCAAAAATGGGTTAACTGTAAACAATTCTAATGTTAAATTAGCCATTAAAATGAGAAGAAATTTTCAAGCTCTAAAATATTATTATGACGAATTAAAAATTGATCAACTAGTATTACAGAGTTTTACAGAATTTAGAAAAAATCCTAATTTAACTGTTAAAAAAGTATTTGAAAAATCACAAGTCCCTATAAATGTAAGGACATATGATATATTATTATGTAAATTTGTTAAACTTAAAATATAAAAAATTAAGTATTATTTAGTTGTAAACTTGATAGAAAGAAAAATTAAAAGCTTTTTTGGTCTATCAAAGTAGTTTGAGTGGAAATAAAACAAAGCTTATCGGTTAAATGTTGATTCCAGTATGGTAAAGTGTGTGTACATTATTGGTTTTTATTTAATTCACACTCGTGTTAGTATTATTAAATATATAATTTTATATTGGGTAATAAATGATAAGGATTAAGTATGGAAAATAATTTCAAAAGTATTATATATTACTCATAAAGTAAACATTCATTTTTGTATTGCTTTATCAGTACATTTCCACAATTTGCAAAAGGTACATTTTTCTTGTGAACTAGGGGGTCCATCAAATTGAGTTCCATATGGTTTGCTGTGGTAATAAAAACACGGCAACTGAATTTGAATGTTATAATCTTGAGTACATTCTTTGGGCAATTTGTGCCACATAGCTAACAAATTAGTAGCATTAACATTGTTTTTTATATATTTTTTCAAAATAGTTGGCTGAATATTGTCCAAATTTAATTGATCACCCACCAGGTCGGCAAGTAGTTGATTATATGCTCTATCTGACATGATTACGTTAAACTAAATATGACGATTATTTATATGTCTTAAGGAGGGGCGGGGATTTAGGTTTCATGTTTTCTAACTAAAAGATACATTTTTTATGTTTTAATGTAAATTTGGATCTGAATAAAGCATATACAAAACGGTAAGTTATGATTCAACACCAAATCAAGTATTTGGATTGTATAAGGATAGATTTAAAAATAATTTTTAAAGAAAATTTTAGTCTTTCTATGTGGTCTTATCAACAAACCCTCTAGCTATTTTCCTCTGAATTGTTTTGCATGAAGGACATCTTTTTTGTGAAGTGGGTGGTTCGTTAAAATTGGTTCCATTATGGTGAACAAAACACGGCAAAAGAATTTGAATGTAATATCTTGGGTACATTCCGAGGGCAATTTGTGCCATATTTCCAACAAATCCGTGGCACTAACATTGTCTTTTATATGCTCTTCCAAAACCTCTAACGGTATATTAGCAAGATCCGATTCACTTAGAATTTTTAACGGTAAATTACCATTTTCTAAGTCAATAAGTATTTTTGGTATGGTCGTGGTTTTTATCCCATTCTTACTTTCTTTACAAGCGCAACATTTTTTTGTGAAGTCGGCGGTTTGTCAAATTCGGTTCCAAACTGATTACGGTGAACAAAACAGGGCAATAGGATTTGAATGTAATAATCTTGAGTACATTCTGGAGGCAATTTGTGCCATATATTTTGCAATTCTATGACACCAACATTGTCTTTTATATACTCTTTCAAAACCTTCGATGGTATGTTAACAAGATCTAAATCACTAAGGTTTTCTAACTGTAAATCACCATTGTTTAGGTCAATAAGCAGTTGTGTAGGTAACATAATTGCTGTAAACTGGAGAAATATATTTACGATGGTTTATTTATATCAAATTATTTAGAAGCGCGGAGGTAAATTGCGCATTTCTCATTCGACATTTAAATGTAAATTTAGATTCGTTATTTGGGATATCGATCACGTGACCATTCTTATATTAGACGAGTGGGGTGGGTAAATACTATAAAAGCCTGGTATCCATGACATATAATTAGTGTTTTGTTACCAGAAAAGATAAAACCATAAAAAACCATGAAATTCACGGGGTTCATTAACAACATGCCCAAAGAAGATTATATTAATATATCTCTTTTTAACAGACGGTATTGTGTAACAGAAAAATTAAAAGGTGTTAATACCGTTTTCACATTTTTTCCCCTGGTGATGTAAATTTATTAATTCAGGAAATAAAAAACAGTGTGGTTAAATTAACCGGACCGAAATTGATCATTTATACTCAACCATTGCAAAAATTTTTTCAATTATTTAAATAATTTCTCTTCAAGTAGTGTGTCGTTTTCCAACAAACCAGATGAACTTCTACAAGAAATTGTAACCTATACATATAAAGGTGATGATGTGCTTTTGCTATCATCAAAACATATAATTTTGACACCGTTCAACACAAACAATGGAGCTCTGGAAAAATTTTTAAATATGGATTGGGAAATTTGGAAAACGGCTTTTGAAAATTTTGGAAAGTTTTCATTAATTACCGAATGGATTGATAACAACCATTACAAATGCAATCCATAGTTTAGAACCATAGGTATTGTTGTGCATAAAGATAAAGATTGGTGGACAACGAGAAAAGAAAAACCTTAAAATGGATACGGTACCGGTTTTGGTAGAATTAACGGAACAATGGGACGATTTAAAATTTATAAGTCAAAAATCACATTTAAATCACGATATTGAAATAGAGGGTGCTGTTCTTTTACTGAATGAGGAGCTATCAGTAAAAAAGACTATAGATGGATTAATAACAGACAAGCCACATATTAAGTTGGCTTTTCGAATGATAAGAACGCACAAAGCTTTAAAATATTATTATAATGAATTAAAAACCGATAAATTGGTAATACAAAACTTTGAAGAATTTGAAAAGGATCCGAATACAATTGTTAAAAAAATATTTGAAAAAGCAAAAGTTCCTGTGGATAAAACAACTTATGACATATTGTATAATTTTGTTAAATAATACAATGTTTGGTTAAAATAAATAATAATTTTTAAAACTTAGAATTTTATTTAATAATTCCTTACACTCATCAAAGAATTAAATTTGTTTCTTTTTTAGCTTAATTTATTATTATATATTTATTAATTATGTAGGCAGTAGGTAATATTAAAAAAAAGAAATACAAGAAAAATGGATATAATATTTAATTTAGAAATTATGTATATGGTACATATATTTAACTTGGGAATTACTACCAAAATAAACAATTATTAATTTAATAACTTTCATAATCAATTAAAAAATATTTATAAAGAAATTACTAGGTGTTTAGCTTTGTTTGAAAGCATAATTACTATACTCATTTAAAATTAAATGTATAAATTGATATATTTAAGGAAAGTTTTAGATGCATGTTAAATAGTAATACTCAATTATTGTTTATTCAAAAAGTGCGAATAATATTTTTAGCCCATAATGCCATACTTTTCTCTTAGTCGCCTTTTTGTTTGCCTTTTTAAGCAAGAGATGTTCAGAAGTCACCAAGTCGCCGACTGTTATGAAACTTTCTCTAGGGTTTTTTTTATTTTGTAAAATTTCCATTTTCGTTTCTTGTCCCGGTTCACCATTTTGATATGTTTCAATTTTATAGCAGATTTCGACACCTTCCTGTGTAACATTTACCTTTAGATTGTCTTTAAACATTTGAACAATTTTATCAACCAAGTCTTCTTTCATACCGTGTATCCGAGAGGATTTTCTTTTAATGTTCTGATTTAATTTTACTATTTCATCCACTAAATGGGCATTTATGTTTTTTTGAGCGTCCACCACTGCCATTATCCGATTCATTATTTGATCGCTGATATTTTGTCCAACTTGACTGGAAATTGAAAGGATAAATTTTTCATCATTAAATAATTCGTTTAAGGTGTCTATAGTTATCATTTTAATGTCACTAGTCACTGGCATATTGGATCACCCAATTATAAATTACTCTAATGGGTGTAAGACACTTTTTAACGAAACGCTTTCCTGCCCTTAAAACTTATTAAGTTTTTAATTTTAATTAAATCTTTTCAGTTTTATTTCTTGAAATTTCTCACATTTGATTCTGAAGAAGAACCGGCAATAAATTTAAAGAAGAAAACTAATATATATATAAATTTATATAAGGGGGGGATGGATACTAATGGGCGATATATATATAAATAACGGTGTCTACTATGTTTATAACAACTTAAAGTATTCATATTATAAACTATTACAACCTCATCTAGGTCAGCGGGAATTTATTTACCAGTTCCCACTAGCTGTTATCTTCAAGCCTGGCAATATATAGTAGTATTTGTTTATAATAATGACAACTGCAATTAGACCTATTCAGTTGATATTGTATTCAGATTATAAACCACTGCAAGCTACATCTAGAGCAGCGGGAATAGATTTACGAGCTCCCATTAGTTATTATCTTCAAACGGGAGAATATATGGTAGTTGATTTAGCAATTCAGTGTGAACTATCCCATAATTATTGTGGACGACTTGCTTCCAAATCGGGCATATCACTACGTTGTGGTATCGAAATTGGCAGTTGTTATATTGATAAAGAAGACACAATAAAGGTTGTAATCTATAATTTTTCCAGTACAGATTGTTACTTCCATCAAGGAGATCAAATAGCTCAGTTAATTTTTGAGAAAATGACATCCCCACAAATAGAAAAAATTGATGCCATATCAAGAGAATGTACTAATGTTTTGAAATATTGGAAATTATCCGATCAGGCATACGATACTGAAAAACCCATAAAATCATATTCCGTTGGATTTTTATTAAGAACTCCTATTGATATTATATTGAAGGCAAAGGACAGATTTTTGGTAACGTTAGATCTCGGTATCTGTTTACCACGGGGGTGTTATGGAAGGATATCAAGTATCGAAACACATTCTCGAAAATTTGGTATCGAAATTGGTGGTGGAGTTATTGATGAAGATTATCGAGGCAACTTGGGAATTTTATTATATAATCATTCAAATGCGGAACGTCAATTTAAACGTGGAGACGTTATAGCTCTATTAATATGTCATCCTCTTTTTTACCCCAGTTTGCAATTTACAGACATAGCAGCCATGGAAAACAATAGTGAGCGCGGTAGCGATGGTTTTGGATCTTCTTATCAAACCCAAAAAAACACATATCAGAAATCTGAATAAGTTTTTATAGAATCATATCATTTTAATATATATAATAAACTTATTTGTGTAAAAATAAAATAAAAAATTTAAAAACATTTAGTTTTATTTTAAAAGATTCAAAAAATATTTTTTAAATCACTTGAAGAAATGTGTTCCTGTTTTTGCATTAAATGTAAATAACTACATTTTTAATTTTATATTTTATGTATCTTGTCAATTTTATAAACTGCATCATACAAAAGTAATGAGTTTATCAAATTTTATTCCCTCCCTGAATATTGGAAACATTTCAAATAACAAAAATATTTAATTATCATGACTGATTCATTAAATGAAATTCACTTACTGATTTACACCGTTCAAGAATATTGTAATAAATGTAAATAAACAATGCAATTTTTCAATTTTATATTTTCCATTTAATAAACCTTATGATACAAAATTAATAGGTTTTTCAAATTTTATTTTCTCCCTGAATATTGAAAACAATTCAAATAACAAAAATATTTAATTATCATGTCCAATTCATTTAATGACAGACAACAAATACTTGTTTATACCTTTATTATTCTTATGAAGTTCCAACTATAAATGTTAAACAATATTAATCAGTTATTAAACAAAAAGAAAATAAAAAATCAATGTGTTAGATTATCAAGATCTTCCAAAGTTTCTATAGTATGTATTGTACCTCGAATATTAGCCTTAACGTGACACCCACAGTACCATACATTCTTTTTACCCAGTTTTGTTTTTGCCTCCTTGAGCAAGATATATTTGGCTATGGTCATATCTTCAAATATTACTGTAGGCGATCCTCTTAATTTTTTTCTATTTTGTAAGATTTCTAATTTGGTCGTGTGTTGGATTGTTGTAACAAGTACCGGTCTCGGTTTACCATTTTGACTTGATCCAATTCTAAAACAATTTAGAAAATCACTTTCTGTAACATTTATTCCTAGCTTGTTTTCAATATCCATATAATTTTATCAGGCAAGTTTTCATTTGGATCTTCTTGGAAACCATATAATCTAATGGAATTTCTTTTTATGTGCTGATTCAATTTTTCTATTTTACACTTGAACTGTTCATTAATCTGTTTTTGGGCTTTTAATTCTTGCATTATTTCATCCATTTGTTGTTTGATTTGCTCAACGTCAAATTTTGGTTCCTTTTGACTACAAATAAAGGTGGTAAATTTTTCATCATTAAATAATTCACTTATAGTTTCTTTAACTATCATTTTAATATCACTAATTTGCCCTCTAGTAAATGGCATTTCAGGTCATTGATTAAAAATTACTTTGTGTAAAACTTACAATTTTTTATTATGTTTAAATGTTTTTGCTTAAGGTAATGTTTTTACTTTAAAACTGTTAAATATTTATTTTTAGTAATTTCAAGCAAAAACCTGAATTATTTTTGTATCAGCAACCTCAAATTTATGTGCTACAAACTTGTTATGTGGGATCTAGAAAAAAGACAAATAAACCAGTGGATGCTTATATTATATAATTTAGAGAGAGGGTATGATGTGTAATATGGGTGGGGTGATATCTACAAATTTAATAAATATTTTCATCAATAACAATTTCATGTTATTCTAATCAAGGATATTAAACAGCACACTCATTTTTCTGTGAAAATGGCATCTACACAAGTAGAGAATACCAATGGCACACTAAAAGAATACACCAATGTTTTAAAATATTGGAAATTTTCTGAACTTGCTTTCAATATTGAAAAATCACACTCAGCTGGATTTTTATTAAGAACTCCTATTGACATTACAATAAAGGCAAAGGACAGACTTCTGGTAATGTTGGATCTTGGTACTTGTTTACCACAGGGCTGTTATGGAAGGATTTCAAGTATTGAAACCAACTCTCAGAAATTTGGTATTGAAATTGGTGGTGGAGTTATTGATGAAGATTATCGAGGCAACTTGGGAATTTTATTGTATAATCATTCAGATGTGGAGTGTCAATTTAAGCGTGGAGCTAATATAACACAAATGATTTGTCACCCCATTTGTTATCCCCGTTTAAAATTTACAGACCCAGAATATATGGAAAACAATACTGATTCCAAAAGCAATGATATTGTACCTTCTTAATAATATGTCAACCCCAGATAAATGTAATATTAATATATTTGTCACTTAAAAACAAAATAAAATATTTCAAATGTATTGTATTATTATAAAGTTATTACCTATTATATATTATATTACTTCTAATGTTCATTTCTGAGTAAACATTATTTCTAAAAATGTTTGTAAATTCTTAATGAATTCATAGTTGTCTTCTTTATGCAATTAATTAAAATATAACCTTTGATATATCATACACAAAGAAAATTGAATATTGACCATCAAAACTCTCCCAACACATCATTTTAATAAATAATAGTTGGAGATTTTATTTATTTATTTATTTACCAAAAAAGTAATACATTGATTAAACACAAAGGAAAAACAATGCAATTACATCCTATAGAGGTATGTTATACCTGTACATAGGTTTGGTGTACTTAGAAACTAACATATTTAGAAAATTTACAAAAAAATTTATATATATATATATATAGGTAGTGAAAGAGAAAACAATGAAAATATTTAAAAATAAAAAACGTATATACATATATACATACATATATATATACATACATATATACATACATACATACATATATAACCTGTAGAACTAAAAAACCATTATTATTAAAAAAATATATATGAGCATAAAAATACAAAATAACATAAACAATATACCAATATACACACCAATAAACTTCATGATTTGCACAGACAGTTATATATTATACCTTATCCACTCTTTCATTCTCCGTTTCCAGGATTGCGATTTCACATTGAAACTATTTTTGATACTGTTAGGTAACTGATTAAAAATCTTTAATGATACAAAGGTACTACTTTTAGTCAGTATAGACCTCTTCACAATGGGCAGTAGAATATTCTTATTTCTAGTTGAACTAGTTGAAGAATCATATTCAGTCTTGAGCTCCGAAAAATGGTTTAAGATAGCATTATAAGAATACAGCTGCTTAAGGTTTAAAGGCCAATTTTTATTCATTGATTTGTTCTTAAATATTACTTTTAATAATTTGTCTTGTATCCTTTGTAACAACATTAAGTTGTTGTTGTAAGCACCACCCCATGCAATATTTCCATATGATATCAAGCTATGAAAAAAAGCATAATAGATAAGCAATAGTGCTTTTGTGTTCATAATTTTAGACAACTTACTAATTACAAATATAAGATACTTAGTCCGATTAATAATATAATTGATATGAAAGTCCCATTTTAGATTTTGGTCAAAATAAATACCAAGGTATTTGGTTTTTTCAATTCTCGTAAGCTGCTTATTCTTAATTTTAATATAACAATTCTTAGGCACACTGTCACAGTAACAGCCAAACGTAATATATACTGATTTCTCAGCATTCAGCGTTAATTTATTATTCTCAAGCCATATTGCAATTCTATCTAACATTTCATTCATGTGAGAAATTGCTTCAGACCAAGTAAAACCAGTGGAAATGACTGCAGTATCATCAGCATATGACACAATTGAACCATCTGTAAGTATTTTTAATAGGTCATTAACATAAATTATAAAAAGTAGCGGTCCTAGAATTGTTCCTTGTGGCACACCTAAATGTATGTCTCTAAATTCACTAACTACCCCTTTTGTTTTAACCCTTTGCTGCCTATTGGACAAATAGCTTTTCATTAAATTGTGTGCCTGCCCCCTAATTCCATTATCTATTACAATAGACTTTTTCTGCTGGCAATCTAACATGCATTTTCTGGTATTAACAAATTTCACTTCTTCAATACTGTCCAGATCAAAGTATACTTCTATTTCTTGATCTATTAATTTCTATAATTTTCTATGATTGATTCATTAGTCTTCCAGGCTGTTTTGCCACAATTTGGTGAAGTTTTTCTACTTTGGTTATTATCCCATAAAAACACCGAATAATATTTTAGCATATAGGTATATTGCAATATTTTGAAATTATAAATTCTTCATTCTTCTTGATACTTTTCATAAAGGTTGGATTGGACATCTGTATTACAAAAATAATGGATATAGCTAAAAGAAATATAAAATATAGATAGTGTAACATTAATTTTACCTTTAATACCTTTCAAATAATCTCCAGAATAATAAATTTGTTTTTCAAATGTTCCACATTGTGCATTTAAACAAAATTATTAAAAATTTTTTTTCCTGTATGTTGTTAACTTAGTGAAATATTTTGAGGTTATCCGAATTGTCACCTGACGAAAGTATTACAATTCATAGAGACATATAAGACAACAATGCAATTAGTCGTAGAGTTCTTTTTATGATTAATAAACATGAAAAATAAATAAATACTCATTATATTCAGTATATTATACATGATTAATGATAAATTAGATAATTTATACTCATAATATAAGTGTTTATTAATATAAAACTTTTACTAGTAAATCTATACAATTCAAATTTTCACACTTTAAAACTTAGGGCGTCAAAGTATGAAATAGTATACTTTGACTAAGATTTCACTTTGACGGTAACACCCACATGACGTGCCGATAATGTGTTATTACCTTAATTCTCAAGTTTAGGTGTGTGCTTGCCTTAAGAATTTAAACTGAAGTCTGACTCAGTGAGTGTATTTAATCACTGGTCTGACTCTAGTCTAGACAGTATAGTGACCATAGAACAATGATTTAAATAGAACGGAAGTTCTTATGGGAGACACGAGAACACTAAAAAAGCTTTTCCCTGCATCCGTATGAGGCCGCTGATATCGGAATTTTTGTAATTTCTTTACAGTTTTCTTTAACATAAATTTTAGCACAATTTCTCATAGAAAAATGAACTGTATAGAAGGGAAACTCACGTGTTTCGATTTGGAACACAGTTTTTAGCGCACCGTACGGATGCAGGGAAAAGTTTTAGCTGCAATCAGCGCCCTCTATTATTCAATAGTTGAACTAATCTACTCAATCTTACAGGTTCTGACATCTAGCGGTAGATATGACACTAAATTATTCAAATATATACAAGGTGTTCCAGATGTTTCTTTACAGCTGATACCTTGTTTTTTTAGTAATGGTAGGAACATTTTCTAAAAATAATGTTAATGAGAACAAATTATGTTTTATAAATGTAACAAAAACGGACAAAATTTGAAAAAAAAAAGTTGAATGTACTGGCACAAGTTTTTGATTACAGTTTTTTAAGGATAACATGTTCTCGTCAACAATGATTTTATGAAATTGTTCATATCTTTACTAAAAAACAAGATATCAGCTGTAAAGAAACATCCAGAACACCTTGTACATATATAGCCCCAAAATAAGTAAGCATGAGATTAGCATAATTTTTGCTATTAAATATATGTATGCACACTTTCAATAAAACAATTAAAACATATTGAAATAATAAGTGTATTAACAAAAATATATACAGAAATTTATAAAATATTTTAGATAAAAACATGTTCATGACTTAGATATACAAAACAGAACACAATTAATATATGAGTGTTATCTACACAACACAGCACTGATATTTGTTAAAAAAAAAAATAGAAATATTGAATCCATATTCACATAGTTAAGTGTGCAATTTACAGTTACAAAATATTGTAAATTCATTTTATATTTTAGATCATGAAATATAAATAAAAATTTTTCCTAAGGTATAGTTTGTAAAAAATTTGAAAGTTGCTTAACAGTTTTTAAACTTTTGTTTTGACTGATATTTTCTATATGCATGTACTTTTATAGGATCAACTATATTTGGTTTTAAAGCTAAATATTTAGAAAATTTGTCTTCTCTTCCCTTAGCAATATTATTTACACTTCTACACCACCAAAACAAACTACATTTAACTAGGAGTTGGCATAGCTTATTACCAAGATCATGTTGTTGCTAACAATTCAAAGGATTAATTAAATAATTGTGTTGTAACACATGTTCCAACACTTGAGAAATGTTCTGCTTGCAACACAATTCTGGAATTAAGAAATATAAGGAGGATAAACAATGTGTTATTAAAAAATTTAAATATGTATTTGGTACTTGCCAATGTCCTCTTGGATACTTCCTAGCATCAATGAATTCACAATCTTCTGATTCTAAATTAGAGTTTACAATTTGTAAACAATCATTACAATTATGATATTTTTTTAATAACCTCTGGATGTACCCACTCATATAAACAAGTGTACATCTAGCAATTTTAGAACTCTGTCCTAACAAGTTGGAAGGTAATGGGGCTGATATTGAAGTTTTACAAGTACTTCTGATAATTGGAGCATACTGCCCAGTTAAAAAATGTTTTAAATTGTCTAAACTTTCTTTACAAACATCTTATTTGTAATTATAACTGGGGGAATGTTTAGCCATAAAATTGTTCCTGTTGCGTGAACAAATAATTTGTCTTTATCCTTGGTGTTTAAGTATTTCTTGGGAAATAACACCACAAATTACAAAAAATTGCTATATATTCCAAACATTTTGGGGTCTAGGTCAGACCCTGTTGTCTTTGGTGTCTGAAAAAATACATATTAAAAATACAATGTCCCAAATGTAGTTAATGCTAACATACCCCAATCAAATTTTCTTTTCAGCAATGCTAACATTTCTGTAAAACATTGAACTTAATTTGTTTACCTCATTTTTGATAACATGGACATCTGTGGGTTTACAATAGTCAAAATGATGGCAGAATCATAGTTATAAGTCTTCAATGAAAATCAATTTTACTATTTTTTTGAACCATTTGAAGTTCTTTAGTAAGTTACTTCAATGCCGCTACTCCATGGGGCATATGAAACAAATGATCAATTATCTGGTATAAATAAAGGAATGCACTGGATGATAAACCTGTTTTGGTATTTCATCTACGCCAGTATTAGTAATGTAGTAGTTATTTTTTTGTACACTGCCATTTTCGTTAAACTGTTCGAATCAAACCTTCAAAGAATATCTTAAATATGTTTTCTTTGTTTTGGAATAAGTTCCCGATTTCAGTATTCATTACTCAATAGTCAAATAATTTTGAAAACAACACTGCTTTCAGCTTTGTGACAACAAACGCCATATTTTTAAGGTTAATAAATTAATAACGACAATCAACTTTGGTTAGTTATCTTGCTAAAATTTATGTTAAAGAAAATTGTAAAGAAATTACAAAAATTCCGATTTCAGCGGCCTCATACGGATGCAGGGAAAAGCTTTTTTAGTGTTCTCGTATTTCCCATAAGAGCTTCCCTTCTATACAGTTCATTTTTCTATGATAGTGACAAATGACATTTGTGACAAATATCCATTAATAAATATCGTTATAATTTTAAAATTAACATTATGCAAGTTGAATTGATTAGTTATATTTACTTGAGTGTTAAAATCTCATATGACCAAAGAAGCAAGTTTATTTTAGATTCTGTATAATGTCTGGAATAATTTGAAACCTATGCACTATTACTTTTATATGAAATCACTTTGGCGGGTTTTATACAAACAATAGTTTAATGGCCGCAATTGGAAGTTGGAGATGATGTTAGTTATGAAATGATTTCGTACAAACTGTAAGTTTTCAAACAATTAAACGTTTTATTACCATCGTGATACACGTAATATTAGGTATATTATACAATACAAATATGGGCTTGATTTAAATATTCAGAAAGGGTGTGTAAGTTGCATGTTTTGTGTTGTAGTTCTTTTAATTTATCAAATGTTAGTATTGGTAAATTTCAAGTAGGGTTTGCTGACGCACATTAAGTAAAAAGTGAATGAAAAATATATTTCATATATATATTTTAGTCTTTTAAATTTTAGCAATAAGATTAATTTTTGGAAGAGAGAAGCAGACTTCTGTAAACAAAATGCTGCAAAGTAGAATGAAAAGGGTATACCTAGAACAAGTTGTAGTACCTGATAGTACAACAGCAATAGAGAAGGAAATGCCTGAGTTTTCTATAGGTCAAGATGTTTTGGTTAAACAAAAAGATGAGAGGTATTATCTTGGTACAATAATTCAAGTAAATAATATTAGAGAACAGTGTTTAGTGAAATATGGAGATAACACATATAATTGGTCCAACTATAAAGATTTAACAAAGCTAAGTACATTAGAACAGGAAGAATTATTGTGTGTTATTTGTAAAAAGTCTGAACCCAAAACAAAAAAAGAAATAACAACATGTGATCAGTGTGGTCGAGGTTATCATCAGAAGTGTCAACAACTTGAAATACCAACCAATTGTACAAAGTTTGAAGGTAAGTAGAACTTTCATTAATCTTTATCATGAATGTGGTACTGTAATTGTTATAAGACCACACTGATTTAGTTTCATTTTATATATTAGTTTTCATATAATAAGTTTTATTATATCAATTTATAATTGCAAATAAGTAACAAGTATTAGGTCATTGGTAAAGTTATTTAAGAATATGTGAAATTCTTTATTTTTTTTTTAATAAAATCTTATTAAAGTGAAACTTTTACTCTATCATCTAAATTTTTTTTTCAGTCTTTAGCAAGTTGCAATACATAGATGCACCATATTGTTAAAATTATATAGCATGTTGCATTACAGCCGGCCGTTTAATAGACACACCATGTCAATAAGGACTAGGCTGTTTCTTATTTAAAACATTGATTCAATAAAGTTATTATCTTGTAATAGGGCATACAATTCATTTCAAAATGTTCATATATGTTACAATGTTGGATTTCTGCCACAGAGTTTATAAAATTTATTAACTTAGATATACAAAAATTTCACCCAAAAAACATATAGGTATTAATACACATAATAGGCGTTATTCCGTCGCTTGGTGTCGCTAGTGGGCCAAGGAGTACAATTCCACGAAAAAATATTACTGATTATGGTAAATGGACATGAAAGGAACTAATAGCAGAACTGAAAATAATAAAGAAAGTCAAGAAAAAAAAAGCTGAACTTGATTTGAGGTAGAAGATAATTTTATAAAGATATAAATAATTCCATGGCATCATTTATATAATGGTAGGTTACAACATTGATAAATATGGGGTAAGAGGAAATGCACTGATGTGGATCAAATCGTATCTTTCTGATAGGGTACAAAAGGTTCAAATAATGTGAGATAATCAATGTTTTATGTCAGACAATTTTAACTTGTCCTTGGGAATACCCCAAGGAAGTGTGCTTGGTCCTGTTCTATTTGTAATATATGTAAATGACATGCCATACTCTGTGCCTAATGCTGAGAATCATCTAGTGAGCTATGCTGATGATAACAAACATTTTAGTAACAGCTGAGGACGTAAACAGTACCGTTAGAAAAGGCTCTCATCTCATAAATGGCGTTCAGGAGTGGCTCTCATGTAATGGGTTAGTTCTGAATCAAAGTAAAACCAACTGTGTCATCTTCAAAACTAAGTGGTCAAGGGTTGATACCCCTGAACACATCTTACTTAACAAAGTCAACCAAAGGGTGTCGCCTGATGTCAAATTTTTAGGGCTGATACTGGATGAAAACCTACATTGGGGCAGGCACATTGAGGATCTCAGTATTAAATTAAATAAAGTGCACTTCTCAATCAGGGTATTGAGGAAATATCTCAGTAAGGAGATATTAAAAATGGTGTATTATGCAAATTTTCAATCTTTACTGAGGTTTGGTATAATTTTTTGGGGTCAATGTTCCACTCTGAACCGAATTTTTGTAATTCAGAAAAGAACGATGAGAACAATATTGGGCATGGAATATGGTAGGTCATGCAGAGGTGTTTTTAGAGAAAATAACATTTTAACTGTGATTGGATTGTATATTTATGAAATTTTATTGTTTATGTTTAAAAATATTTCGCTTTTTAAAGATTTGAGGCTCAACTCATTAAGAACATTAAATTTGAGGTACCCGAGACACCACCTTTGCATTTTCGAAAAGGGGTGTTTTTATTCAGCTGTTGTAATATTCAACAAGTTGCCGGCTACGATTCAGTGTCAGGGGACGCTTCGTAGCTTTAAGAAAGCTATTTTTAACTATATAAATGAGGTTGAGCCTTACACTCTAACCGAGTACTTGGAGTTTTAATTTTTTGCTTACTACCTTGTAACCATTTGTTTGTTGACGTCTTTTCTTTTTAATTGCTTGTGTATTCAATTATTTTGGAATAAAGAATATTATCCGACTTGACCATACAATGTATGGCATCACACTCCCTCTAAGGCACACATAGTGTGCCCTTAGGGGAAAATTCACTAAACCCCAGATATACTACATATCAAAAGGGTTTAGCTCTGTGGGAGCCCTTGTCAGGTTATCAGGCCCGTGGTTGGCGTCGTGGCTGCAGTTCCCCATAAATTTTCTAACCGTCCGGGCTGTTCCTAACAGGACGGCTTTTTGCATCAGTTGGTAAAGATGTTCGTCCAGACCGAGGTATTTCAAATTGTTTAATAGATGTTTTGGGACTACTCCTGTTGTTGACATAACAATTGGTACTGTTCGAGTGTTGTTCATGTCCCACTGTCTGTGTATTTGAAATTCTAAATCCCTGTATTTGGCTATTTTTTCAGCCTGCTTAATATTTATATTGTTGTTGTTAGGGATTGCTATGACAATTAAGGTTGTTTTTCTAGAGACTTTATCTACCAAAACTATATCTGGTCTATTGTGAGCAACAGTCCGATCGGTCAATATCGTCCGGTCCCAGTACAGTTTGTAGTTGTTATTTTCTAAAATCGATTCTGGTTTGTATATATAGTAGGGTGTTCTTACCGACTGTGATAGCTCGAGTTTCAGCGCTAGTTCCTGGTGCAGTATTTTTGCCACAGCATCATGTCGTTCTTTGTATTCAGTTGCAGCGAATGCTTGGCAACCTCCTGTGATATGCTGGATAGATTCAGATGTCTGGCAACCATATCTGCATCTGTCGTTGTTGATAAAAGGGTCTTTGACAATATACTTTAGATAGTTCTTAGTTGGAATTACTTGATCTTGGATTGCCAATATAAAGCCTTCCGTTTCAGGAAACATATGACCAGAGATCAACCAGTAGTTCGACGCTGAACTGTCGACATAATCTTGGTTGACGTCATTTATATGCCTTCCATGAAGCGGCTTCTCTTTCCATTTCAGCAGTTTCTGATCAGTTGTCTGGTGGTATACTTGAACTTGTTGTTCTGTCAGTCGCAGAGGTGTTGAGTCATCAACCTGACATATGACTCTGTGTAGATCAGAAAATCCTGCGAGTTTCTGGAAATGGTTATGCAAATTGGAAATTTGTTGATCACGTAACTTGCCTATATCTGCCAATCCTCTTCCTCCTTCATACCGTGGCAACGTTGTACGTTCGACGGAGCTCTTTGGATGGTGATTTTGAGCTTTTGTTAGTAGAACTCGTACTTTCCGTTGTAGTTGTTCAATGTCCGTCTTGCACCATTTAATTATTCCAAATGAGTAACTGAGCACTGAGCACGCGTAAGTGTTAATAGCCTGAAACAGATTTTTACTGTTAAGCTTAGTTTTCAACAGTCGTCTTACCCTTCTATAGAACTCTGTTGACAGGTCCTTTTTCATGGTGGGGTGATCAATTCGTTGAGCCTGCTTTATTCCAAGGTATTTGTAAGTATGACCTTCCTCCATGGATTCAATTGAGGTGCCATCTCTCATTTCGTAAGGCCCCTGCTGTATTTTGCCTTTCACTATATTGATAATCCGGCATTTGTCTAGGCCAAATTGCATATGGATGTCATTAGAGAACCCTTCTACTATTTTAAGCATATCATGCAGCTGTTGTTTCGTAGCTGCCATCAACTTTAAGTCGTCCATGTATAAGAAATGGTTTATCTTTAGTGCTTGTACGTTGTTGTGTTTGAGACTGAATCCAAAGTTAGTCGCGTTCAGTTTGCGTGAGAGTGGGTTCATGGCAAGGCAGAACCACAGCGGGCTAAGAGAGTCTCCCTGGAATATACCCCTTCTGATTGGGATAGAGTCGGTTTGTATCGAACAGTCGGCTTCATTCAGAAATATTTTGGTTTGCCAGGTAGTCATGACATATTCTAATCATGTGGAACTGAATCAAAGGCCTTTTTGTAGTCCACATATGCCATGTAGAGATTTCGTCGTTTGGCGTGGGCTTGATTGCAGACAACGGAATCAATTATTAGTTGTTCTTTGCATCCCATCGAGTTTTTCGCGCATCCCTTTTGTTGTTCGGTAATTATGTTGTTTAGCTCACAATGTCTGAAAAGGCGATGCTTAATGCACGACGTTATAAGTTTGTATAAGGTTGGGAGGCAAGTGATTGGTCTGTACTTTGCTGGGTCCTGTGTACATAGGTTATCCTTTGGTAAGAGGTATGTAGCACCATGTGTAAGGAAACTAGGCATCTTTTGTGGATGGATAATTATGTCATTAATGAGTACTGTTAATTTATCGTGGGTGGCGTAAAGTTTCTTTATCCAGTAATTCTGCACACCATCTGGTCCTGGTGCTTTCCAGTTATGGAGGTGTTTCATTATGTTGGACGAGTCTTCCGTTGTAAATGGTTGGTGTTGCATCTTATCATAATTCTGAAATGCAGCCTCCTCCTCCTTAATCCAGCTCGCTCTGGAGTTATGGGAAACTGTTGTGGAAAGTTGTGTTTTCCAGAACTGATCGATCGCCGTTTTACTGGGATAACTAGGGGTTTCATTATTATTGGTGTTGTTGAGTTTTCTATAAAACCCTTTTTCTGATTTTCGGAATAGTGCGTTGTCTAGTTTCCGTTGGTTACTGGTTTTGTACCTTCTCAATCGACTTGTGTATACGAAAAGCTTTTGTCGTAGACTATCCAGACACTGCTGAGATGTGATGTTTTCTCCATCCCACTGGGAGTGTATTCGGTTATTGTCCATGATAGTCTTGACAAGTCTTTCTATTCTGTTGTTCCTGACCCCTTATCGCAGCTCCAACATAAACGCACCCTAAGCGTGTTGCGATAGGTGATAAGAGCGTCGATACTAGCAGGTGTTCACGAAAGAGCCCCTTCCTCTCTTGAATTTCTCTCTCTAAAAATTACGACGGAAGAAGCGCATCTTTCCTTTTCTATCTTTAACTCATAATACAGTGATGGGCAAATGTGTGGAACCAAGTAAATATCTCTGGAATTATTAGAGATATCAAAATGAAATTTGGAAGGTGGAGACTGCAGTAGATTGCCTATTTGTTTCAAATTTTTTTAATAATTTTGAACTTCCTGTTTTACCGGAAGTAATGTCGATTTTAAAATTTGCAATGAAACTCCCTTTATAGTATTTTAGTTTCTGATCAAACATTTTATTGCGAATACAAAAATATCGGATTTGATATTTTATTTCAATACCTATCGAGATATTAACAGAAAAGTAACTGAGGAAAGGAAAAATTCGATGGTAGCTGAACTCGGTTCAGATTTCATTATTATTATTATCCCGTCACAGCCAACAGCACTGCTTGTTCCAGAGTCGAATACACGTGCGTCTGTTTAAATCAGGCGCAAATTAAATCTGAATCAAGTTTAGTAGTCCATGAAATTGATTGCAGACGGGACAGTAGTTGTCAAAATAAGTTATTAGTTTTTTTTATTTGAACGTAAAAAGATTGTACTGTATTAATTTGATCGTAAAATGGCCGAATTAAGTGAAAGAGAAAGAATAGAAATATTAATGATGATTGGGTATGGGGAGAGGAAAAGGACGCATCAAGAAGTTTGTGCCCTTTTTAACATTGTTCATCCGAATACACAAATATCCCGTTCAGTAGTGACGAAAACTTTGCGAAGGTACGACACAAGTGGAACAGTTAGCAATTTACCAAAAAGTGGACGGTTAAAAAGTGCAAGTAATGAAGGTGTGGCTCAAAATGTTGCTATATCTTTGGAAGAAAATCCTCACTTATCCACTACCGACCTCGCCAATATGCGTGGAATTAGCCGTCGTTCAGTAGGAAGGATATTAAGGCGAGAAAAATATTATCCATACAAAATTCGCCTCGTTCAAGAACTCTCCGAAGACGATTTCGACAGACGTTTGCAATTTTGTGAAACGATGATGGATATTTGTAACCGTGATAATAATTTTATAAGAAATGTGGTGTTTTCGGACGAGGCTACATTTTGTTTAAATGGTACGGTTAATCGACATAACTGCCGCTACTGGTCGCAAAGTTTTGGTTTTGTAATTGGGTACAAGAGGCTCATACACAACATCCCCAAAAATAGAACGTTTGGGCCGGCATTTATAACAACAGAATCGTGGCACCCTTCTTCCTACAAGAAACTTTAAACGGAGATAGGTATTTACGGCTCTTGGAGACACAAGTTATTCCGGCATTGGAGGTAAATGGACAATTACCAAATAATATCTGGTTTCAGCAGGATAGAGCATTGTTCGAGATCATTTATATAGGACATTTCATCACAGATGGATTGGAAGAAGGGGTAGTTATGAATGGCCTGCACAAAGTCCCGACCTTAATCTACTAGACTATTTTCTGTGGGGTTACTTAAAGTCTAAGGTTTATGTTGATAGACCAAATAATTTGGAAGAATTAGCTGCAAGAATAACTCAAGACATCCAGAGAATTACACCAGAAGTAATAGCTAATGTTACTAGAGAATTTAAAAACCGACTTGCTTATTGTCAAGAAGTAAACGGTGCTCAGTTTGAACATCTAATACATTAAGTTTAGTTAAGTTTTAATGTTTTGAAAATCACTTAGATTTAGTTAATAATTATGATTATGTATTTCTTTAATGGATATTAGATTTTTCCTTTCCTTAATTACTTTTCTGTTAATATCTCGGTAGGTATTGAAGTAAACAATATCAAACCCGATATTTTTGTATTCGCAATAAAATGTTTCATCAGAAACTAAAATACTATACAGGGTGTTTCATTGCAAATTTTAAAATCGACATTACTTCCGGTAAAACAGGAGGTTAAAAATTGTAAAAAAAATGGAAACAAATAGGCAATCTACTGCAGTATCCACCTTCCAAATTTCATTTTGATATCTCTAATAATTCCAGAGATATTTGCTTTGTTCCACACATTTGCCCATCACTGTATACATAATAATATGTATTAGTAGAAGCGTACATTGGCACCAAATCAGGTTTGTTATCTGCATCATTTTTAAGCTTCTGTCAAAATTTCAAACTAATCCATGAAGGTCTTTAAAATTGCGAGGTGATTTGCTTGGTTCACTGTACTATTAGTCTCGACCAACGATAAGAGCGGCGATAATCGACCAGTGTATTTTCTTTGCTTCAATCGAGTATGGACCAGTGAGTAAATTTACTCAAGGGTATGGACATTGATTGATACTTAAATAAGTGACATTTTCCTCAGATTCCCATTGTGGGATCAAAAAGATAAAAATCACCACAATAGATTTGTTTTGGACAAATTGTGGAATGAAGTGGTTTTAATATTAAATACATGTATCAAACTGTTTATTTTCTAATATATCCTCAGTGGCGGAGTTGGATTTTCAAAATTCTATAAAAATATATGAAAGTGATTTACATTAAGTTTAGGAAATTATACATAGAACGCTTTTTTATAAATGAATATTAATATTTAATTCAGTACTCAAACTAGAAGATAACAGAATTTCTTCATCGGAATCGCTCATTTTAATTAACTAGAACGTAATGTCAATATTGAGAGAACTTCACTCTTCGCTATTCTCGAAGCTTCAACATAAAACCCATACAATCAGAGCAGAGGGTCAACGCTATGCTTTTATCGTTGCTCTCATCGATGCTCTTATCACTTATCGCAACTACAACATAAACGCACCCTTAGTATTCTTCTATGTCAAAGCCATCTGACTTCGGTGTGTAACAGTAATGTCTCATACGTACAGCTCATCTCATTGCAAAGTATTGAAAAGAGGTGGCTGTTGAGGCTGTTGCTTTTAATGTACCTAACTGCCCTAACAGTGTCTTGTAATATGTTGTGCAACTCTTTATCTATGTCCTTTGCAACGAGTGCTTGCCTATGAATCATACAGTGATTAAATACCACATGAGGCGTCATATGCTTTACTCTTTATATGGACACTGCATGGCGTATGATATGCAGCATGCAGGCGTAATGCATTCCATAAAAATTTGGCTACCCCCAACAATCTTGTGGGCCCCTAGTTTGCGCACCACTGATCTAGATGGTTCTCTAGTACGCTAACGTATATAATCACTCTGTAATGGATTCGAAATCGTTTTTATCATCAACAATAATTTCGGAATATTTTTGTCGACATTGTGTATTTGAATGGTTTTTACACTTTATTTATTTGCAAGATTAGTTTGTGTTTAAGATGAATTTCTCGAAGGCCTATTTTGGCAGCGTAAAATAAAATCTTATTTATATTATTTTAAATTAGTAATCTTGTGATATTAATATGTCTTTGTTAACACTTTCAGGTGCAACCTGGAAATGTAAAAGGTGTATTGAAAATGACACTCTAAGGCAAAGACGAGGAGATTTGAAACAACGGAGAGATTCTTCTAGAAGTGTATCATCGGGGACTATTGATGTAGAATATGTTAACAAAACTACTACAAAAGCTTTACCCTATGATGTAAGAAATGAATTCTCAAATAATTTGACATTGAAACTGTAAAGCATCTGTTTATTAACAAAACTGCTTTATAGTATATTTGTTCTGTGATAGAACAGGTAGACTAAGGTTGGATTACGAAATTATCTTTAGTGTGGAGCTATACTATGGCTCAGTTAAAATATTTTATGTATTAATTACGTACATATGTTCTTTAAACAAATTATTTGTAAGATGTTCCCTTTCATACTGGGTTGTTTTTGTTTTCTTATATAATAAAGTATAAATATACAACGTTACGGTAAGCTTTCAAAATGTACTTCGTGATGACAAACTTCTAAATTTGTTATTACGAATGTTTTTAATTTTTCTTGTTGATTTGTGTCAAGTTATACCAGTGAAAACGGGGTCTGATTTAGACGTTGAAACGTTTGAACTATTTGAAATATACAAACTTTCAAGTTTATGTGGTGTTATTC
Organism: Octodonta nipae; assembly: GCA_034190945.1. Lineage (NCBI taxonomy): Eukaryota > Metazoa > Arthropoda > Insecta > Coleoptera > Chrysomelidae > Octodonta > Octodonta nipae. Next base: position 91,515,476 of record CM067218.1, on the reverse strand, counting down.
CCAAAGAAATATGAAATAAAGAGGCTCCTTATGAAGATTCCAAATATATTTTTTCATATTTTTAAAATAATTTGTTTAAAAGATATTAAAAAAAGTATAAAAAAATCGACCTCCCTATCGCCGAAACTGAAGGAAATTGTTTAAAAGAAATAAACAAAAATATACAAAAATGGACTCATCACCTTATAATAAGGTCTAAAATTTTGTAAAAATTAAAAATATAGGTCGTCACTTAAACTTTACAGCAAAATTAAGCGTAAACCTTAATGTAAATTTTTGGGGGCAAATTATAAAATTAAATGAAAAATAAAAATACAAAATTTCTCAAACACATCATGTAGGTAATATATCGAATGAAATGGTTAGGGAGGGGCGTATGACAGTGGGGAACACGATAGAAATGAAAAATCGACCTGTTGCACTTTTTTATAAACAAAGTGTCTTGAAGATATTCGATCTGTTCCGTTTTCGACGCAGCACCCTGTATTGTACACCATGAGCGTATTTACTTTATAGTATATAAATCAATTAGTTGTAGTTATTTAATGAAATCAATTTATCAACGCACATACATATATTTTTTAAAACAAATAAGTAGTCCGTTCCCTTTCAGACAAGGTTAGGTTCGGTTGTTTTTTTTATAGTTCATTAAAGAACCTAGGTTAGTTTATTATATAATTTATTTTTTTACATTTTTGACTCTTACGTTTTGACATTTTTAAAATTTTTGAAACTCGACATTTTTCACACTTTCGACAATTTCACCAACTTCCACATCTTCTTCGAAATTGTGGGCATTTTTGACATTTTAGATATTTAGATAGTTTTGGCATTTTTGTTTTTTGTCATTTTACACTTTTTGCATTTTGATAATTTTTTGCATTTGGCAAGCAGAAATAAACAAACAATATCTAAATATTAGTTCAGATACTCATGTATAAATTGCTATCTTGAATGAAGATAATGAGGATGATTACGTACAATTTAATCAAAATTAAATCTACCTAAGAACCAATACTTACATCAAAACTATTCCTCACAACTTTAACAGGCATTTTTCACTTCTTTATTTTACATTTCTTTACAAAAATGGTTAACTATTTATCCCAAATAGTAAAGCTAGCTAGCCAAATTTTATCAAGATCGTGTCAGCGGCTTGAGGTTTTCCATGCAAAACTTGATATTTCATTTCATCCCCTTTCATCCTTTTAAGGGTTGAATTTTGAAAAAAGTAGACTACCCCGTTCCTGAAATTCAAAATATCGCTTTTGTTTATTGGATACTTTGGACGGTGAGTAATTATCTCATTTATATTTTTATAAAAAAGATCCTGTTTTATAAAAATAAATGAAATAATTACTCACCGTCCAAGTATCTCCACACCATATATTGTAATAAAAATCTATCCAGTCCGTCCCTGGTTTCATTCCGTGAAACATCAATCGCTGGGATAGAAAAAAAAAGAAGAGCTAGAAGGTTCGGATGGAAAAAAAACTTACCTCGAAATAACTCGACAACTGTAATATTGATACTGGATTGTACGGGAGAATTCGATGCTGATTTTAAAAGGAGCAGCCCATCATCGGAGGAGTTAGTTAGACGGCGAAGAGTTTATGTTTTGTTATTATTGTGATATTCGAATCAGCTGTTGTGTATATTTGATGTAAAAAAAGTTCTAGAAAGTGGTAGTGAATATTAGTTTTTAAATTGTAATTAATTGAAGTATATAACAAATTTGGTGATCCGAAGTGCAGGATTAAGTGAAGTTAAAATCGTAATTTTTTATGGAAACCCGAAGCACGGAAAAAACGGACGAGACTACAAAAAAAAAACAGATTACGGATGGACTAGATGAAAAAATTACCCAGATTCTGGAAAAACGTGACAAGAAGGAGAAACAACATCAAGAAGAAATTCAACAAAGGTTAGTGAAATCTTTTGATGAAAAACGTAAAATAGAATTAGAAAATCTTGTTTCTACAATGAAAAGCGAACAACAAAATCTTGTCATTACAACATCTTGTCACTGCCATGGAAGAAAAACAACAAAATCATGCCACTGCCATGGAAGAAAAACAAGGCCAAACTGAAGAAAAAAGCCAACTGCAAATTGAGCAATTAATGCAAATAGTCACAAGTTAATGAAACAGTTAATGAAAGAATGCAAATAGTAGAGTCAGATATAAAAGAGATAAACGACGACATAAAGATCCTAAAAAATAATGTGGAGGCTCTTGAAACCAAAGTAGGTGACATCGATTCCATCCAGAGCCAGGTGAAATTTGAAATCAGTGCTATCCAAAACAAAGTAGAAACAGAAATTTAAAAAATGCAACGGGACTTACAGCGAGGAAAATACCAGCACACCGTGAGTACCAAAGGTTCCCTTAGTAAACCACCCACATTTGATGGTAGTTCATCTTGGCCTATGTATAAACGGCAATTTGAAGCCGTGGCTACGGCTAATGGATGGGATAATCAAGAAAAATCTACTTCTCTGGTAATTTCGTTAAGAGGTCCGGCCCTAGAACTCCTCCAAGCATTCCAGTCGATGAACAAGGCAATTTTGACAAGATCATCGCTATCCTGGACAAGAGATACGATAATCAATCCCTGAGCCAGGTATACTAAGTGCAACTCAGTGGAAAAACGCAAAAATCCGGGGAGAGCCTTCAAGAATTCGAAGCAGAGATTAGACGGTTAGTACACTTGACATACCCAGACCTGCCAGAGGAAACGAAAGACCAGTTGGCCACACAGAGTTTCATAAACGGTATCCGAGATGTGGAAATACAAAGAAACCTAAGACTTAGTGGCGTCAAGAAAAGTAATAAAGCTTTACTTCGGGCCTTGGAAGTAGAGGCCGTCATGAACATGTCCAAGCGAGCAGGTTCCTTCAACCAGGAAGAGCCAGAGTCACCATATCAAGCACTGTTGGCTGCTATGAACAAACTATTAGAACAGGCACAGAGAACTGATACCAGAAGAGCATGTTACCGTTGTGGACGGACAGGGCACTTTCAACGCGACTGCAGAGTCAGGCTACCTGAACGATCACCGACCAAGGGGTAACCAACAGAACAGCCACATGTCCAGGGACCGCCAGCCAGTCAGCATAAGGGGGCGAATGCTGACTAACCCTCCACCAGCACCCAAAACGTTAGCCATCCGGGGATTTTGCCGAGATAGCAGCAGCCTACTCATCAGGGGCACCATCAATGGCCGAGCATATACCATCACCATCGACACCGGCGCCGCTGTGTACATTGCCAAGTCCAGGGTTTTGAGAGCATCAGACATCCGGCCAGTTACCAACAACATCCAGCTCCAGTAGAATAGTAGAGACCATCATCAATTGCGAGGAAGTGTACCAGACATCGGTGAAGGAGACAGCGCCCAGGAAAGAATTCCTACAACAGTTTGCTGACCACTTGACACACTTTACACCAGAGGAACAGAAGAAAGCCAAGCAATTTATCACAAAGCACTGGCAAAATTTTAACAGTTAAGATGGAACCACCGGTTGCACGAACATCATTCAGCACCGAATAGATACCGGGAAGGCTCAACCCATCAGAATACCACCTAGGCGACTACCATTGGGCAACAACAGGCAGTCGAGGAAAACATCGAATCCATGTTACAAAATGTAGTTATTAAGCCCATGGTCCGCTCCCGTTGTGCTAGTTAAAAAGAAGGATGGAAATTAAAGTTAAGCTTTGATAATAACATTTCCTTTATGGTACAAAAAACCTTAAGGCTCCTGGGCTATATACTAAGAAATACCAAAGATTTTAAAGACCATAGTACAGTAATACGGTTGTATATTTCTTACGTAAGGTGTTCTTTAGAATTTTGCAGTATGGCGTGGAATCCTATATATGTAAAAGTATATAACATCCCTAGAACATGTACAAAAAAAATTCTTTATGCACTTAATTATAGATATTTTAGGTTTCGGCATTACCAAGAATATAGTGACAACTTGAAATTCTACAATCTTCAGATACTGTTTATCAGAAGAGAATTTGCCGATATTTGTTTTATTTATAAAGTTATGAATATGTTGTGTTCTGAATGGTGTCTCAAGAGTTTACCAATAAATTGCAGTTTTCCTAGAATAAGACACAAACAGATTTTTTACGTTCCTTACTATTCTACCAGCTACTACGGTAACTCCCCGCTAATAAGAAGTATGAATGCTTATAATATAATTTGTCATTTAAACATAGATATCTTTTCCTCCAATTTTAATAATTTTAAGATCGTTACAAGAGTTTTATAATACAGGCGTAAACAGTGACATATAAACATGGTCCACAACATAATTTAACAGTTTCATGTTTGTCTCTTTATATATTGGTAAGTTTGGGACTTATGTTAATTAATTAATTCGAGTTCACCTATTTGTAATTTTCTTTTTGTCACTGTGTGTCATCTGTATTAAGGGTTTGCTTTAAGGACAACTTGTAAGATGACCTATTGTATAAATAAATAAATAAATATATATGTACATATATTTTATTATAATTTCATACTTTCTGTAGTTTTCCGTGTTTATCACATTTTAGCATATTAAAACCTTTGCAATATTAAATTCATTGTAATTATAGTCCAGCCATTTTTTCAAATTTAGGCCGGCTTCAGATGATTGAATTTCAGATTCATAATTTAAATACGATTAGTTGTTCTGCAGAGGGGAATTATAACACACTGGAACGAATCTTAAACCATAACGCATTATGTTTTTTAACATCATGCCAAATATGTATATAACAATTAACTTTCCAAAAAAATGTAAAAGCTTGGAGATGAACACCCTTCATTAAATTTGCCAGTTTTTGCCAAAGGCTTCAACGTTCTTACAATACTTAAACCATGTAAAAGCATTACGGGAGAGGGAGAACCTACCGTTTTAGTTCGTTACAAAAATCTCCTCGACTAATTAACTAGTCGAACCAATCAACTTTTCGTTTTGTAAGCCTAAAAATATTTGTAAAACAAATTTCTCTTATGGCTGCAAGATTGTTTATACTTATCCTTAATACTTTCAAAAACCGCCTCATAGCATTTTAAATATAGTACTTGGGTGACCAAGCTTCACTCGTAAATTGAAGGTTTTATCATAAACGTTCATATATCCAAATAATCGGACATTTGCTATTTAAACTAATTTAAACTCCCTAACATAATATTTTTTTCTTAAATTTGTTATTTGCATGGTGTTACTACAATTCTACTCCCCCCTATATTTCAACCATCCTATATATGCAACTTCTTATGAGAAACTCATTCAAACATTTTTTTCTAACATATATTTAAACACGCTACAATTCGACTCGATTCCATATTCCAACAACCCTGTATATGCGACCGCTTTTGGCCATTCTACAAACACTTTTGTTTCCAAAATCTTTCAACTACTCTCTGTAACTATAATTCTACTTCGCCCTATATTTCAACATATATATATATGTATTAGATGGTTTCCGGGAATTCATCCGCTTAGTTGATAACTGATCCCTGCCGGGATCGATGGTAAAATGACGACGTTTCGGCAGAGTCACATCTGCCGAATACTTCGAGTAACTAGAAGCGAAAGCAGAAGGCTACGAGAATTATGCGAACCTACCTAAAGAGGGCAGATGTGACTCTGCCTAAACGTGGGTGGTGATGAGAATTAGCATGAAGGTATCTGTTGGTGTGAGTTGCTTTTCTACATACTGTATGGCCAAGGGTTCCATCTTCCTTCCTATTTATGAGAACATCAAGGAATGGCAGTTGATTATTGGCTTCATCCTCCGTGGTGAATTTTATTTTGTGATGGATGCCATTAAGGTGGTCTAAAAATGTGTTGAGGTGTTCCCTCCCATGAGGCCAAATCAGAAAAGTATCATCCACATATCGCAACCATAAACTGGGTTTAAGAGTTGCTGTTCTTAGTGCCAACTCCTCAAAGTTCTCCATAAAAAGGTTCGCTATAACTGGTGAAAGTGGCGATCCCATTGGAGCTCCTTCCACTTGTTTGTATCGTTGGTTCTCGTAAACAAAATAGGTGTTCATCAGGCACTGCCTTGTTAAGTCTACAAGGTGTTGAGGTGGTTTGTATTTTTCTATTATGATATTCAAGGCTTCGTCGATAGGGATGTTGGTGAAAAGAGACACTACGTCAAAACTGACAAGAAGACACTCAGGTTGTAAAACCGTTTTTCCAAGTATTTCGATGAAATGTGTCGAATTTTTGACATACGAGTCTGCCCCCTCTGCAAACGGTTGAATTTGTTGGGCTAGGTATTTGGCTAGCTGTTGTGTTGGGGATCCAATTGAACTTACTCCGGCCCGAACCCGTCCAATAACAACTCAACCGGAAATAACAAATCAGCAGGCGGGAGGCGTGCCCACTGAGCGGCCAGGGCCAATCACACGCAGCCGCTCACGGTGCCAACCAATAAGCGCCGAGCCGCGACTATATAACACCGTGCGCGCTCCTGAAAATATCAGTCGGGTAACTAGAAGCGGAAGCTACGAGGATTATGCGAACCGACCTGAAGAGGGCAGATTTGACTCTGCCGAAACGTCGTCATTTTACCATCGATACCGGCAGGGATCAGTTATCAACTACGCGGATGAATTCCCGGAAACCATCTAATACATGTATATATATATATATATATATATAGCGACTGTTAGTCGCGCAACGTAATTATCAACTACCACAGCATCATCTTGTATCATTTGTCAATCGCTTTTCGGCACGCAGTGACCAATAAGCGGAAAGCGTATGGGTTGCGGGGGAAGGGCGTGTGTCAAGTATCAATCCGTCTCGTGTCACGTATCAGTTGACAGTTGACGACATTGACTACTGGAGTTACTTTTCGGCTATTACCGGTGTAAATCACGATTAGTCTCTGTATTACGCACTATACTAGGTGGATAATTCGTTTGATCAACCGAGTACTTGAAATAATAATTGTATTGATTACTAGGTGGTAATTCTAAGTAAACCTAATAAGTGGGTAAAAAACTTGAATGAATGTTCGCTCATTAACTTTGTGCCATCATTAAGAAATTAATCCTCATTAAACTGAATATTTCTACTTTTGTAGATTTTACTTTTACTATTTTTAGCCGACTTCTAAAAAGGTAGGAGGTTCTCAATTCAGATGTTTATATTTTTTTATGTTTGTTCGCGCATAACTTTGTTTTTTGCCAACCGATTTGGAAAGTTATTTTTTTTTTGGAAAGTACAAACGAAAATATTTCCCAATTGGTCTCATAGTCACCAAGTTGGGATCTGATGATGGAATCCTGGCGAAATCGAGGGAACTCTTCATATTTTATAAGAAAACGTACAGCGATTATTAGTTTACTGTTGGAAGTCGGTTATGAAATTGTACTTGTACTACTTATTATACAAATTATGTTCCTCATATTTTAATTTTATGTTTTGGCTGATTCTGGATAAAAGTGCTCCAAAGAAATCAAAAATTTATTACTTTCACCAAGAATGGGAATTAAACTACTTCTTTACTATGGTGAAAGAAAACTGTTGCTGCCTAATATGCAATACATTCCTGGCAATACCCAAAAAAGGAAATTTAGAGCGACATTTTAACACAATGCATCAGACTGACTTTCCACCTAACAGCGAAATAAGAAAGAGTAAATTGGAAGCATTGAAATAACAATTTAAAGTTCAAGAAAACATAGGGGTTTTCGCGGAAGCAGTTCTGAATCCATTCAGGATCGGTTCATTATTTTTAGTTATATTTTTGTTCTGTCCCTAAATGGGATCACATAGTGTTTTGTTTCATGTCATCTGTAAGAATCATTTTGTGGTTAATTTCTATGGATTAAACGGTGCGCATGACCACTGAACATTTTTCAGAATTGAAGATATCTCCTGAATTTAAATTTTCAAATATTGAATGAATAACACTATATAGAAATTCCTTTTCAGTCAGCAGAATTGTAAAATATTCGGAATATTTAACTTATATTTATTTGTCTAGAAATTTAATACTAATGACTCCATAAGAGGGCATATAGACCATAATTATATCAAAAAATGCTTTTCAAAATTACTGACCCTATAAATATTACTACCCTTAAAGTAGCCGACATCCGACAAAAAATCGGAGAATATTTTGGTATTTGTTATACAATATTCAGCAAGCTATATGGGGTGTAAAATTAAAATTTTTGCAAATGTAATTAAATGCACATCTTTATTTTGATAAAATGTAAATGAGCATTTCTTTAAAATTGCAATTATTACATTTCTTTCAAAAAATATTCTATTTCAAGTTTTCAGGTATCCGACATTCAATATTTGGCAAACTGCGTGGACTTTCAAACTTTACTGAAAATATAACGAAATGCACCTGATCAATTTCATAAAGTCTAAATGTGCATGTATATGTTTTTTATATCACAATTACATATAAAATAATCTATGCTAAATTCTATTATATCGGGTCTTTGAATATTTGGCAAGCTACTATATCGGCTGTGAAATTCGACTTTGAAAAAGAAACTAAATGGATCTCTTTATTTTCATAAAGTAAAAATTGCCCCCTTTTCAAATTTCACATTCACTTAAAAATATGCTATATTAAATTCTGATATATCTGCCTTCTGATATTAAGGAAAATACTTATCTGGACTTAATATTACATTTACTTCAACTGAAAATTACCCCAAACTCTTTATTCTAATCTTTATGTGCATTGGTATATAATTATATGTGCATTTTAAATTAGTTTGTAAACAGTTTTTTCCAATTAAAAAAGTTCTGAAAATGTAGTGGTATACAAAGCTAGGACCTGGTTATATTTATGTGTCTTTATTAAAAATTATAATCCTCACTATTTCGAACATTTTAAATTGTATTATTAAAAAAATGTAAATTTATAGCAAAGGATATTTTCATCCAAAGAACATGCAAAAGTATTTTAGAATAAAACATTTTAAAGAAATGTAACCGACTTCCAAGTATTACTAAAAAGTTGAAAATAATTATAACGAAATATAACTCTAGACAGTAAATAACACATTCAATGTTGTTAGGTAAAATTAATTACCCTCCTATCCAGTATATTTTTTATTTACGTTATCCAGTTAACAACATATTTATTAAGTAACTTAACTTGCAGCAAATCATAAAAGATTATAATACATTTCAATGATTTAATTTTGGGTATAAATTCTGCCATTAATTTGAAAATTGATTATTTTTGAATTTATTGTGATACTTCTAGTACCTATATTATACACTTCTAAAAATACATCAGTCCTCATCACTAAACAAACTGTAGTCCAATATCTTTGTTAATTAAAAATATTATTTATAAAAAAATACTATTTTAAGTTCTAACAGGGTTTAGTAATAAAATTGGAACAATTTTATTTCTTCTACATTAAATTAAAAATAATTTACAGAAGGAATTTTGGCTATTCCACTTATCTCCAACTGCTAAATTCAAATCCAAATGAAAGCTGAACTAAACATACTTCGATAGACTTCGGACAGCCGAGTGGGTTAGAAATCAGATTGAAGCGCATAATTCTTAGAGATTTTACTTATATATGCTCTAAGGTATGATCGAACTAAAAATCCTTGCTTCAGAGCAAGAACCATTTGGATCGATTCAGAACCAATAACTGCTTACCGCGAACACCGAACTCAAGACTACTGTAACCCAGATCACCAAATTTTATAACAATAGATTTGGTTCACAATACAATTCTAGGTTGCTATTGTTACCAGGTGTTTTCGTCTATAGGATGTTGTTTCATTTGGGATTCGTTTTTGTTCTGCGAACAGCGTTTTCAGAAAATTACGGTAATATTACCGTTGAACCGATTCAGAACTGCTGCCGCGAAAACCCCTCATGTTTTCTGGGCCCTACATAATTGCACCAAAGTGCAAACCTTTTTCCGATGTGGAATACATCAAGGAAATCTTCGAAGAAGTATCAGATTCGCTGTTCGTGAATTTCAAAAATAAAAACGAAATTAAAAGAGTTGTTCATAGTTTACAGCTGTCTCGAAATACTGTGATGCGCCGTATAGAAACAATAAGTAGAAACTTAAACGAACAACTACAAAAAGATATCGTCCTATGCGTTGCTTTTTCACTTCAATTTGACGAGTCAACAGATATCAATGATAGTGCACAATTACTTGTTTTTATTTGGATGGTCTTCGAAGATTTCATTAGCTACCACTGCATAATTCATCAACAATACCGGCTAGTCAGAGACTAAACACGAAACATGTGATGGATATTCCTTTCTCCAAAGCGGCTCTTTAAACAGCAATTAGATGAAAAGGAACCAGAATTGGCATTCCACACTGACGTAAGGTGGTTGAGCCGAAGCAAGTTTTTGCAAAGATTTCGAGATCTATTGGAAGAAATAATAAAATTTCTTGATGAAAGAGGTGATGATTGTCGGCAATTGCGTGATTTATACTGGCAATGGGATTTAGCTTTCTTGGCCGATTTTACTGGAAAACTGAGTACATTAAATCTGAATCTACAAGCCAAGAATAAAACAATAACAGAAATAATGAGTTCTATTGCAGCATTTCAAAGTCAAACAGAATCTATCATAGTTGACATAGAGAAGAAAAAATTTGAACAATTTGTATACATCAAGGATCATATGGAAAAACATCCTACCTACAATTACATTTCTGAGAATTACAAGACATAAATTGGGACAGCGATAGCAGACTTGAAGAAGTTGGTTCAATTCATAAGTTATCCATTTAATGATGCCATTGATCATAGTGATATCTATGAATTGGCTACAAAATTTGCAGATACATTTCTAATGGAGCACATGATGTTACAAAACGAAATTATTACTTTGCGCTGCGACACATTTCTAAAAGAAAGGTCATCCGCAAGTCAAGATTTCTGGGCATTGGTTTTCAACGAAAAATATCCAAATTTAAAAAAAAATGTATTGAACAACGTCTTTCGTGTTTTGGTTCAACATATTTATGTGAGTCAGCATTTTCTTACTTAAAAAAAATAATAAACACCGTTCTCGCTTGACAGACGCTCATACATTGGATTCTTTAAGGTTGGCAATTTCCAACTACAAACCTGATTATGCTAAACTAGTGGAAAATGCTCAGGCGCAATGCTCACACTAATATATAGGACCGATATAATGTTAAGTAGATTTTGAGGAAACGATCTCACATGTGAAACTACTAAGACTGGCCAATAAAAAATACATGATTATATACTAAACTATTTCATTTAAGATTGCAAGAAGTATGTACCTGGTAGATCGCACAGGGTTTCGTTAGTAAACAGTAGATCGTAGGTCTAATCAAGTTGGCCACCCCTGCAATACATTTATATTCTAACATTTTTGTAAACACTTTGTACAACTTTAATTCCGCTCCACCCTATATATGCAACTTTTTATAGGCTACCAAATATAACATTTTAAATCACACTGTATAACTATAATTTCACACCACCATATGTTTTAACTACCCTGTATATGCATTTGTTTATGGCCACCTATTGTAATTTTTTTGAAACACCATGTATAATGATAATTCCAGTACATCCTATATTGCAACCACCCTGTAAATGCAAATGCTAATAAACTACCTTATAGGTATAACATTCTATTAACATTTTTTTAGCGACCTGCATAACAACACTTTTACTCCGCCCTGTATGTCAGATATTATTAATTTCCAACTGCTTATGGGGTACCCTACACAATTATTTTTTCTCGCTTTTTTCTAACCATACTATAATACCATTTGACGCTATTTTTTAACCATCCTCCATAGCAACTATTATGGACCATCTAAAATGTTATGAACGACCCTGTATAATTATAATTTTACACCAATTAAATTAACATGCGAAATCATGAGATCTTACTCATCCAAAAATTGTCTACCGTGCCAATTTTTTCACCTTGAAAACTTGAAAGATCTAGCTATAAATTGTCTTCTAAACGTTGTTTGTGGTATATTCTTGATTAGTTTTATGTTTTTTTTTTGGGAATAACACCACAATAGAAATAAAACTACGTATATTGCAGGAATACCAAACGTTTCAAAGTCTATTCTGACTTCGTTGTCAATGGCTTTATATTTATTGATGTGATTGCAAAATGAAAATTTGATTTATGACATTTAAAATTGACATGTAAATTTTAAATGTCATAAATCAATTTTAAATGTCATAAATCAAATTTTCAACTGCTTATGGGGTACCCTACACAATTATTTTGTCTCGCTTTTTTCTAACCATACTATAATTCCATTTGACGCTATATTTTAACCATCCTCCATAGCAACTCTTATGGACCATCTAACATATTTTGAACGACCCTGTATAATTATAATTTTACACCACTAATTCATATTATATGCGTCAAATTAACATGCGAAATCATGAGAATTTACTCATCCAAAAATTGCCTACCATACCAATTTTTTCATTTTGAAAACTTGAAATGTCTAGCTATAAAAATATAATGCTAGGAAATTATGACGGAGACATAAAATAGTAGTAGTAGTAGTCTTTATTTAGGAAATGCTATTTTATACATTACATTACATTTTTTTACATTACATTTAAATTACATTATATTTACATTATTACATGTCATTATGTTGCCTTATATTATATTAAGTTACATAAATTATATTACCGAATGTCATTTGGCATAGTTAATAATATCACTACACAATCGTCCCCACTCCTTATGTAATTCAAATATCTAAACATTTTTCTTAACATATTCACTACACAGTTTTTTGAAAATTTTTATGTTTTCACAGCTCTTTATCTCCATGGGTAATCCATTAAAATACAACAAACCTTTGAAAAACAAACTGTTAGAAGTTGACGCTCTTGAATGATTTTCAATATAAAAATTATCTTTGTTCCTTGTTTCATATTCGTGTATGCTATTAACGTATTTAATTTTTTCATATAGGTAACCTGGTACTAATTTGTTTTTTATTTTGTAAATTAATTCTAATGTTTTGTAAACTACTTTCTGCTTAACAGACATTATATTTAAAACATTTAATATAGTATTTATTGGTGTGTATCTGTTACATTTCAGTATAATACGGGTGTGTATCTGTTACATTTCAGTATAATACGCATACATCTGTTTTGTATCTTTTGTAATTGCTGATATTCATTTTGATTTAAGTTTAATAATATAGTAGTACAATATTCTAAATAAGGTACAATCAGTGCATTGAATAAAAGTATTTTAAAATATAAACTTAGAGATTTGCTATTTCTACATAGAAAAAAAGTTTTCCTGGACATTTTGGACATGATATAGTTAAAATACTTTTTAAAATTTAGATTTTTATCAAGAATCACACCCAAATATTTAATATTATCAACCTTTTCAAGATAAACATTATTAACACAAACATTAACTGCAATATCTTCCACATTTTTTAGCATATGTTTTGTTCCAAATATTATAAATTTGCTTTTTTGTATATGTATAAATAAGTTGTTATCACAGAGCCACATATACATATTTTTTAAGTCATTATTGATACATGCAGACATATAATTAATGTCCTCACCACAAATGTAAAGCATTGTCTCGTCTGCAAACATACTTATTTTACAATTTGTAATGCATTTAATAATATCATTAATATACAATATAAACAGTAATGGGCCAAGTACAGTACCTTGTGGTACACCATTACTGTTAATCATGAGTGATGATACTATGTTATTAATTTTTACTTTTTGTGTTCTATTTTGCAAATAAGACTTAAACCAATCTATAACTTAATAACACAACCCTATTTTTAACAAGTTCTGAATTAACAGATCTCTATTTAAAATCCAAAAATACAGCAATAACATACTGTTTCTTATCTATTGCTTGAACACATATATCACATACATTCACCATCAGAGATTCACAAGAGTATCCCTTTCTGAAACCCGACTGATTAGGTATTAAAACATTATTTGTATCACAGAATTTTAATAATTGCTCTTTTACTGCTAACTCTAATATTTTTTCATATGGAGGCATAGTATTAATGGGCCTAAATTGTTAACATAGATTAGTATGGTTTACTTTTGGCACAGGTATAATAGTAGATGTTTTCCATGTCTCTGGAAAAATTCCTTCTTGTAATGAACAATTAATAACGTCCAAATATCTGTTACAATAAGAATAGTTATATGTTCGGAACATACAAATACATCGAAACTTCCAAATGGGAGAATTTCATCAAAATCGTCAGAGCCGTTTTCCAGAACTCAATTATATATATATATATATATATATATATATATATATATATATATATATACAAACATTGCTCTTATTATACTATTAGATATATACAAATATTGCTCGTATTATAGTATTAGATTAGATTAAACTTTTGTAATACTTTATTGCTTTCTGAAGCAGCATTGACAACTTCCATGTTTAATTGAAAAAAAGTTTGTTATAACTTTTGCAATTTGTTATTCCTAAATTGTATTTAAAATTTACTTTACAGCTTAGTACTTTAAATTGGGATACATATCACAGAACCAATGCACAACAAATATATTGTTATTGTGGGGGAAATGGCGAATGGTATAAGCAAATGCTTCAGTGTGGCCGATGTAGACAATGGTTTCATGAAAGATGTTTGGATTGTTTGCAATTTCCTCTGTATTGTGGTGACAGGTAAAGGATGGATTTTTTATCCGATTTTGGTTGTATTCTCATATATTTTTAGATTTTACGTTTTTGTTTGTTCAATATGTAACCAAGGGAAAAACTTTTTAAGAAGACTGGAAATGAAATGGGTAGATTTGGTACATTTAATGCTTTTCAATTTAACATCTTATAATTGCAAAAAATATTATGATCTGGATGCTGTAATTATTCCATACATTAACGATAACTGGCAAGCTTTACAACTACCGCCAAAGGTAAGTTTAATCATTTTTCTATCTATACATTTATCATGATCATGATAATAATGCGTTATATTCGTATCATTATTTGTTAGTTTTTGGTTATGCATATTTTTCTGATATCATTAGTTTATATTATATATGTGCGCGTTTATTTATATATTTTTACAGTTTCATTTAACGACGCCACCGAATTCTCAAAAACAGCTGTAAAAGATTTTAAATATCATAACTCACAAATTCGAGATATAACATTTTCTCGTGAGTTCCGTCAAGGTAACTAGAAAGCTCGAAAAACACAGAAAGTCTGGACTAGGGTAAGTTCGAGCGTTGTACTACCCAACAACGTGTCAGTGTTTTCAAATACGCTCGCATTTATGAAAGTACCATTTTGCTTCATCGCTGAAGGCAATATCGATCTAACCAACAAAACCTATGGATGCCGGCAACTGCAGGATGACACCGCCAGTAAAATTTGCTAAATAGACGATAAAGTGACATCTATGATCAACATTTATAATTACTATAATAGCGTAACTACAACGCAACAGAATCAACTAAGTAGTCAGCGGAAACATTCTTTAGATACATTAAACAGACAAATGTTTAACCCAGAAAATGAAAGCAGTTCATGTTCCTACAAATAGCACCCAATAAAACTGTTTCTTACTTACGGTTGAAGTCAGTATATAAGATGGCATCTGTAGCAAAACATTCTAAGGAGAAAGTCGAAGTGGTTCTTCACATCTTCAGGTCGGAATTACTACTAACTAACTAACCTGAAGAGGGCAGATGAATTCCCGGAAATCAACTACCACATTTAGTGCGCGAAAACTTAAAAAGTAATATAGTGAATCTCTACGGGGAGAATACTTTTCCTTTGCGTAAAACGCGCTAAAAGAAGCAAAGTTTTGTGCGATCTACATTTTTTACAACGATGCTCCGAAAAAGATGACGGGATAGTTCTGGAACAACAACAGAAAAACACAAAATATTTTGTGGAAAGCTAGTTATGCCCTACTTAGGAAAGCCATACAAGATGTCAGAAAAGATTTGGATGTTCTCAATACTAAACTCTTAGATATGTACCTACATATAAGCAAGACACTCCACCCTATAATATGAGATAAATTCGATGAGATTTAACAAATGAAGCTCCAACAGAAGCCCAAAAACGAATTTTTCTCAGAAAATAACGGTCACAGTCTAACCTCACTGCAATTGGAAACGAATAAAACCGTCGTATATAACTTATCTTCGGCCCAATTCACTCTACCTCTATTGGCGTGTTGGGATTCATTTACGCTATTGCTCCCTCTCACATACCAGCAGAGAGCATAAAATGTGGCGTGGAAACAGCAGTTTCAAAATTAGATGAGAACACCGCACACGTTCTAAGAAAGTCTAAACCCCCAAAAGGAACCTGTCTATAGATTTCGTTGTTTTTTCTAGGTAGGTGGTCGAGTCTCTGGATGATGAAATGAAGCAACTTCTCGACAATGTCTCAAGTTACAAACCATCATCCAGAGGTCGGACCACCTACCTAGAAAAAACAACGAAATCCAAAATTAAAGATTCATCCATAGAAGAAGAACTAAGAAAAAACGATTCACAGAGAACAGTCAAGTTGATGCCCAAAGCTCTACGGTTTGCCTAAAATCCATAAAGAGGGATCCCACTTGTAATGTCAAACCCTACCACCTTATTACGGCCCACGTGGTGAACGTTGACTCCAGGGTGCACGACAGCTTCAGTGGAGACGGGAATGGGTTAACAAACAAGGGCCAAGCCAACTGTAAGTTAACTTTCCAATATAAAGATGTTCTGGGCGCCAGGTAGATTCTCTGCCTATTTACCCCAGCTAACCGCCTAAAATAACCTACCAATCTACCAGTTGCACAAGTAATCTTCGTCAAATTCACATCTGTGGTTTTCGGAAACGTACCTTGCTAACATTGTTTTCAAGGTTCGATTATACCTCTCGGTAGGGTTAGCTTGAGGGTGATAGTTTGCATTATATCTGATCTTTACTCCATATTCCACCATTAGTTTTCGTACCTCATTAGACCGGTACTGAGGTCCATTATCACACAACAGTAACCTCGGAACGCCAAACTTAAGAAACACTTCATCTTCAATCTTCATAACAACTGCCTTGGCTGTTACGGTTCTTAAAGGAAAAGTCAATACGAATTTACTAAAGTTATCAATAACGACGAGAATATGCTGATGTCCTTTTATGGAACGAGGAAGCGGGCCCATTAAATCAGTAGCAACAACTTCCCAAGGTTGAGTAGCCTTAGGTTGAGGAATCATATGACCACGCGGTTGTTTGGTCTTTCCCTTATGAGCTGCACATACATTACAGTTGCGGACATATCTAGCAATATCGGACCGCATCTTTGGCCAGTAATATTTTTGAGCTACATGTAAACCATTTTTGTCTACTACATACCCTAAGTAACGTAATTCCGGACTGCAAAAATTACTTTTCTCGACGCTTACGGTGAGGTTGGCTTTTCTTAATTTTGTTAAGTCCTCCTTCAACACGGATAAGTGTTTTTCGATGGTTTGAGTGACTATTACCACATTATCAAGATACACAAAAACGTTCTAATTCGGGTCCAAGCACTCTATCAATAAGTCTCTGCCATGTAGCAGAAGCGTTATGTAATCCATAGGGACTCGCTTGAATTGAAATAAACCTCTATTGGGTACTGTAAGAGCAGTATATGCCTTAGATGATTCGGGAGTGGGTTAACAAACAAGATAACCTACCAATCCTCCGCGGCTACAAGGAATCTATAGATAAGGGCTCCATGGCTAATAAAATCTCAGTATATTGTCAGTTACGTCACAACAAGCCTACTTCAATAAAACTCTTAATAAAACGATAAACCATTTAATGAACTTTTACATTATCTCAATACAGTCCGGCCAATATGTCAGACACAAGTCGACATGTAGCGAACTTCATATACCTACATACACATATCTATAGTTCAACCAAGAATCAACATTACATACCTGATGCACTAAGTTCAAATTATTACCAAAATCAACAAATGTAATAATCAATTAATGATCAAATGAACCTAGTAAACTAAACAAAAAGCATTAATCAAAATATTCAAAAGTTGTCGTGACTCGTAAACATGCACAATATATCTAAAATCAGAAATGAGATACTTAAATGAGCAATATTCAACATGTTCAACTATGAATAATTCCAAAATTATATCAAATTCAATGAACGTAATGTTATTCTGAAATCTGAAGCCAAAAATTTAATTACTGACAAAAGTGTTTAATTGCATTTAAACTTCAAGAAAAATCAATTATGGTTTTATAAATCTTTAAACAAATATTATCTTTAAACATCCAAAATGAATCAATTAAGTCAACATTTTGAGCTCTCACGACGCATTCAAAAAATACCAAATATCAATATTTATTAAATTAATACTCATGAAATGATGTTCAAAATTTAGCACTACAAGAAATGTATATATATCTAAGTAATATGAGCAAAATAACAGTCAGATGTTTGACTAAATATGTTCTTTATTAAATTTAATAAATTCAAAATGTTTTTCCAATGCGAAAAACCCAATAAACATATCGCAATAACAAAAATGCTACAGAATAAAAGAAAGGTACTTGTTTACCTTTGAAGATAATTTTATCATATCCGTTGGTGTTAATATTTGAAATCAATACTCGTGTTTTAGTTACAAGAAAACAATTGTAGATAAACGAAACATCTAACGTCCAGTTTAGGGTATTTAAATTGGTTTTGCAAAATTCAAGCCTCAGATATTTCTTCGTTTACTTGTTCTTTAACGGGTTAATATAATATACTGCTAGTTATAATCTGCGACAGAAATGTAATGTTACACACTTCTACCTATAGTTAGTGCGTTCAACTCGCCAGTATACAACTTGAAAAAATATCTATAACTAGCCAGTACCCTACAATCAATTGTGGAAAAACCAGATTCTTACATTAAAAACTCGGAACAGTATTTCCATAGAAGCAGAAGATATCATAGCTAGTTTCGATGTTAAGAGCTTAATATCCAAGCATACCAGTAGAAGAAGCACTTCCACAAATATCTGAGAATGAAGACCTCCCACAATTCATAATAGATTTGTCACGACACTGCCTAAAAAGTGCCCATTTAATGTATGACAACCGCATATATAAACAAACCGACGGAGCAGCAATGGGGTCACAACTATCACCAGCGGTGGCATATCTCTTTATGACCTATTTCGAGAAAAAGGCACTACAGACAGCGAACATGAAGCCAAAGTTACGGCTAAGATACGTCGATGATGTATTTGCCATATGGTCTTTCGGCAAACAAGAACTCCTCAAGTTCCTGGAGCACCTAAACTCTATACACCCCAGGATTCAATTTACATGAGAACTTGAACAAAACAACCAGCTGCCTTTCCTTGACATCTTCATAAGAAAAACTACAAATTCCATCCCTACCCTTCTCAAATACAGAGAGTTGCCAACCCGCTAGTTTCCAGATCCATACGACTGACCGACGACAATAACAAAACACACGAATTAAAACAGATAACTGCCGCTCTACGAAAAAACGGATACACAAACCACACAATCAAAAAGGAAATAGCAAAACAACACCATGAGCCAAAACCAAACGATGACCTCACCGAAAAACCAAAAGTAGTCTTACCTACATCAAAGGGACAACGGACATTGGCCGATTTAGGAAATCCCAAACCAAAAGTTAAACTTGAAAACCAAGGGGTATATAGTATAAATTGCGGAACGTGGAACAAAGTATACGTTGGACAAACAAAAAGGGAGAATTTCAACTACGCGGATGAATTCCCGGAAACCACCTAAAACATATATATATATATATATATATATATATATATATATAATTTTTGCTCATTAGGTAAGGGATATTGACTAAAAGATTTGTTGCTAAAATCTCGTTTAATTCATTCACCTAGCTTATGGAAATACTTCTTTCCTTTTTCAGGGTTTCGCTGTAAGAAAGAAATTTCTCATGTCACCAGCTAGTGGATACTACATTTTTCAAATGATTAAATATCACATTCCATTGTTAAGGTACTTACAATAGTCGAGGTTATTAACATGTCTTCGAACATAATATTATGTACATCACATACAGACATTGAAACAAACAAATCCACAAGTTAAAAACAATTAAAATGTGCCAAGGAGACCAAGCACCATTGAATTCAATTTTTAAAATTATTTACAGGTTATTATCGTCAATAAAGTCATAGATTATACCACAATACATCTATAGATATCCACCACAATACATACAAATTCCAATATTTATTGATCCGTTGGCCCATCGTAGAAGTCATTGTGTGGGTTTGAAAGAATATATGTATACATTTCACTAAGGCGTTGCGTATCAGTCTTCTTGTTCATCGGATTGATCTGTTGCTTGATGTGTACCACCTCAAAGATGACTCGTTTATTATACGTTGTTTCGATCTGTTATTTCCACATCCTCAAAATTTATTGTATGGTTAAACTCCCGTGCCTGGTCGGTTAGTGCACATCCCTGTTTTTTTTTTGCTTTTAATGTTACTCCTATGTATAGCTAATCTACTCTTCAACCACTGAAATGTTTGGCCCACATATGTAGATTCACAATCCTGGCATCCCAAGTTTATATACAATGTTAAACTGTAATAATTTAGGTATTGGATCGTCTAAGGTGGAGAATAGTATTTTTACAGTTTTTATATTGTAAACTGCAATTTTAATCCTTTCCTGTTTAAAACAACTTATTAGTCTGAGTGTCAAATTTTTTATGTATGGTAAACTTCCATAGTTTACTTGCAGCTCTTGTGATGTTAATGAGTTTCGAGGATTTCCAGTGCCGTAGGATTCATGGAGGAGTTTTCCTATTAATCGTTTGGGGTAGTCGTTTTCTAATAGAAGTGAAAAAAATAGTTCTGAACAAAGTATTCGCTTAAAGATAATCTGAAAATTCCAGTAACTACCAAATCTGGAATAACGAATAAAAATGTTAAATTTTTTGTTCATATAAAGGTGGGAGCTACATTGTTTAAATTTTTCTACTGTTTTAAAGTTTTTTTATTTTTACAAATAACCTTAAGAAACCTACTTTGAAACAAAACAGTTACAGAGTTGTAACCTGAAAAGTTGTGAGACTGCATCAGCTATTTCGTACTAAAGAATAAAAAGGTGTAATTATTAATAAAAAAAGAGATATTAACTAATTAACCACTCGGAAGCAATAAAATGTAACTTCAAAGGTGCTGGTTTGAGTTTAAGTGTATCTTTGTATGGTGATAAGGAATTCAAAGCCGACTTCTTACCAAATCAGCTGCCGTTTATCACTTCCAACTTCCAACAAGTGTTTTTGCGAACAAAGTTAGTTTGGTACGGCGGTGAATCTGTAAAATGAATTGGACACTTATGTTTGGTATCAGCTAAAGTCGAATTATCTGTGGTTCGACCAAAATTTTAATAAATAGTAAATATATGGCTGTTCACACAAATAATTTTATAAAATAGAGTTGGTGGGCATAATTGTTGACTTATTCGGGCGGTTCTTCTGGTGAGCCAAAGGCCAATCACAGGGTAATTTAAGCTCTTTTCTTAATAGTACCCTGGCTGGAGTCCTGTGCTGTTATGTACGGCTGAGCTATATGCCAACAGGAATAGGGGAATATGCTCATCCAAATCACGCTGGTTATTGCTACTTGATCACACTCTGTTTACCATCTTGCACCTGGGATAGGACGGTTCCCAAACTTGTGTTGCTGGCGTCAGTGTCTAAGATGTGTAGAAAACGCTAGGATTAGGCTGGAACATAGTGCCGCCTTGAGTCGTCTGAGTGATTTTTCACAAAGCTGATTCCACCTGAAGGTCTCTTTTTCAGTGGTCTGTCGATGTAGAGGTGCGGTAATGGTGGCAAATCTCTCAACAAATCGCCTGTAGTACGAAGAGAGCCCCAAAAAGCTTCGTAGTTCATGCCTGTCTCCTTCCTCGATGTTTGGTATACTTCTTCACAATTGATGATTGTGTCTACTGGCTCGAAACAAGTTATTGTTGTCCATTGGCAACTCGGATGTCGTTGTTGGGCATATTCAGGACTCTAATTGGTATGTCTTGTCGGGTTTTAATTATAGCCCGTCCAACTAAGTAGTTGAATGTACGGGCCACACCATTCCAACGCAGCTCCCATGATTTCTTTCTAGCTGCCCATGAATTATTTGTTCCTTTCGAAAGGAAATTCTAGTTGACATGGACTCCCCGGATTTCCGATGACCTCAAAACTTTGGATCTAGACAGAGCGGCGCCGGTGTCAAGGGTGACGGTGATTGCTCAGCCATTGATGCTGCCCTTGATGACTAGGCTGCTGCTATCTCGGCAAAATCCCCGAATGGGTAATGCCCTGCGGGCTGGTGGAGTGTTAGTCAGCATTCGCTCCCTTATGCTGACTGATCGGTGTTTCCCTGGTTGGTGAGGTTCATGTAGCCTTACTCTGCCGTCACGTTGAAAGTGTTCTGTCTGTCTGCAACGGTAACATGCTCCTCTGGTGCCAGTCAGTTCTTTGTGACCGTCTAATAGTTTATTCATAACAGCCAGCAGCGCTTGAAATGGTGACTCTGACTCTTTCTGGTTAAAGAAAACTGCTCGTACCCTCGGCTTGGACATGTTCATGACGGCTTTTACCTCCAAAGCCCGGAGCAAAGCTTCGTTACTCTTCTTGATGCTTTTTGAACTTCTACATCTCTGATGCCATTTATTAATAGATAGATAGATATTATTTTATTCATGCTAAAAAGCTAAGATTGGTATGGTACAATGTCAAACAATACACACAGAATTAAACAGTATCTGTAGTACATATTTCATATAAATACATATTTTTTAAATCAGTCTTACCCTATCTGGAACATTTTTCTGAATAAAACCTGAATTACATCTTTCTTATACTCTCTTCGAGGTGTCATTCCTTTGTACGCAAGACAATATATTACATGATATATTGTTTCTGGTCAGGGAACCATCATCAGTTGCGCTTCCCACAATAGAATGTCCTCTCGAACATTTATTTATTATTTGATACATAACTGTAAATTTATAAACGCGAGATGTAAGACCGGCATCTAGGATTTTCGAGAGAATGAAAATGAAAATTTCATCGTGACATTCTGTCCTAGGAGTTAAGGGAGAACAGCAATTACACGGAACGGCTCCAGATTCGGAACCTCTGTGTGCTATTTCTCTCGAATATCCTAGATGTCGGTCTTACATCTCGCGTCTATACATCTTTCTTGTAACAAAATAGACCTAAGTCTTATGTCATTATGACTCAAGACATCTCTTTCAAAAAGATCCGTATGTTTATAAGCAAACATAATGCTGTCAATAACGTACATACATTTTAACGTCAGAATTTTATTGCTATCTCTTTTTTTCATCTGAAACTACTTCTGATACACATTTTCTGAAGTAAAAATACTCTTTCAACTTGTGTAGAGTTACCCCAAAAATTAGTCCATATCTTATTTTCGATTGTATATATGCATGATATGTTGACAGTGCTGCTTCACGGCTAATATTCTGAGCAATAGTTTTTAGGGTATACAATATTTTGATATACTCTGAGCAACACTCCCGACATGCGCCCTCCGCTCCAGTCTTTGATCAATATTTAGCCCCCCCCCAAAAAAACTTGTTCTGAAGGCTGAATAACTGTGTTTCTATATGAATTTGTGATCTATTCGGTTACAAAATAAAATACATTGTGTCTTTGGCATATTTAACAAAAGATCATGGGTCGAGAAGTACGTGTCTAGAGTGTTGGACGCCCTTTGCACACTTTTCAGAAGTCTATCCGAGTCTTGTTCACTAAATATTAATGTCGTGTCGTCTGCATACAGAACTGTGAATTCATCAGTTATAGTTGGTATAAATGATGTATAATGGTCCTAAAATCGGTCCCTGGGGTACACCTTTCATAATAAATTTTGTTTGAGCTTATCTGTCTACCATATTCAAAAACCTGTTGATTGCGATTACTTAAATATGAGTTTAATAGGTGGAAAGTGTTTCCTCTAATGCCATGACTCTCAATTTTTTGCAAAATGTTGGATGATTAACACTGTCACAAGCTTTTGACAGGTCCTTACATATACCTAAGGTAAGTTTTTTACTATTGAAAGAATCTATAATTTTAATTATAGCTTGATCGTATGGTTGACATTTTCCTGCGAAATCCATACTGATTGTTCTCTAATAACGAATGCTTCTCTAAAAAATTAATTAACGGATTAAAAATTGCTGTTTAAAATTTTTATTGATATTTCCAATGAGAGATATGGGCCGGTAATTTTTTTCTTCATCTACTTCTCCAGTTTTGCATATTTCCTTAACTAGTGCATTCTTGAGAGAGTCTTAATATATACCCGTTTTAAAACAGAGATATATTATGTGACACAAAGGTCTTGCTATAAAGTCTGCCGTTTCTTTGATAATTATAGCCGGTATATTATCATCTCCTACTGTTTTTTTTTTGTTTTTTAAGCTTTTTATTATTTTACACCTCTTCACAATCTACTGACCTTGCACATTGAATTTAGGGATGTCTGTTGGAAAAATATTTTCTATATACTTATTTACATCTGGGCACGGCATTTATAAAATAATGATTTAATTTATTAACTGTGTTTGATGAGTTGTCATATTTTCTTGAGAAATTATCAAGAATTGTTGTTTTATTACTTGTTATTATCTGTAATCTTTTTAACAGATCCCATGTGACGTTTATTTTATTTTCAGCACTATTTATAAACTGTTCGGCTGACATATTTTTAGCATTTCGTATCACCAAATTTAAATTACTTTTATGTTTTTTGGGCAATAACACCAGAATCAAAATAAAACGACGTATATTGAAGGAAAACCAAACGTTTCAAAGTCTATTCTGACTTCGTTGACAATGGCTTTATATTTATTGCTGTAAATTTAGAAGACAACCAAATTTAAAACCCTACTGTATTTAAAAAAAAACTCTACTGATACTTTACCCTTAACTTTTTTCAGTACAGTTTGACGTTTAGGTTAACATATTTTTTTGCCTTGTGTTATCCAGTGATTCGATTTCTTGTATTGACGACATTTTTTAACCGGGAAATACTTTTAAAGAGATTAGACAGTAAATTTATATAAACAGAATATGCTTCATTAACTGTAATTGAATTATAAACCGATCTCCAAGCCATGGTATCGATCTCCTGTTTAAAGCACATAGTTTTATTTTTTGAATAGACTCTTTTTATAAACAAAATTTTCTCTTATGCTAGATTTATTTAGTCTCTTTATAGTAATGCTAATATATGTCATCTAGCAAAGTAGAAGACAACTGAGTTTCGCATAAAAATTTACATAAAAATTTACAAATATCCTTCATACACAGCTGCAAACTCAATAACACTTTCAATACACATATCACATATAGTCTTATCACTTCTAAACATGCTAATTTCTTTTCAATGCAGACACCTCCATGTTTCATTTCCCGTCTGGCATAAAAATACACCAGACTGTACCCATTAATCTTAAGCTTCCTCTTCATGTAACCAGTGTTCACTGAACAGGAGTACTGTAGGCTTGCACTCAAATTCAGTTATGAAACATTCAATTTTTAGAGTCTTGCTCTCAGCTGATGCATAATTGTGATTTTATGTTCAGTATATTGGTTGATTGGCAAGTTTATGGTTTTTGCTATATTTCTGTACTTTAATATTGTATTTTGGATTTGTCTTTCCCTTTATGCCAAAGGTAAGTTGGATATTTTACATCATATACTCCATGATTGGTGTCTAGTTGTGGTTTGTATTTTATATTAGATATGTTGCAGTTGATACATAAGCTGCCCTTTCATACAGTCATACCTATTATATCCACTTCCACCACATTTAATACAACACTTCTGATTCTTGCATTCCTTTGAGGTTTGGTTACATTGATACAGTTGTAACATCTTATATTCATAGCATCTACAAGATCTGCAATCCAAAAAAGTCTGCCTTCTTCTCCTTTTATCACCCTTTCAAATGTCTTTGAATCACACTCAATGATGACGAAAAATTCTTTACCATTTTCTTCGATACAAGCAGTTTTATATGACTAAGATTACAACATCAGAATTCTGCTGTTTTAGTATTTTAACTAGGTCTTCTTCATTGTATTGTTTTAGGTTAAATGATTTATAAAACAACTCATAGAAAGATCTATAAATACTTTAATTTTCACTTCACTACAACAATAGATTATAAATGTATATTAATTATCACATTACTATTTTTAACAATTAAAACCTCAAATTTGCAGTTTATCTGTACCTACGACTACAAATAAGGTAATTTTAACAGGGTTGCCAACATACACATCCTATAAAACCGTATGACCAATTGATCTTTAGTTTCCTTTTTTGAGATTTGGATAGAACAGGTGGACTAAACGTCGAATCTCTGCTTTGAATGCTTGTAGACTCTCCAGATTTTTGCGTCTTTCCACTTAGTTGCACCTGGTATACTTAGCTCAGGGATTGATTGGCATATCTTTTATCTAAGACTCCAATGATCTTGTCAAAGCTACCTTGTTCATGGACTGGAATGCTTTGGAGACTTAGATTTTTCTTGGTTATCCCATACATTAGCTGTACCCACGGCTTCAAGTTGCCTTTGTACAAAGGCCAAGATGAACTACCATCGAATGTGGATGGTTTGCCAAAGGAACCTTTGGAGTGTTCTGATATTTTCCTCGCTGTAAGTCCTTATGCATTTTTTTATTTCCGTTTCCACTTTGTTTTGGATAGCACTGATGCTATCTTGTACTGTTTTGAGTTGAACTGATTTCAACTTTTACCTGGCTCTGGACGGTATTTTTTAGGATCTTTATGCCATCGTTTATCTCTTTTATGTCTTATTCAATAATCACTATTTTCTGGTTAACTGCTTCGTTACGTTGCATTACTAATTGCCTTAGTTGTTCTAATTGTTCATTTTGCATCTTTGAATCATCTTGCCTTTTTAATTCATCAGCTTGTCGTTTTAATCCATCAACCGGGCGTCTTCTAATATTCTTAGTTCATCTTGCCTCGTTCAATCAAATTTCGCAAATAACCCATAAATTTAATTCTGTTGTTCACTTTTCATCTTAAGAGACAAGGTTTGGTTCCTTTTCCTTTTCATCTATGTAGTGACAAGATTTTCTAACTCAATTTTACGTTTTTCATCAAAAGATTTCACTAACCTTTGGATTGGATTTTCTCTTGATTTATTTTCTCCCTTTGGCACGTTTTTCCAGGATCTGAGTTATCTTTTCCTTTAGTTTATCAGTAACCTGTTTTCATATTTTTTACTAGTCTCGTCCATTTCTGCCATACGAGTTGTAGGCACACATTAATATAAGATGTTAACTTCACATAATTCCACTTCTAAAACACCAATTACAATTCTGTGCGTTCCGTTTCACAAATATTCACACTCACTTTCAAACGTGTTCATTTTACCAAAATGAATTCACCGTTTACAAAACAAAAATGACTAATACTATCGAAACAGCTGTTTACTTCTTTCTCTGTCAATTCAATACACGTCGCAATTTTAAACTGCTCAACTCGGCTTTAAATAAGCAGGTCGAAAATAGTAGAATTCATGTATTCAAAAATCCTATCGAACTCGGTTCTTTCATTAAATTTTCTACCTTTTTTATGCTTTGTTTTTATAATCGCTGATTTTTTGTGTTTTCGTAGTATTCGCACTGTTTTTATGATTAATTTCTAGAAAATATTTTAATTTTTGGCGACGTAAAATAAATGTTCCAACAAGGTTATATTGCCAAAAATGAACATGAGAATCCTTTTAAAACAGTTGTTTTATTATTTCGGCATGCTAGCGTAAAGCCAGAAATAGCATCTGTACTTCCGCTACAGGCATGCATGTTCGTCCTCTAAATTTTATTAATTGATGTAAAACGCAAAATTGTTATAAACGATAATATCTTAATCGTTTGATAAATGTTTTACAGATTTGAGCCACAAATAGTGTAGATGTTGAAACTATCATTTCAATGTTTAAGCACTTTTTGGGAAATAACACCACAAGTCACAAAATTGCTATATATTTCCAATCTTTTCGGGGTCTAAGTCACACCCCGGTGTCAATGGCTAATAAACTATGAAAAAAGGGCAGAATTCTAAAATGTAAAATTAAAATGTTTAACAATATCTATTATTTTATTTATAAAGATAACTTATATTTGGTTAATCAACGTATCTTCTTTATGTTATACACAGGTTACTATTTTCATATTGTAGTCAACATATCTTACTCGTCTAAAAATTTGGTTGGCCGGTACAATCTAGCCCAGTCAAACCTTGAGCTTTAATTTAAAGGAAGTGCAACCTATGAAACAATGTATTGTCTTGCGTACAGTGGATTGTTAAATCCCGAAAAGATACTTTCAAATCTTGGTTTCTATTTGACTCTAAAAATTTCGGAAACTATAGTTTTAAATGATAAACAGTGTTGTATCAGAAAAAACAAGATTATATTTTATATTAATTTTAGAATGTTACTTGTCCTTATAAATAAATTTCAGAATTATCGACAGAACTTGCCACCCATTTAGGTCTCAATTCTTTTGTCGGAGAAGTTGACTTTTATGCATATTCTTAATATTATTTTTCATGAGATATCATTACTTTCTGTAAAGAAAATATTATTATACGAGTACATTCAAAACATTCAAAAGTGATATGTAAAATTAATCTTTTTCGGCGATTAAGTTTATTATAATTTCGAACGGCACTAGGTGTTTACTGTCGATTTTAATATTTTTAACACTCTTGGTAATTTTAAAACAATTGTAACTTTTTTTTTAATTTCTGAAAATTTTATACATTTTTAACGTTTATTCACTTCTCTTAACAATTTAAGATGTTTTTGATGTATTTTGGCATTTTGTACAATTTTGACATTTTCGCCACACCGAGATTTTTTTGACATTTTTTATAAGTCATGATTTTTTCAGGCATTTTAGAGATATTTGACAGTTTGACATTTTGTGCAGGTTTTTAAGATTTTCGAAAACTTTTTACATTTTTTTTTAAATTCATGACGTTTTTTGGTATTTTCTGACGTTTTTAATTCGTTCTAGCATTTTTGAAGTTTTTCTGTTGTTTTAAAATTTTTTAGTTTTCGTTTTTTGACATTTTTGACATTTTTTGGTGTATTTGAAATTTTAACTTTTTTTTGTTATTTACATTTTCGAGATTCCTTGGCATGTAACATTTTGTCATTTTTGACATTACAGACATTTGGTATTTTTTGATACTCACATTTTTTTTACATTTTGAACACTTTTTTGACATTTTTGCTATTTTAGCTATTTTTTGACATTTTTGTTGTTGGTTGACTTTTGTTGTTGTTTTATCTACGTTTTCAACGTTTTCAACGTTTGACCGTCTTTTAACAATCCAGCAGTTTCTTGGCATCTCTTGGTCTTTTTCGACGTTTTTGTCATTGCTTAAAATTTGGCCTTTTTTTGGATATTGAATATCGTAAAAATTCTTGGTTTTCGGATTTTTTCCTTTCTCTACGTACAATTACCCAGTTGGACGCCAAATTTCTACTTTCTAGGAAGGCGGTTTGGTTTTTTATGTATATTTCAGTCAGCTAGTCAGTGATAAAAACTTCGATTTTAGACATTAATAATCCCAGTAACGGTTTGAGATATATTTATGAAATTTGGAGTTCAAAAGTGTGTAAAAACTGTAAAGATTCCTGCTTCGTTCTGCGAATAATGCTTCTAAAAGTGTGTAAAATCCATTTAATTGTTTCAAACAAACCTCTGATAGGCGGCAATATGAGTGTATACGTTCTTACATCGCTCCTATTTGAGTTTTCCTTGGTCTGAAATCTTGGAAATGCCTCAATTAAGCTGATTTGTTCTATTAAATTTAAATATGGTATATAGCGGTAGAAAGGTTGACTAACTGAGTTGCATAGTAAAACTTATATTATTTTCAGATATCCAATGTAAGTAAGTCAGAAAGAAGGGAAAATATTTTGTCTGTTTTGACGAACAATCGGAATCGGTTTAAATGCGGGAGAGAAATAAAAAAACGTACCACTATATGGGGATTACGCGTAAGGTTACCCCCTCCCGCACCTTGTATAACCTTACCCTTGAGCGGTCCATTAATGGAGGACGAACTGAGAGAAATGTGGCATGGAAATAGAAGACTACAGTTTTTGTCAGAGCAACATGATTCTTTGCAAAAACGAATAATAACAGATGCTTATATGAAGAATTTAATGATGGGTGTAGCTTACCAACAAAGTTCTACACATTCTGAGAGTGATTCACCTTGTCCTAGTCCAGAAGTATTTCGAGAGTCTTCATCATTGGAACAAAAGACAGCCAAAATGTTACAGAAAAATGAATACTTAGGAGCAGGTAATATTAAATACTTTACAATTTTACAATTATACATATAAGGACTCTAAACGTACTGGTTCCATGAATATAATAATTTTAATATTTTACATTATAATATAACTAAATAATAAACTATTTAAGGAGATGATAGCCCTACTGTCATCGAAGATGATAGAGTGTCTTGTTTGACTATGATATTGTGAGTCTGGAGTAGAGAATTCATGTTGTGAACATAGTCCTTAGTATTGAGAAGCACGGACGCGTTACCTTTGCCAGCACGAAGAATAGTTGTTATCGTTGTCACGTAGTTGTTGAAATATTGTTGTCTCGCAATTTTTTCCGTCGGGATAGTTTTTGGCGTCACTGAAACCTTTAGATAGGACGTGTGAACTGGTAGAGTCTAAGGGGAAGTCAGAAAAGTTGTGGACGGTCGTCTGAGGAAGTCAGGGGATAGTTGGTTTTTGTTTTGTAGTAAGTCCAGATAGTTTATGTTTTTGAATGACTGTTTTCTTTTGTTCAAAGTATTCAGCTTTAACGCTAGGAAGGCGATCAAGTGTCCCATAGATTTGGATGAGGATTGAACACCTGCCTGACGAATAACAATGATACAAATTTCGGTTGGTTTGGTCAATGTACACGTACACATTTTAACATCATTTACAGTTATTTGTTAGATATTGTATTCTCGACGCTAGGCAGAAAAAGGTAGTACCAGCAGTAGGTAGTAGAACGACAAATTAACCTATATAAAGAGACATTAATTTCAGCAGTTTTAGTTTAGTGCGTTGAACTTATTTCGTTGTTATGATTTCGATGTAAGTAGTATTAGAATCAGCTGTTGGAAATATTTTATGTTTACGTGTAAATAAAATTTTCTAGAAAAGTAAAGTGAATATTAAAAATATTTTTTAGAATAATTAAATTGAACCCACGGAGTTTATAACAATATGGTTAAAACTAATATATTATATCATGAAAGAAATTGGTTTAAACGTAAGTGCCTATAGAGTATAAATATTATTTTTTATTTTATCCGATACTTCTAAGTTGGTCTGTGTCAAGTAAATTTGACAAATTGAACATTTTCGTGTTATTGTTTGTTATATTTTTTTAACGTCCAAATTTCGAAATATGAATACTTATTCCATTCAAGATAATTAAATTTATTCTGCACTCGTGGTGACTGCAGTAAAATAATTACTAGACCTTTTAAATGTCTTGACCAGAATGGTGGTTATATTGAGTAGTTTAATTTTTTTTATATACTTATGTTCTTGTTTCTTACTTATTTTTTTATTTTAAAATAGCGTTAAAGATTGACATAGTCTTTAAATAGTTTTATGTTCCCACATATTTCTCATTGTGAAGTTGCAAAAATGTAGACATAAAAGCTTAATAACTCAATAAATCTTCAAATATCGGTATATTAATTTATGAAGAGAGACAGAGAGAAGAGAGAGAATCAATTGAATTGGCCCTTAATTAAATCTGATATAAAAAAGATGTCTGAAAATAGTGATTGATTGCACACGGTTTCTAAACTGTTTTTATTTTAAGTCAGCTGAAGTCGGTTCTTTTTTAAATATAAATTATTAAATGTGTATTATATATAGGGTTTGTCATGTGACAGTGGCCAATACCAAGTTTCTTATTTTATTCATGTACAATGTCCTACACCTATCTTCAACTGTTTCGGGAATATTACGTGTTTTCAGATTTATTACAAAAAATAACATTTAAAAAAGAAAATTATTTTATTTCACAAATTCGCTGCATTACACTAAAAACATAATAAGTAATGCTGATTATGTCTTACGAATATAAAAAATTATTTGGTCAAGTGCGAGTTGGACTCGCATACTTAGGGTTCCGTACCACCTTCATGATTCTAATATTCCAGTTTCAGACAAGCAGGGAATGACCACACATAGACTTTTTATTTTATCTGCTTTAGGATTCGCTTGATTTTTATCAGAATACATATTATGTATTTAATT
Organism: Octodonta nipae; assembly: GCA_034190945.1. Taxonomy (NCBI): domain Eukaryota; kingdom Metazoa; phylum Arthropoda; class Insecta; order Coleoptera; family Chrysomelidae; genus Octodonta; species Octodonta nipae. The sequence goes on along the minus strand of CM067218.1, from coordinate 91,483,006 downwards.
TCTCAATTTGGCCCCCAAAAAGTAACATTAGAGTTTTATTTTACTAATAAACTTTCAGAGATGGCTTTTATAATCTACTGTCTTAATTAATTTATTTTAAAAATATGAAAAAAATATATTTGTTTTCGTCATAATGAAGCCTTTCATTTGATACATAACATGATGGGTTAGAAACAATTTTAATTTTATATTTTCCATTTAATTCTCTAATTTGCCCCCCAAAATTAGAAATAGAAGTTTCTCCTTATTTTTCCAGTAAACTTAAGGTCAGAACCTATACCTCTATTTTTTTTCAAAACTTTACTTTTTATAGTTTCGGTGATAAGGGGGGGGAATGGGTAAATTTTGGTATATTTTCGTTAATATCTTTTTAAATATATTTTTTTTAAATATGAAAAAAATATATTTGTGTTCCTCAGAATGAGACCTTTTATTTGATATATTACATGATGCGTTTGAAATTTTTTTTATTTTTAACTTTTTATTTAATTATATAATTTGCCCCCCAAAATTAATATTAATGGTTTCTCCTTATTTTTCCTGTAAAGTTTGGGCAACGTTCTATATTTGCTATTTTTTTCAAAATTTTAGAAATCAGGGAGGGGGGAACGGTCGATTTTCTTAGTTTTTCCCCCCAGAAGTACTCAGAAGAAAATAATTTTTTTTCTTTTACGATATGTACTCCTGATGGGGTCAGCAAACTATACATTGATACCAAATTTCAACCTCTTCCGTCCAGTAGTTTAGGAGAAAATTGCTGTGATGTGACAGAGGCAGAAATCCGGAGTGATATTATAAGGGTATCCGTATATTGTATATACGGAACCCTAAAAAAAACAAAAAACCATTAATGTCATTATAGGAACGTATTGGCAACATGCTAATCTGGTAAAGAAAAAAAAAGTCTTCTAACATTATTCAACTTCTCAGGCGTGACGGATCTTTTTTAGGTCATCTAAGTTAAGGGGTTTAGTTTTGTATACAGTACTTTAGACATATCCCCACAATGGCGTCAAATCAGGAGATCGTGCTGGCCATTTTATCTATCCGCGCTTTCCAATCCACCGATTTGGAAAAATTTGGTTCAGGTACTGCCGGACATTGATTTCGTAATGGGGCGGTGCTCCATCTTGCTGAAACCATATTGTATTGGCAGGAACTTGTGGGTTTGATATGATTTCGACTTCCAACAATTCCTGCCCGAACATTAACTTTTTCATGATATTGCGTATGTTTCTCTGTCATCCAGTGAGAATTCTCATTAGACCAATAGCGGCAATTTTGACGATTAACATGACCGTGAAGTGTAAATGTGCTTTCATTATAAAACAAAACATTTTCTAATATCATTCCATAGGGATGTATTTTACTTTACTTTAATACTCGAAAAATTGATGTGTTGAACAGTGTGGCTGCTTTTCGACCAGAATTATGTGGGTTTTCGTGAAAGCATAATATCCAATTTCGTATTATCACTTAGAGCATTCGCAGCTACTTTTTTTATCGGTCTTACATGACCAAGCTCGCGAAACTGCTTTTCTATTTTGCTAATTGTTCCTTGGGATACAGGCGGCAAATCTCGAAAATTTTCGTAAAATAAACTAGAAACTTCCATTTGTGTCCGTGTATTATCTCCATAACCAGTCATTTGTAGAATGCTTATTTTGAGCATTTCTGTTAAATGAACCATTTTTCTGATATTATTACGTACAGTTAACGAAATTCAAACGACAATACCACTGACACTAATCACCACTGTCATGCAGGCAGACAACAAACAAAACAAAATAAGCAAAATTGTTTTTTTTTTCTTCAAATCAGTAAAAAGAACGCAGGAATGGTTTTTGCTTACTTTCTCAATTTCAGGAGCTAAATGGGAATTAAGTATTGAGAGTAATGTAGCGAATTTGTGAAATAAAATCATTTTCTCTTTTTAATGTTCATTTTTGTAATAAATCTGAAAACACTTAATATTTCCGAAACAGTTGAAGATAGGTGTAGTACATTGTATATGAGTTATATCTAGAATGTTCTGGAGAATCCAAAAAATAAAAAATATACAGGGGCTTGCATTTAAAATAAGAAAGTTGGTATTGACCACTGTCACATGGCACACCCTATATAAAGTTTTGTTGTTGAAAAAATTCGCATTTAAAAATACAAATCGACGTGCCGAAGAGTTTTTCCATACAAGCCCTCCTTTATTCGTAATAGAATTGATTCCATTTGGCTGTTCGACACAATATATACATACATATAAATAATTTTCTGCGACTATTTGTCTAGTGGATTTGAAATGGAATGGGGGTTTAACTGTGATATGTTGGTAACAATTTATAGAACGATCATGCCAGAGTACTTACGTTTTGTCTTCGCTTGCTCTGCTGACCGCTACTGTAGTTGAAGTGGACTGTATTTTGAGGAGTTGACCCCGCACTGCCCTTTAGTAGATTTTACTGTGTCTATTTCACGACCGGTCGTATTTCACTTAAAACTACAACAATGAAAAACTAGAGAGATTAGTTCTTTTTACGAGCGAGAATGTCTATCCGTCCCAGACGGTGGATCAAGTGACTCTGGCAATGAGTGTGCGCGTAAAAATCACCAACAAAAACAAACAAAAAATACAAAAGAAAAGATTCGGAATTACACTGCTAACCCAAAACTCTTGTTCCAAACTAAATATACTAATCTACTAATAAATGTTAATGAATCCTCAACATAAACCGCCCACCGAAATACAAGGTATTTCAGCCAGCTAACCCGGAGGGCGCGGGTAGTGGACATAATTTTACGAAAGGTCTTTGTAAAGACCCAGTGGCTGTGCGAACTGTAGCCACTCTCGAGATCCCGTCAGAGCCCGGATGGAATTCTTCAACTCTCCCTAACTGCCATTTGAGTGGCGGTGTATTATCACTCTTAATAAGTACTAAATCGCCAACATGCAAAGACCGCGACATGTCATTCCACTTTTGCCGTTGCTGCAGCGTGTGTAAATATTCGTTATGCCAACGTTTCCAAAAAACCTGATGTATTTTCTGGAGAAATTGCCATCTATTCAATCTATTACAGGGAATGTGAGTAACAAGAGGCTCAGGAATAGTAGATAACGGAGCTAAAGTGAGAAAATGTCCGGGAGTAAGGACTGATAAATCATTAGGATCCGAACTCATGGGGTATAGAGGTAGTGAGTTTAGAACGGCTTCGATCTGGGTAAGAACTGTATTGAATTCCTCATATGTTAGAATTTGCGATCCTACAATTCTTAAAAGATGTGATTTTACTGACTTCACAGCGGATTCCCAAAGGCCTCCAAAATGTGGAGCCGAAGGGGGATTAAACGCCCAAGTAATATTCTCGGTAGCTACGGCGTTGGCCATATAATCATTGAGGATTTTATATGCACCAACAAAATTGGTACCTTGGTCAGAGAATACATGAGAACATCTTCCTCGTCTTGCTATGAGACGTTTGAGACAACAAAGAAATGTTTCAGCTGAGAGACTAGAAGCCAGTTCGAGATGAAGAGCTTTTGTAACAAAACAAACAAAGAGACAAATATAAGCCTTTTGAGGCTGAACACCTCGTCGCTTCCAAGGAGTCACAAGAAAAGGTCCAGCGTAATCAACACCCACAACTGAGAAGGGTATGACTTCTGAGATCCGTGAGGCGGGTAAATTACCCATAAAGGGTTCAAGAGCTTTGGGCTTAACCTTAAAACATCGTAAGCAATTAGAGAGAGTACGCCTAATTACTCTACGAGCTGATAAAATCCAAAAGTGTTGAGAGATTAAAAAATACAGAGTTTGAAAACCAGGATGTAGGTTTTCTATGTGGTAATTTTCAACAATCAATAGAGTTAGACGATGATTTTGAGGCAACAAAAGAGGAAACCTTTTGCCATAGGGAAGTTCAGAGGCTTGTAAACGACCGCCCACCCTGAGGAAACCATCACTATCAATGAACAGGTTGAGTTTTCTAAGAGTTTTAGGTAAGCGTCGTTTATTTTCTATTCTGTCAAGTATATCTGAAAATTCGAGATGTTGTACTCTTTTAACTAACATGAGAAGTGCTTGAAACAACTCGAGTGAACTGAAATGAGTAAATAACTTAGAGTTTACAATATGCCAAAATTCTTTTGAGTTTGTTCAAAGAGGAGAAACGATTGAGTAATGTGTCAATAGAGTTTAGAGAACAGAGAGTTAAGAAAATATGTTGTTTTTCTTCTACTGTAAATTCTGTCTGAAGCAGAATATCCTTTTGAGGCCAACATTCCTTTGATAACAATAACCATATAGGGCCATTCCACCAAAGTTTCATTTCTACAAGGGATTGAGGAAACAACCCGCGACAAGCACAATCCGCCGGGTTGTCTATTGAGGGCACATAAAACCAGTATTCAGGTTTAACTTTATCCTGAATATAGGAGACTCGGTTACTAACGAAAGTTTTCCAGCGATGTGGAGAGGATTTGATCCAAGTGAGAGCTACCATTGAATCAGACCAGGCATATACCGAATCTATATTCAACTTATTTTTGTAAGTATGGACAACAAATTCGATCAAACTTGATAAGAGGACAGCACCACATAATTCCAATCGAGGAATGCTAAGGGTTTTAAGCGGTGCAACTTTAGATTTTGCGTATAGCAAAGACACTTGAGCAGGGCGATCAATATAGAGAAATTTAAGATAAATTACAGCTGCATATCCCAACTCAGAGCTGTCAGAAAAACCATGTAGTTCACAGGAAACGAATGAGGTCGAGACTATTTTTCGAGGTATCATGAGATTCGAGAGAGAAGGGCATTCCTGTTTATATCGTTTCCACTTTTCACGGATATCTGGAGGAGGTGAGTCATCCCAATCACATTTTAGACACCACAATTTTTGAATGAGGTGTTTAGCAAGAAATGAAAGATAATAATCCAAGGGGATCAAATGTCCTGGCTAATTCGGAGAGCATATTCCGTTTAGTACAAGAGAGATCTAGAGGCGTAATTTGATAGAAGAACATATCCAAGTTTGGTTGCCACTGCAGACCTAAAACTTTCAGACTAGTATCATCATCCGAATAAAATGACATGGGATCTAATAATCTACAATCCTCAGGAATATTTACGAGCAGTTCTGGAGTATTACTCGCCCATTTATGAAGTAAAAAACCTCCTTGTTTGAGTAAATGAATGAGGTCCGTTTGCACCTTTTGTGCTGTGAGAAGATCAGAAGCGCCTGTGACCACATCATCCATATAAATATCTTCTAAAAGAACTCTTGATTCTATCTCTGAGGAGTGTTCATCCTTGGCTAGCTGAAGCAATGTCCTTAAGGCGAGATAGGGCGAGGATGATACTCCATATGTAATGGTTCTGAGACGAAAATCTTGTATTGTTTCATTTGGGCCGAAACGAAAGAGAATGCGTTGATAATCCTGGTGCTTCTCATTTACAAGAATTTGTCGGTACATTTGTTGAATGTCAGCGGTGAAAACAATAGAGTGTAAACGAAAACGTAACAAAATAGAACTAATATCCTTTTGAAGTTTAGGTCCAACTAAGAGAGTATCATTTAAGGAGAGAGTGTTAGAGGTTTTTGCAGAGGCATCGAATACTACTCTAAGTTTCGTAGTTTTACTATTATGATTAATAACAGCATGGTGAGGAATATAGTAATAACTCCGAGGAGGAGTCTCTTCTAAAATCTTTTCTATGTGTCCTTTGTCGAGGTAATCTTGCATGAAGATTTTATAACTATCATAGAGAGAGGAATGAGCTAAAAGACGTCTTTCCAAGGCAAGGAATCTGCTAAGTGCTAGAAATCGAGTATCAGGAAAAAGAGGTTCGAGATCACGAAAAGGAAGAGACACAATGTATCTACCACAAGGGGTTCGAGTATGAGTGTCAGCAAAAATTTGTTCACATTTTATATCCTCCTGAGAAGAGGTAATATAGTGGGGAACTTCCTCTAACTGCCAGAACTTGGCGAGTGTGTTTTCTAATGTACAAAAAAAGGAGTTCAATTTTGGAACAGAGGCATTGACTTTACCCATAATAATCCAGCCAAAAACAGTATTTAAGGCAACAGGACTGTCTATTCGACTTTGTATTTTTCCATCCTTGAGAATCATTGAGAAGAGATCTGCTCCGAACAACATATCTATCGGACCAGGGACACCAAAATGTTTGTCCGCTAAAATGAGGTTAGAGAATGAATTAGGGCTTTCAAGAGATACAGGTACTTGAGGCATATCTCCACAAATCTTAGGTATTACAAGAGCTTCAATATCGAAGGTAGGAGTTGCTTGACATACAGGTCTTATGGTGGATGAGAGTGCAGTTGAAGTTTTCAAACCCAACTGTCCAAGGCCATCAACACTGGTAGGAAGTTTGTAACGTTTCAAACCTAGTCGACGGGCACATGGCTCGGAAATGAAATTTGTTTGACTGCCGGAATCTAATAACACCATGATCTTTTGGTAATTTCCAAAGCATCCAAAATTTCCACACAAGCATTAGAGAGGAGAACAACCTTTCGAGTAGTACTATCAACCGTAGGTACAGTACTAGTGAGTGTTTGAGACGTAGAGGGCTGATCTTGCTGTGGAATAGCTGGAGTACTAATGTGTGAATCTGAGGTAACCGTTTTTGCAGTAATGCGAGGAGAGGTATCAAAGTGAAGCAAAGTGTGGTGTTGTTTGTGACAAACCCTGCAGCAAGAAGTGGAAGAGCACTGTCTGCTTACATGTGTGGCACCGAGACAATTAAAACACCAATTGCGCTGCTTCACTATTTCAAATCTATCTTTGGGAGACAAAGTGTTAAACGTAGGACATTTATAAATTTTATGTTCCTCGTTACAATAACTACATTTGTGTACAATACGAGAATCAGTATAGAGTTCTGCGATACTGATTAATGCAGTTTTAGAGAACCGTTTGATAGGTTTTACTTGTGAGTGCTTCAGAGGAGGTTTAAAACCTCTTTGCAACATAGCGACCGAATCGTTAGCTATACAATTTTTCCGGAGAAACTCATAGAGAGCTTGATACGTAGGTAATACTGATGATTCTATAGTGAGTTCAAAACTTTTAAGTAAACTATGAGAAATCTTTTTACTTAACATATTGAAAAGAACAAAGTCCCATGAATCAACGGGAAAGTTTAGATTCTTCAATACAATGAGATTGTCCTCAAAGGTGTCTAACAAAATCTTCAAATCATTATCTGAGTTAGCATTATGCTCATCAACAATAGTTTCCCAATGAAGTGTAGCTAAAATTCGTTTATTCTGATATTTTTTCACTAATTTGTCATATGCCGCTTTGTAATTAGCAGGAGAAATTTCAAAATGCTTAATTTCCACTAAAGCCGAATCTGAAATTAACGAGAGTAGATATTGAAACTTATCCACCGGTGATAAGTCATCATTTGAATAAATGAGCGAATTATACAAACTAATAAATCGTGACCAATCTTTTATGTCTCCTGTAAACAAAGGAATATTTAACTTCGGAAGCTTCACTTTAGAAGTTTTAGTTTCTTGTAGAGAACGAGCCGACACTTCCTTCTTAAATAACTCCTCGTATGTGCATCTAATTGAGTAATATTTCTGATCGATATCTTTTCTAATATCCTTTTCTTCCGAAACGTCGGGATTTTCTAAGAGAGCATAATTACTTAAGATACTAGCCTGTTGAGAATTAAACCCCGAGTAGAGATCGAACAAATTTTCATAACGAATTTTAGTTTTAGCCTTTTCCGCTAAACAAAAGAGTTCCGAAATTCTTTCAACCGATAAATCGCGGAGTGCTTTGGCTTGATCAATTCTTTTCTGTGTAGCCGCCGCCATCTTATTTTCTTAAATGAGAAATGAAAGCAATATTTTTTACACTGTGTGTTGTAAAAAACCGAAAACAATAACAAAAAACGAGAAGCAGAGAAATTGAGTTATTTTACAAATTCGATGCAGTCGGTTTTGAATACTTTATTTATTATACGAATACAAACAAACCCTAATTAAGTAAAAAACAAAACTATATCCACTATATGCTAATGACAAAATATTAAATTTTCCACAAAAATGAGCGAGAAACGATTAGCGAAATCAGAATAAAATACTTTGTCTTGTAGCAGTTTTTAATGAAACGTAGTGTACACGATGTTTACCATATTATGAGCGCAAAAAAACAAGTAGAGTTTTAAACGAGATTCTACGTTGATATTTTACTTAATTGAGGATTTTTACCGATCGCAAAATATGCGTGCTATTATCTAATAAAAGCAGTGCAAATCCGAGCGCGAAGTGGCCAAATGAATGGAATGGGGGTTTAACTGTGATATGTTGGTAACAATTTATAGAACGATCATGCCAGAGTACTTACGTTTTGTCTTCGCTTGCTCTGCTGACCGCTACTGTAGTTGAAGTGGACTGTATTTTGAGGAGTTGACCCCGCACTGCCCTTTAGTAGATTTTACTGTGTCTATTTCACGACCGGTCGTATTTCAATTAAAACTACAACAATGAAGAACTAGAGAGATTAGTTCTTTTTACGAGCGAGAATGTCTATCCGTCCCAGACTGTGGATCAAGTGACTCTGGCAATGAGTGTGCGCGTAAAAATCACCAACAAAAACAAACAAAAAATACAAAAGAAAAGATTCGGAATTACACTGCTAACCCAAAACTCTTGTTCCAAACTAAATATACTAATCTACTAATAAATGTTAATGAATCCTCAACAGGATTTGTGAGGATTTTACCGATCGTGTAATAGGTTGCTCCGGGTACTTCATACTAAACAATTCGCAAACTCCAGCTTGTGTTCTGTCCCCATATCCTACCATCGTCAAAATTTCTATTCGCTGCTTTTCAGTTAAGCGCCATACTTTGAAACTTTGCAACTACACTTGACAACTACTTATTTGAAGTAAAATTATAGTACAGTTTCTATGGTAATAAACAAGTGTTAAAAACTCCAGCATTAAAAACAGGGTTTCCATTCATGCGACTAAAATACCGCCAACAATCATAAAAACTAGAACTAAATAAATAGGTTCAAACCAACAAACACCTTATTTTTACCGTTGCTTTCTTAACTTAACTAGAAAGAAATGTAATATTTTAATAAAAAATACTTAGAATTCAATGCAGAATTCAAAAATAAAATAAAAAGCAAATGTTTCCATTTGAAAAAAATGAAGTGGATGGTCGCAATTTATTACTGGCCCACCCTGTATAAATGAGTTTGTCATCACAAAAACCGCAGTCCAAAAAAAAACCGATGTGTCCGAGCGTTTTTCCAAAAAAACAACACCTGGATTTTAAATGAATTTGTTCCAACCCACGCGTCCTCACTGTATATGATATATATTGTTTCTAGTCGGGAACCTTCATCAGTTGCGCTTCCCACAATAGAATGTCCTCTCTTATGAACATATTTATTTTTCTTATGAAGTACATTTTAGAATTACATATTTCAAAAATATTAAAATTCACAATCTTTACTTCCATTGTAAGTGTTTTTTATTTTATTATTCAATGACCTTGTATGCTTGACGTGTGGGAGCTGTTCCCTGGCTACTATTCCCCTAGCAGAATTGTCCTTGGTCTTTTGAATTTAAAATCAACTGGATTATAGTCCTCCATTTCTCTTATTTTTTTGTTTGAACTAGCTGTCGCCAGTGGTCGAAATTCGACCAACTGTGTCAATATCTCTCGCAGGTGAAATACCCTGAAAATTTTATAGTGATATTCTATCCTAGGACTTAAGAGAGAACAGTAATTACACGGAAACTCCAGATTCGAAACCTCTGTGTGATAATTTCCTCGAAAATCCTAGATGTCGGTCTTATATCCCGCTTCTACAAATAAGTAACAAAATTCAAGTTCTTTTTCAGATATAATTAATAGGACTTTATTTGTGTTCAAATTCGTAATTCTTAATTTAATATGACAACAATTCAACCGCTAATGGGCTACCCTACATAATTAATTTTCTCTAACCAGCCTGTATAACTATAATTGCACTCAATTCTCTAACATTTATTAAAATACTCATCTCATTATATATTTCCACCACCCTGTATATGCAAGTGCTCATGGACCACGCATAATATTTTTTAACAATTTTGAACCACCCGGTAAACCATTCTGTATATGCTACTGCCTATGAGCCACCGTATTTACTCTTTTTGTTTATGAATTTTTTAACTATCTTCTGTAACTATAATTCTATTCCGATCTACATTTCAATCATCATATATATGGAACTCATCGAGGGCTACTCTATAAATCATTTCCTTTTCTAACATTTTTTATAATCATCCTGTATATCTGTAATTCCCCTCACCCTATATTTCATCTACCCTATATATACAACTGTTTATGGGTTACGAAATGTTGCATTTCCATTTCCGCCACCCTGTATATGCATCTCTCTATAATATTTTTTGCATCACCCTGTATAACTGTAATTCTACTGCGCCCTCTAGTCCAGGAACCCTGAAAATTCAACGACTAATGGGCTTCCCTATATAATTATTTTATTAGTTATAATTGCACTCTACTGTATATTTTAAATGCCCTATGTATGCAACTGCTTATGTGCCACCCACGAAAAAAATGATTTCTAACATACCTGGAATCGCCCTGTATAATTTTAATATACAACGATTACTTACCACTAAACAATAACAACGCTTGCATGCCACTTCCAGAAGTACATGCTCTATGTATATAACAGCATTGCTCAATGCTTTGAGTCTGGCGGCGGCGACACATTCAGTTGTTTGGCGACGTAAATAATGAATTTTTATTATATTTTATTTATTGAATGAACTAATATTATAAATTAATATTAGCATTCTGCACTGAAGGTCGTCAGTAGCTACAAAACAAAACAAAAATGAAGAAAATCGGTTGAGAGACAGAGGAGAAAATGATACCTTATCGTTTTGTCTTTGCCTATTTATATATAGATGTGTCTGAAGGGCCCTGAGAGATTTCTTGCTCATCTGGCTGAGATGTTCCCCTATAGAAAGTATCTTTAGACTGTTTCTTATATCGCGGTTCCTCATATACCATGGAGCATTCGTAATTGTTCTAAGTATTTTAGACTGTGTCGTTTCAAGTTTTGCCATGTTTGTTTGGGCAACCTGCATATGTCATGCATTGCCTTATACAAGTCTTGTAAAGAGTAAGTTTGTTCGTTATGTTAAGTTTACCATTTCTCGCTAGGATTGGATACAGCTGAACAAACTTACTAGTAGCTCTCCTGGTTATTTGTTGTATATGGGCAGCCCATGTGCAGTCTTTTATCAAATGTTATTCCAAGGTATTTGACAGTAGGGGTCCACGGGATAGGTTCTGAGTATTCGTACCATGCATTCCGGGTTTCTGATTTTCTTTGAAAAATGTATTGCTTGACTCTTGTTGGGGTTACACTTTATAATAATAGAGGAGGGAACTTAGCATTATTTTAATACTATTTTTGTAAAAAAATCCCCAGGTGTTTCAATGGTTTTTCTTGAAGAAGATACACCGCATAACACAAAAAAGTTTTCTTAACATATTTTTACTTAGCTAATTATAGGAGGTGACGTTTAAAATAGCAAAAACCGTAACTTTTGCAGTTTTTGTGACTTCTCAGCAACAGAATACAAATGTACAATATCCGAGGTCAGTATATTGTATGCACATCTTGAGAACCTAAATGAGATGTTGATCGATAGGATTGGTTAATTAATTTTTGTTCAATCCTTCGTAGCTGTTGTCTAAATAAATTCAGAAAAATGGAACTTGGCAAAAAGTTTCATTTGGCTATTAAAAATAGCTATTCAAAATTTCAACTTCATGGCTTTGAAGGTTTTCTCACAAATGTAATTTTTTTTTCGAGAGCTTATTATTTTTGGTGATGTTTACAATGCATCCATTCTGCATCAAATTATTTTTTATAAATCTGAATGGAACATGGTAATTAACAAATCTTTCGGCACAACTCATATATTAACATTCTTTTGGATTCTATTGTTTGTAAATTTAATTTGAAATTCTGCATTTTGGTATTCGGTAATAATTTGCGTAGGGGGAACACCATTTCCCCTAGAATACGAATAACATGTCATCGAGTTGACATAACGTTTAAAATACTTTTCTCAAGAAAATTACATTATATACGAGGGTGTGGAGTAGATGTTTTGTTTATGAGGAGTGGGAAACGCGTATGTATGACTTTGTCGTTAGTACCTATTGTATGATTTGTGAGTACAGCCATGACCGATCAAGAGGTAGGTACATTAGTCTGTTCCGCAACAGACTATCATAAAGTTTTTAACCACTGAAGGCGTTAAACCCTCAGACATTTTAACTCGTTTGAAGGCACGGTATATGTTGGTGAGAAAATTTTAGGGTGGACGAGAACAATAATCATGATCGTCGCCCAAGGGCAAGCATTACAGCTGGCGATACTAGTAGCGTTCGAGAGCTTATTGAACGTGACCGCCGATTAACCGTGGAAGAAATTTCCTTAGAATTGTGTGTTAGCTATGGAAGTGTTCATTCAATTATCATTGATCAACTTGGTTTCAGAAAAATTAGTGCTGGATGGGTTCCTTGCTTGTTGACTGGAAATCAAAATCAGGTGAGACTGGAGATCGCTGAAAGGCTTCTGCGTCTATTTGAACGAGAAGGGAAGGCCTTTTTGAAGCGCATCGTCTAAAATGGCCAGTAAGGAGTGGCAAAGAAAGAATAAAAGCTAAAACTCGTCTATCAGCTGGAAAAGTCTTTGCAACGATTTTTTTGTTCTAAGGGAATTTTACTGATCGACTTTCTACATGACCAACGTGTAGTGAATGCGGATTACTATTTCCAGTTGTTGCGGTTGGCAAAAGCCTCGAATTCGAAACAAAAAACCCTGACTTTTCCCCTTGTGACAATTTTTTGTTCGTGCCTTTGAAGGAATCACCGGGAGGAAAACGATTTAGAAGACATGAAGAAGTCGATGAGCATATGCGCAGACGGCTTGCAACTCGCCCTCAAACATTCTATGAAGAGAGCATACCGAAACTCCCAAATTGGTGGCAAAAGTGTGTAGATCACACATGAGGGTATATTGAAAAATGTTAAAACAATGATTTGTGTGTAAAGTTATTCAAAAACTTTATGAAAAGAAATACCGTGTATATATGATTTACCCTCATCGTTTTGCTAACTCTAATTATCAGAGTTTTGAAAGTTATTAAGTCGATCATAGTATCACATTTAATCTATTCGACGATTTATAAACAAATAACTTATTGTTTCTGTACCATATCACCATCAATTTTATATTATAATTCTTGGCATTTAATTTTCATGATTTTACTTTCACTCAATAAGGTTTTATACGAATAATGAATTTAGGACTAGGCCATTCGACCTGAAAATACTTTTATTTGATTCAATGAGGGGAATACGTGTGTAAAATTATACCTACCCTAATTGAAAATTTTCTATTTTCAAAATTTTCTGCTTTCTCTGCCCCAAAAATAGTGTTCAACCCCTCGAAAGCTTGATGGCTCCATGTATCTTTAATTCTACAGTCAAAACGATGATATGACTAAAGTTTAATGAGTAAATGAATCTTATACTGTACTAAATTTGGACCTTTAGAAAACAGCATCCTCAAACAATAAACAAATCAAATGTTTACTTGCCTACATAATTCACATAATAGAAAAATAAATTGAATAATTACATACAAATATAATGACAGTACTTAAGTTAAAAAACGAAAAAAAGTGATCTGCTCATGAGCTTCGAACTTGGGTCAACATCATAAACACATTATGATAGACACCGTTTCTCGTCTCTGGACTATCAGCAGACAGTTTGACATTTGGCATGGCATTTATATTAGGGAAAAAATCAAAGCCTGTATAAACTTCAACATTTATATAATTGTATGCGCATCCGACTTGACCAGACAATGAACTACATGCTGGACTATTTCATTGAAAGTAGCTCCCATTCGAGTGAAATAGCTGGTTGCTTTCTTTGTTGGCCTCTCTTTTTAGTCTTGGCACAATATTTGTGCGTTGTAGGCTAACTCCAGAAGTATATGCTCTAGGTCTTAAGATAAACTAAAAAAGTATATTTGTTAAAGTGATGACATCATCGAATTTCAATGATCTTTGACCCATTAGATGGCAGCACTAAACACACGCATAGCGTGCCTTTAGGGGACAATTCACTAAACCTCAGATATTCTAGATATCAAAAGGGTTTAGCTCAGTGGGAGCCCTTGCCAGGTTAACAGGCCACTTGTTGGAGTAGTGGCAGTTTCTCATGAATTTTCTGACCGTCCGGGCTGTTCCTAACAGAACGGCTTTTTTTTTGCATTAGTTGGTCACATGTTCTTTCAGACCGAGGTATTCTAAATTATTTAGTAGAAGTTTTGGAACTACTCCTGTTGTTGACATAACAATTGGTACAGTTCGTGTGTTATTCATGTCCCACTCTATCTTTATTTGAAATTCCAAATCTCTGTATTTGACTATGTTTTCAGCTTGTTTAATATTTATATTATAGTTGTTAGAGATTGCTATGTCAATTAAGGTTGTTTTTCTAGAGACTTTACTAAAACTATATCTGGTCCATTGTGAGCAACAGACCAATCAGTCAGTATCGTGCTGTTCCAGTACAGCTTGTAGGTAATATTTTCTAAAACGGATTTTGGTTTGTATTTATAGTATGTAATCTCACCGACTGTGTGTTTCAGTGCTAGTTCCTAGTGCAGTATTTTTGACAGCATTGTGTCGTTCTTTGTATTCAGTTGCAGAGAACGTTTGACAACCTCCTGTGATATGCTGGATAGATTCAGATGTTTGGCAACCGTACCTGCATCTGTCGTTGTTAATAGAAGGGTCTTTAACGATGTACTTTAGATAGTTCTTAGTTGGAATTACTTGATCTTGGATTGCCAATATAAAGCCTTCCGTTTCAAGAAACATATGATCAGAGATCAACCGGTGGTTCGGCGCTGCAAAGTCGACATAATCTTGGTTGACGTCATGTATATGTTTTCCATGAAGGGGCTTCTCTTTCCATTTGAGCAGTTTCTGATCAGTGGTCTGGTGGTATAATTGGACGCGTTGTTGTGTCAGTCGCAGTGGTGTTGAGTCATCAACCTGGCACATGAGTCTGTGTAGATCAGAAAATTCTGCGAGTTTCTGGAAATGACTACGCAAAATAGAAATTTGTTGACCTAATAGTTTGCTTAGATTTGCTAATCCTCTTCCTCCTTCATACCGTGGCAAAGTTGTACATTTGGATGGTGATTTTGAGCTTTTGTTAGTAAAATTCGAATTTTTCCTTGTAATTGTTCAATGCCAGTCTTGCACCAATTAACTATACCGAAAGAGTAACTGAGCACTGAATATGCATAGGTGTTAATAGCCTGAAACATATTTTTACTGTTTAGTTTGGTTTTTAACAGCCGTCCTTACCCTGCTATAAAACTCTGCTGTTAGGTCCTTTTTCATGGTCAAGTGATCAATACGTTGAACCTGCTTTATTCCAAGGTATTTATAAGTATGACCTTCCCAAATATGTAGGTTCAATTGAGGTGCCATCTCCCAGTTCGAAGTGCCCCTGTTGTATTTTGCCTTTAACTATATTAATAATTCGGCATTTGTCTAGGCCAAATTTCATGTGGATGTCACTAGAGAACCCTTCTAGTATTTTAAGCATATCATGCAGCTGTTGTTTCGTAGCTGCCATCAACTTTAAGTCGTCCATGTATAACCAAAATTAGTCGAGTTGAGTTTGTTTGAGAGAGGGTTCATGGCAAGGCAGAACCACAGCGGGCTAATAGAGTCTCCCTGGAATACGAGTATTATACCCCTTCTGATTGGAATGAGGTCAGTTTGTATCGAACAGTTGAGATTTTGGTTTGCAAGGCGGACATGGCATATTCTAATAAGTTAATAATAAAATTATTCACTTTATAGAGTTTAATGTGGAATTGAATCAAAGGCCTTTTTGTAGTCCACATATGCCATGTAGAGATTTCGTCGTCTGGCGTGGGCTTGATTGCAGACAACGGAATCAACTATTATGAGTTGTTCTTTGCACCCCATCGAATTTTTCGCGCATCCCTTTTGTTGTTGAGTAATTATGTTGTTCAGCTCACAATGTTTGAAAATGCGATGATTAATGCACGATGTAATGAATTTGATAAGGTTGGAACGCATGTGATTGGTTGATACTTTGCTGGGTCCTGTGTACATAGGTTGTCCGTTGAACGGACATTATTCCGATACTTCTGGGAATACGAAATGTTTTGGCTCTCAACAGGCCGACCGCTGCCGTTACTGGGAATTCCCTTAAAGCTTCCAGAACACATGAAAGAAGTATCCCGATGGTTCGTGGACCTACCAGACAATTCCGAGAGAAATATATAAATATGCACAGCTGGCGATAGGAGTCATTCCGTTTTCGTCAGTTGTATTGTATAGTTAAGATAAATGTAAATAGTTGCTTCTGAATATAAATTGTGTTAAAGTAGTGGAAATAAATTAGAGTGAGTTGGACTGTGTTTTTAAATAAATCCAAGAACTGAACAGAACCCGTGTGTGAAAATAAAAACATTACATTATGTTATTTATAAGGGCTGTTAGTGTTTCGTGGGTTGCGTACAGTTTCTTTATCCGATAATTTTGCACACCATCTGGTCCTGGTGCTTTCCAGTTGTATAGGTGCTTCATTATGTTGGTTGTGTTTTCCGCTGTAAATGGTTGGTGTTGTATGGTATCACAGTTCTGAAATGCAGCTTCCTCCTCATTAATCCAGCCGGCTCTGGCGTTATAGGAAATTGTTGTGGAAAGCTGTGTTTTCCAGAATTCCTCGATGTCTGTTTTACTGGGGTCATTGTTATTGATGTTATTAAGTTTTCTATAAAACCCTTTTTTATGATTGTCGGAAAAATGTGTTGTCTAGTTTCCGTTGGTTACTGATTTTGTACCTTCTCAATCGACTTGTGCAGACGGAGAGCTTTTGTCGTAGACTGTCCAGACACTGCTGAGATGTGATGTTTTCTCCATTCCACTGGGATTGTATTCCGTTATTGTCCATTATAGTCTTTCTATTCTGTTGTTCCTGACCCCTCGTTGGTACTCGGTCAGTCTTCCAACGGCTTTCCGAAGAGAATTGATTTTCTATTCAAGCTTTCTTTGCCAATGTGGCATTCGAGGTATTTGTGTAAATTGAGGAGGGTCTTGCTTTGGTCTTATTGCGACCCCAATTGTTCTGCAGATGGAAGTTGCAGCACAGTAGATGATTGTGTGTAGCGACTCTAACGTATTAGCACCCAAAACATAGTTTGGCAAGATAAATTTGTTCATGGCCTGCAAGACGATACCCAGTTTCTTAGAAGATCTTAATTTGGGAAAAGTTGGTCTAGTCAGTGGATCTGTTCCACTATACTCTAAGAGCTCTTTCCATTTCTGCTAGGATCTTCTCAAGCAGGTCAGCGTTTGTTGGCTGTTCTTGTTGAAGTTCTTGGGTCTCGTCCGTTCTTTGGGCCAAAGGTGTTTCAGGCTCTGGATCGATTATATTTCGACCAAATACCTCGCGCTCCACTTCGCTCTTTATTGTGTCCAGTTGTTTAGGCGAAATAAAGTAATTTTTCAAGATGACGCGATATTGATCTGCGACTCTCTGTTCGGTAACTTAGAGCTCTGGGTACTCACGACAGAACTCTTGATGAAGTATTTGGCGATATCTTGTCCTGACCAAGGTTCGTAATTCTGTAAAATGTGTGCATTATAAATTCATTCATGGCGCTGGTCCATTTCATGCCCTGTCTTTTCCGTCCCGCATGAGTGAGCGCTGACTGTTGATCGGACCCCTGGGGTTGTCACTTCCCAGATTAAATGATTTATATTATATATTAGAATGATCTAATCAAAAATAATGTGTACATAAAAATATAAAAACAAAAACTTTTTTTTTCAATGTGAAAATCATTGTGTATTGAAGTAAAGTTCGAACACAGAGTAAATTAAGGGGAACGGACTTCTCCCCAGCAGTAAATTTTATTTAATTCCGAATACCAAAATTCAGGCTATCAAACTGAATTTATATACAATAAAACAAAACCAAAAGAAAATAAATTTATAAGGGATTGTACTGAACGATTTCATAATTAATATTTTCCTTTCAGAGGCTTATAAAATTATATAAGCGCAAAATGGGAGCATTTGTAAACTTCACGTAATATCAAAAGCCCTGGATAAAAATCAGATTTTCGAGAAAACCATCTAAGGGGTAAAGTTGAGATTCTGACCAGTTATTTACCTCATAAAAATGAAACTTTCAGCCGGGTTTCAAAATTTCAGCGTTTCTTAAACAATAACGTTTGAAAAAGGCGTCTTTTTAACAATTTTTACCAAATAACTTAAAAACTAATTATCCAATCGGCTGGATGAATCATTTAGTAGCTATTGAAAATAGTTATTTAATGAACTTACTTTTGACACTAAAACTTTTCATTCAGTAGCTGAAAAGTTACAAAAACTGTCAAAATTGCGATTTTTGCAACTTTAAACACCCCAAATAATTAATTAAGGACTAAAAATTTGTTAACAACAGTTTTTATGTGATATCCTATATACATTCTTCAAGAAAAGCTAATCAAACACCTGTGGAATTTTTTGCAATTGAAAATACTAACTTCTCTAGATTATGACCTCTAAGCTTGAAACTCCTCAAATAATTAACTTGTACTTAGAAAAATATCAAAGAATTAGCAAAGAATTTTGGTTTCTAACTTTCTTAACAAGTTCTAGCTCGAGTGCAAATAAACGGTTTCAGACAATCAAAGGATCTCTCATAGCTCTATGGAACCATTCAAAAAATAAATTCGGCTAATAGTTTTTTTGCTTTAAAACTAACCTTAACATGAATGCCATGAAAGTTGCAAGAAAAATTAATTTTCTGTTCTTCGTTAATCACATGCTAGAATATATGGTAAAAAGTGATTTTTGTGAATTTCTGAAAAGTTGAAGTTATGTGACTTGGTCAATCCCTAACCAAATTTAACGCACTAAAAAGCAAAAATAACTGCTGGTAAAATCCAGTTAATAGAAGCTTTCTAAAGGCGCGAAAATTGAATGTGGAGTATAATATAGTCTGTTTGTGAATTAAGTACCCAATTTACTCAATCATGAACCGTCGTATTTGTAGTCATCTTTTCATTACCAAGTTAATTCTAATATTAAAAAATCTCGAAATGAATCATTGAAAAAACTCGACCTTTCAAATAACAGCTGATGACATTTTCTAAAGTCTATCGATAAAAACAGCAATATGCATATTGGAAAGATGACGAATGAATCATGTATATTTGAGAAAAGCAGGCTGGGTATGGTATATAAACGTGTCTACAGTAGAAAGGAAGTTGGTTTAACATCGAATGAAGATTGTTTCATGAAGAGAAGTGAAACCATTGCAATAGTATAGTAGTTGTTTGTATATTATTGTTTGTGTGAGTTCAAAGCAAATAAAAAGATTATTTAGAATTAAAAATAACAGCCATATAGAAAAAAAAAGTTTTTACTAACAAAACCTGGTACACCTAGTTTTTTTTTGGTTGCTAAAACTTAATCCGAGGTCGGTTTGCCTGTATCAGGTCGCCTTCAAGGTCATTTCAGGATGAAATAACGCAGCCACAAACCAAAAAAATCTTTCCATCGACGACCATCGACCTACTACGCCTTTTTTTGCCTCAACGATTCCGAAGCCGAGATCAGTTTTCCTATATTAGGTCACATTAACGGTCAACTAGGCAGATTTCGGCAGACAAATCTGAAAAAAAAATGTAATGGAGCTTTTTGAGGTTGCTGATCTGGATCCGTGGTCGGTTTGTTTGCTTATTGTCTGCAGTTGTTAGTCTTCATAGTGCTCACTTCTGTGAAATGTAAAGTACATGTGCAATAAACAGTTAATAAGGCTGGGAACCCCAAAGCCATGATCTGTGTATAAGGTGGGAGTTCAAATTCCAATTGATTATAACCAAATTCAGCCATCTGGACTACAATTTATTAAAACTCGTACACATAGTAAATATAAGCATCAATACAATCGATCTAGTGACTGTAATTCTTAATGGTCTCAATGTATGTTGTATTACTTCTTGCCACATTGGCAATCGTTCATTACCTAATTGTAAATAAATTTTAATTATTTATAAAATTTAGTACATGACCTTGAAATATGACTAATTAATAGCGATGCAATATTTATTTTTTCTGTATATTGAAATGATTATTTTTTAGGCTGTGCTAAGAAAAGTGTACCATTCAAAAAAATGAGCCTTCAACGCCGAAGGAAATTATTGGCAATGAGTAACAGAGAAAGAGATCGAATTTTGAGAAGACCGAAAAGAAGGGTTGTGATTGAAGCCATGAAGGATAAATCTAATAAAGACAACCCGCTAAGTAATAGGGGATTGGATATCAAAAATAAAACTTGTGAAACTTTTCCTCCAACGCCACCCACATCTGTTAGTGCCCCTCCTACGCCCCCAGCATCGAATTCTACATCTGTTGTATCTGATTTGAGCAATGATTTTCCAGACAATTCCCTTACGAAAGCTGTCTTGAGTTCGAAAAAGTCACACCTATTAGAATTTTCTTCAGAATTGAACACCCCTTGTGATACTTCTGGGGATGAAACTAGTTCTAAAAGTACCTTAGACCAAATAATACCTCCCCCAAAAGACTTCGAAGGAAAAAACAATCCTTTTCTAGCTCTACTTCGGGTTGCTGTAGATGAAGATCAGTCTAAGTTTAAAAAGAAGAATAAAGATATTACTCTTCCATTGCCGTTGACTGCTGTGATACCAGGAAAACCTTTAATGAGACCTATGAAGAGACAGTTAAGTGAAAAAGATATTATTATTGGGCCCAATGGGCAAATAAAAAGGAAACGATTTCGAAGAAATAGAAATATTAATATTAATTATAATACTTCACAAACAGCAAGCAAAACCGCTGCTGTTTTGCCAGTTAAACCAGATGCAAACGAATGGGGTCACAGAAATAATAATTGTCACAGTAGTCCACCAATCGGTAAGTGTGATATTTATAATTGAATAAAAAGGGGGACTATTCTTTATATAATTACTGGTATCAGAAACTGCTACAGTAAAGACCGACATCTAGGATTTTCGGGGAAATCAGCACATAGATGTCGGTCTTTACATCTCGCGTCTTCAAATTTAAAGAACTAAAGATGTGTAGGTCCGGATGGACACGCATCCTCGGACCTGCATCCCTAGTGTTAATGATGGATGTACATCCGAAGGCAATTCGGACACAGATCCGCGGACCAGTCGGAGTGGCAAGTAACGCATGCAATGAGCGGTACTGAATATAGTTTAGAGATGTGTAGTTTCGGAGACAAGAATCCCCGGTCCCGTATGAATGAAGGATGTACCGATCAGCGGAACCACATGTTGGTTTTTACGCAAGAGCGGTACTGAATCAATGATAGCTGACTGGAAACTGCATATCGGAGTGAGGGGAACGGTATTACCGATATTTTGATCATATAGAAGTATTGTTAGTGTATGGTTATATATTTTTATCGTTTTACTTGTCAAATATGGCTATTTTTATTTATAATTATTATTTTTCATAAATAATTATCGTTTTCTCCTAATATTGTTATATAAATGGGGTAAAAAACAACAATTTTTTATACAAACACTTTAAAACTTTATTTGCTTGTTCGTATTTAAAACATTATCTATTCAGTGGCATAATGTTCTGCTAACAGTTTTACAAACCAACACTCCACCTGCAGTCCGACTCCGGGGATCACAGTTAGACAGCCGAACCCATATGGGTCCGACGGGCACGGGTCCTGGATGTACATCTTTGGAACTGGATGCAACTCCAAAGTATAAGCGGACCTACCCATCTCTAATCAGAACTGATCAACTAATAAAAAATTTAGTGAGGTGGCATATACTTCAGGAGGTAGCTTGTAATGCACAAATATTCGGACAAGACTAGAAAGAGAGGGCAATAAAAAGAGCATCATGTTACCGCACTTGGTGGGTGGAAGTACCCAATACACTACATACGTCTATTTCATTGGAAGCGGCTTCCAATCGCGTGAAAAATCCTGTTGCTCTATCTGTTGCCCGCTCTTTCTAGTATTGTCACGATATTTATGCATTGTTGGCTACTCCCAGAAGTATAAGTTCTGCGCACATATGTTCCGAATCTGGGGCTGTTCTAGGTGATTGCCATTATCCCTGAATTCGTAGATTAGAATGTCACGTTAAAATTACCAGGTTACTTTCACCTATCAGAGATATTAAATACTCTCTTCAAGGTGTCATTCCTTATATACAGTTCCAGACAAAAGTCCGCTCCCCTCTCGCATCTTTTCAGCCGTTATATCTGCACTAATGAAATTTGGAACGTGAAAATAAACGGTTGTAAAGTTACCTATTAGTGGTAATAGAAGACGCAACAGTAATAGATGACGTCACGGGGCCACTGTGACCACTAATTTTAAATAAGACTTTATGGCAAGTGATAGCGCATTTGAAAGGTATTGACAATACCTACTAAGCCATATTAATTTTTTTTGGGTTAGGGAAATTTTGAAGGATAAATTAAATACTGAAAGTATTATTTCACATTTACACTAATTAATTGAACAATTTCTTACAGCAACGTGTTCAAAATTTGCACCGTCTACTTTCTGACTTAAATGTATCCTATTAGTAAATTCTTGCCGTTTGAATGTGTCAGCTGAAACTGTCCTTCATTCTTCAGTAACTCGTTGTTTTAGATCATTAAAATTGTCCGGTTCCGTACTGTATACCTTGAATTTCAAGTACCCCTACACAAAAAAAAGGTGTATGGCCCGGTGACATTCTATGGGACCTCGTCTTCCTATCCATTCATCTCGATAATAATATAATATCATTTCCAAATAGCTGAATTCATCTGGACTATCTGCCAGAATTTCAAGAATTAGCGGGTCGATTCCATGTTGTAACAACTCCAGATACACCTCACCGGTTAAGACTATATTGAGGAAAACAGCGCCAACTTTGTAGTTTCCCAAAACGCCTACCCAAACATTCACTTTTTCTGGAAAGTAGTATTAGTATTTTTTTCATGAAAGATGTGCTGATTTGTGTCACTCCATTTCCGTACATTTTGTGTGTTACCATGTCCATTGAGGGGAAGAGTACAAGGTCGTAGCCAGGCCTTTTTTTCGGGGTGGGTTTTCGGGGGCGGGGGTATAATTTTTTTGATTGGTGATGGGCTAATCAGGTCTGAAAATGTATATTTTTGTTCGTATATATCCAGGATATATAAAATTGTATAAATATAAAATGTATTCTTATGAAAAACATAGTTTGTTAAAATTGAATCTTGAAACCAAAAATTCCAGTAATTCGGGGGGGGGGGGGGTTTGAAACCCCCAGACCCCCCGCTGCGGGCTTGGAAGAGTACTTTCATGACTAAAACAAAGGGTTATTGTGTAGTGTTGGTTTCGATTAATTTTATTTGTCATATTTTAACAGAAGTAATTTCGAAAAGATTGTTGAGGAGGTCTTGAATTATTTTGTCTGTTCATTGGGTTTTCTCTCCTCTAAAATTTTTTCCTGCAACAGATAAGTATTTAAAAATTGTATATGTAGAACAAAGTGTACTAAGGCAATTTCGTAAAATTGCCCGGATTACTGGCTGTCCGTACAGAGATTCTTCCTCACAGTTATTCTGAGAGAAAGAGATGTCTACAAAATGATCAACCAGTATTCCTGTATATAAGTAATGTATTGTATATTGTGTAATACTTATCTGTGTTTGGAGACGTTTCAACTCCGAGTCTGGAGTCGTTGTCAATCGTTTAGTGTTGTTTTCGAGGTTTTTTCTACAAAATTTTCGCTTTGATCTTGAATTTATTGTTTGTCAAATTTTGACTTGTTGCGATAGTTATATTTCTGTATTTACAATAAGAGTGATTTTACTTTCATTTTAATAAATTATGTGATTTTATAATAATTGTTACAGTTAAAGATTTACAATATTATCTGATAACATGGATTTTAGTAATTTTTTTGTTTTAATAAATATACAATTAAAGATTTATATTTATATTAAATTTAGGGTACTAATAAAAAATAAGAAATACGTAAATATATTTAAAACAAAAAAAATCGTGGTTATTTGGTTGATTTTATTCGATTTTTTTTTGCCCGCCAAAAATTTCCATAATATTAAATTGGCCATCTAAGAAAAAGTTTGGGAACCCCTGCTATAGATAATATATCCCAACAATTTAAATAAGACATATTTTTAAAGGAAATTAAATTCTCTATAAAGAAGGTAAAAATTATTGTAACTTGAACTTGAATTTCTAATAACTTGAAAGAGTGAATTTAGCAAAAAATAATAATTAATGAGACTTTTTGGTGGAGCATCTAATTCTCTTCAAAAATAATCATTCCCTCTTAGAGACAGATTGGTTTATCAGATACAAAATTCCAAAGTTGAAAAATTAAATCATAAAAACAGATCAATGTTCAAGGCATTATTATGTAAAAAAGTTCTCACAAAAGTTTGCTTTCAGACCTTTTTTGTAGTGAATTTAATTTCATATTGTTTATATTTTACAAACATATTGTTCAGAAGATTGGAGATGTCAATTATGCCACATCATCCATTTCATAAGGCCAAACTTGGACCTAGCCTATAATTTATTGCTAATTAATTACGCAAAAAGTAAATTTATTTCTATTACCCCTTCAGAAAAACCTTGGCTAGTGTGGCATAACACTTATGCTACATCAGCCATACCCATACCTCCGGATCTAAAGAAGATATCGGGATGTTTCTTATGCCAGAATTAATTGTTAATAAATTGCTCTTTAACTACGCAAAAAGTAAATTTATTGCTCTTACCCCTTCAGAAAGGAGTTAGAATTATTCTACATTAACCATACCCATAACTTTGGATAAAATAAAGATATCGCGATGGTTTTTGTGCCAGAATTAATTGCTAATTAATTGCTTTTCAACTACGCAAAAAGTAAATTTATTGATACTACGCAGTCTGAAAAACCTTGGCTTATAGTACATTACCCATAACATCAATATATCGGGATGTATCTTGTGCCAGAATTATATGGCAATTAATTGCTGGAGAATGGCACATCAATAATTACCCCCGTCAACCTAGTTGCTTCTTCTAACCCGAAAAATATCGAGAAGTCTTGAAATACGTCGTTCTGCTTATAACAATTACAAACTATTAATTGTTCATTCATTACTAGTCTCAGTGCTGATATGTCAAGTAAGTAAACTAATTATTATGGTGAAGTAGTTTTTTATAACTTTTAATAATTGCTATATCCGGAACTTTTATATAAACGTTTTTTAGTAAATAGACTTCTCTGTGCTCTATAAGCTGTTAAAGTAAATAAGTCTACTTTGAGAATACCTTGTATAAGCGAGCGTTGAAAGTAGGCTTGGTCGTTCGTGAATGAGTCCTTCAAAACGAACGACTCCTTTATATGTGCCACGAATGAGCGGCACAGTTTAGTCAGAAGCTCGTTCAGTTCGCCATTAATGGAATCATTCAGCTCGAGCTAGAGTCGAGAAGTCATCGAATGTGCTCAACGTTCAGTCGTGAACTAGACCTCGTGACTCGTTCATCCTTCAATCTTCGACCGGCAAAGTCATCTCGGCTCGGAACAGTGGAGAGAAAAGAAGTCTGGTTGATGAGATGTAGGATTTATTTTAAAATGCGGTCGGAAAGTTTTATTTTCAACTAATCCATGAATGAGTATTTTAAATTTTTATTATCACAATTTTTTTCTTGTTTTTGTTGCCAAATAATACAATTTTTTTATATTTTTTACGTAAATTAATGATCCTTAAATTATGACTCAGCAAAACTTTAATATTAATTGAGCAGTAAACTACACAAGTAGAGACATTATATAAATCCACCTAAGGCTAAACAGCTGTGTTTTAGAAGATCGTTCAAATGAACGGCTAAGTGTGAACGAGTCCTTTTGGTGAGCTGAACGAAATGAGCGGGCTCAATAAAAAGAGTCATAAAACCCAACGCTAATTGAAAGAGAAACCTTTTTAGAGTTGTTATTACCAAATTTATTGGTTATTACCGCGGTATCTGTAGTTTTAATTCAGATTTTTTTATTTTTGCCTATTCGCACCGTGCGAAGTCATGATAGGGAGAGCCGAATCGCAAGCGTACGCAATTCATAATGTTGGCATTATAGGAGGCTCTTTTCGGGAGGACAAAAACGTGTAAAAAATTTTAAATCCGTTTTAATTTATAAAATAAAAACAGAATAGGTCATCAGAGTTGCTGAGTTGTAAACTGTACAAATATAGTCAAAAAAATAGCTGTAAATTTTATAATTTTTGTCTGCGAAATGGAAAATAAATCAAATAAATAAATGGCTCACTTTTGTAAGAAGGCATATGTAGTACCATGGCCTTAATTTTAATAATAGCAATACCTAACACTGAGAATAACAGACTTCCCGAAAACAGAAAAATATTGCAATATAGTTCGTGGGTTCAATTTAAAATTATAAAACTAATATTCACTTTCACTTTTCTAGAACTTTATTTACATTAAAACAGCTGATTCAAATACAATAAAAATCCCATATACGCTAGTCGTCGCGGTATAACTCGGGCTAATTCGTGTATTGCCAGCATGTTATGTCGGAGCTGGTCCACATTATCGTCGATGTCTTGGGGAGGTTCTTCGGGGGAGCCAAATGCCAAATCGCAGGGTAATCGCAGCTCCTTTCCGAATAGGACCCTGGCTGGGGTCAGGCCTGTACTATTATGTACAGCAGAGCGATATGCCAACAGGAAGGTCCTGTTGAATCTTTCCACCATTCCGTCTGACTGTGGGTGTAATGGTGTTGTTCTCGTTTTCCTGATCCCCAACATCGTGCAGACCTTCTGGAATACATTTGATTCGAAGTTACGCCCCTGGTCTGAATGTAATTCCATCGGGACGCCAAACCTGCTGAATAGTTGTTCTACTAGCACCGTCGCTACCGTGGTGGCCTCTTGGTTGGGTATCGCATATGCCTCAGGCCATTTGCTGAAGTAATCCATTGCGACCAGAATGTATTTGTTCCCCCTCTCAGACTCGGGGAAACGGACCGGCGACATCGATGGCAATTCTCTCAAATGGGACGCCCACATTGTACTGCTGCATTCTGCCCTTGGTCCGGGTCTGCGGGCCCTTACTGGCTGCACAGGTGGCACATTTGCGGCACTAAGCTCTGACGTCTTCGAAGTAATTCACCCAGTAGTACCGCTGGCGATCTTTGTCAAGGGTTTTATTCATGCCAGGTGGCCTCCGGTAATTCCATCATGTACTTCGGTCAGGATGGCTGGTACCTTATTCTTCGGAACTACAAGTTGGGACTTGGTTTCCCGTCCATCAGCGCTTTCCCAAACCCGTTTGAGCATTCCATTGTCTACTCTTAGGGAGTCCCATTGAGCCCATAACGATTTCCTGATGGAGATAGCCTGTCGCTGTTCCGTCTTCAGACAATGTCCGCATTCCGCTCTACAGGGTCTTCTGGATAGGACATCGGCGTTATTGTGCAAACGGCTGGCACGGTGTTCCACCTTGAAGTCGTATTGCTGTAATTTCTCCATCCATCTGGCCAGTTGTCCTTCCGGTGCCTTCATGTCCAGCAGCCATTTGAGTGCGGCATGATCTGTTCGGATTAAGAAATGACGACCATAGAGGTATTTGTGGAAACGGTCTACAGCCCTTATTATTGCAAGAAGTTCTTTTCTGGTGACGCAATAATTTCTTTCCGGTTTCGAGAATCCACGACGGTAATACTCGATCACTCTCTCTTCACCATCTTGCACCTGAGATAGGACGGCCCCCAAACCTGTGTTGCTGGCGTCGGTGTCTAAGATGAACTTGCCGGACTGTGTAGGAAAGGCGAGGATTGGGCTGAAACATAGTACTACCTTCAGTCGCCTGAATGATGTTTCGCAATCTTGATTCCAATGGAAGGTCTCTTTCTCAGTGGTCTGCCGATGTAGAGGGGCGGCGATGGTGGCAAATCCCTCAACAAAACGCCGGTAGTATGAACACAGACCCAAGAAGCTTCGGAGTTCATGCTTGTATCTTGGGACTGGCCAATCACGGATGGCTTCTATCTTGTCTTCGTTGGTGCGGATTCCTGACTCGGACACTACGTGGCCCAAAAACTCTACTTCTTTTTGGAACAAGGAACACTTCTTCGGATTGAGTCTCAGGTTGGCGTTATTAATTCTGGAGAATACTTCGCCCAGGTTTTCAGATGGTCGTCGAATGTCTGGCCCATGACTAGAATGTCGTCGAGGTATACTAAGCACGTCCTCCATGTTAACCCGCTCAGTACATACTCCATTAACCTCTCAAATGTAGCGGGGGCATTACATAACCCAAAGGGCATGACCGTGAACTGAAACAGCCCTTTACTGGTGGAGAACGCTGTCTTCTCTCTCTCGTTTTTGCGTGTAGACCAACCTGCCAATATCCACTTTTTAGGTCTAGTGTGGAGAACCAACGGTTCGATGCTGGATGATGTTGGTGCGACCGGTGGTTCCATTTTTACTGTTAAAAATTTGCCAGTGTTTTTTGATAAATTGCTTGGCTTTTTTCTGGTTCTCAAGTGTGTCAAATGGTCAGCAAACTGTTGTAGGAACTCTTTATCGGGCCCTGGCTCCTTCACCGACGTCTGGTACTCTTCTTTGCAATTGATGATGGTCCCTACTGGCTCGAAACAAGCTATCTCTTGACCATTGGTAATGCTGATGTCGTTGTTGGACAGATTCAGGACTCTGATTGGTATATCTTGTCCGGTTTTAACTATAGCCCGTCCAACTAAGTAGTCATGAGCTGAGTGCACGGGCTCCACCATTCCAACGCAGCTCCCAGGATTGCTGTCTAACTGCCCATGAATAATCTGTTCCGTTCGACCGGGAATTCTAGCTGAAGACTTTGCCACAATTTTTATGGGGGTCACTGATGTGTTGACGGGCCGTGTCAATACAAATTCCTCATTTAGGAACCGAAGAACATCATATCTCGGGTCGAACATAAATCCATGCTGGCTAATTAGGTCCATTCCCAGTATAAAATCGTCCTCAATATTCGCTACCAGGACCCTATGCCGGATCATGTTGTCCCCTATCTGTAGCAAGACGTCTGCCTCACCCTGTATTGACATGGACTCGCCGGTGACTGTTCTGAGCTGGATGTTATTGGTAACTGGCCGAATTTCTGATGCTCTCAAAACCCTGGACTTGGCAATGGACACAGCGGCGCCTGTGTCGATGGTGATGGTAACTGCTCGCTCATTGATGGTGCCTCTGATGACTAGGCTGCCGCTATCTCGGCAAAATCCCCGGATGGATACTGTCCTGGGGGCTGGTGGAGGGTGAGTCAGCATTCGCCCCCTTATGCTGACTGGTTGGAGTTTCCCTGGTTCGTAAGCTCGGTTTGTTGGCTACCCCTGGTTGGTGATCGTTCCGGTAGCCTTACTCGGCAGTCACGTTGGAAGTGTCCTGTCCGTCCGCAGCGGTAACATGCCCCTCTGGTGCCAGTTCTTTGTGACCGGTCTAATATTTTGATCAGACCAGCCAGCAGCGCTTGAAATGGTGACTCTGACTCTTCCTGGTTGAAGGAAACTGCTCGGACCCTCGGCTTGGACATGTTCATGACGGCCTCTACTTCCAAAGCCCGAAGTAGAGCTTCATTACTCTTCTTGACGCCACTCGGTCTTAAATTTCTTTGAACTTCCACATCTCTGATGCCGTTTATGAAACTCTGTGGCCAACTGGTCTTTCGTTTCCTCTGGCAGGTCTGGATAGGACAAGTGAACTAACCGTCTAATCTCTGCTTCGAATTCTTGAAGACTTTCACCGAATTTTTGCGTTTTTCCACTCAGTTGGTATACCTGGCTCAAGGATTGATTGTCGTATCGTTTGTCTAGGATGTCGAAATTGTCTTGTTCATCGACTGGAATGCTTTGGAGGAGTTCTAGGGCCGGACCTCTTAACGAAATTACCAGAGAAGTAGATTTTTCTTGGTTATCCCATCCATTAGCTGTAGCCACTGCTTCAAATTGCCGTTTATACATGGGCCAAGATGAACTGCCGTCGTATGTGGGTGGTTTACTAAAGGAACCTTTGGTACTCACGGTGTGCTGGTATTTCCCTTGCTGTAAGTCCTGTTGCATTTTTTTGATTGCTATTTCTACCTTGTTTTGGATGGCACTGATTTTATCTTGTACTTCACTTACTTCACTTTGTACCGTGTTTTTAATGGAACTAATTTCAAATTTCACCTGGCTCTGGATGGAGTCGATGTCATCTACTTTGATTTCAAGAGTCTCCACATTACTATTTATGATTTTTATGTCGTCGTTTATTTCTTTTATGTCCGATTCAACTATTTGCATTCTTTCATTAACTGTTTCATTAACTTGCGATACTATTTGCATTAGTTGTTCAAATTGCAGTTGTCTTTTCTCTTCCGTTTTGCATTGTTTTTCTTCACATATTTTATAATCAATTTGTCTCTGTTCATTCAATTTCGAGAATAATCCCTCAATTAAATTATGTTGCTCACTTTTCATCGTGGAAACAAGATTTTGTTGTTTACTTTTTATCGTGGAAACAAGATTTTCTAATTCTATTTTACGTTTTTCATCGATATTAGTGACAAGATTTCCTAATTCAGCTTTAAGTTTATCATCAAAAGATTTCACTAACCTTTGTTGAATTTCTTCTTGATGTTGTTTCTCCTTCTTGTCACGTTTTTCTAGAATCTGTGCTATTTTTTCGTCTAGTCCCTCCGTAACCTGTTTGATAATTTTTCTGGTAGTTTCGTCGGTTTTTTTCATACTTCGAGTTTCCATAAATCAAATTACGATTTTAACTGCACTTAATCCCACTTCTGACACCAAATTGCAATATAGTTCATGGGTTCAATTTAAAATTATAAAACTAATATTCACTTTCACTTTTCTAGAACTTTATTTACATTAAAACAGCTGATTCAAATACAATAACAATCCCATATACGCTAGTCGTCGCGGTATAACTCAACTCTCCAACGTGGCTTGCTTCCTTTATAAGCCCAGCATAGAAAATTCTCGTAAAAATCATCATCACTCCTTCCGCTGTCGAGTCTTTTCGAGAACCGTTTTTTTTATCTCATAGCGTTTGTTGTCGTACTGAAATGAAACAGGGTCGGCTTTGGGTAAATTTCGTAACAATATTATTATTTCATGAGTAACATAATACAATTCATTTATAAATGCTTCAAAGGAAATAAAAAAATATTGACTGTTAGATTCGGTCTTATAGTAATATTATCTGTTCGCATATTATAAAAAAATTGATTAGTGCTTCTATATTTTTTATGTGTTGATAGATCACTATGGATTCCTAACCATATGATTAAATTTGCCTTTATTTATTGTTTGTAATATGACGTCCTTGTGTTATAAGGGATTTCATGACTGCTAAATATGAACTGTTGTTGTAAATGAAGTTTATCAGAAATTCTCGATTTGTAGTTTAGGCGAAAAATTTTGATAATTAATCAACAAAACTTTAACAGAATCTATAGAGAGAACCTTATTTTCAATAATAGTTGTTGAACTTATTATTGCACTAAGAAACATAAAACAGATCAAATTTTAGTGTTTCGCGCTGACTGAAGAATTGTTTTTAAGTGAAAACTTTTATCTACTTTGCAACTTTCTGACGTGCACGTGCATTTGTTGATGTGTTTTTGGGATATTGAAAATTTCCATTATTGTTTAGAAGAATCCGCTTCAAGTGGTGTGAAAGTGTTATAATGATTTTTTTAAAACTGTATCATAAGCATTATTGATTGTCTTTGGAACTATCGAATGGATAAATATAGAATAAAGTAAGTAGCACGAAAAAATGCAGTGTTATATTGTCAAAAAAATTCTGGTCTTACTTAAACTGACCTGAAAAACGAAATATGAAGCAATTGCATTTCTTTGTTTGTGGAGAGTACTGAACCTATTTTAAAATTTCTATTACGAATTAACATATTTTATATTGGTAAATGATTAATTACTGGAAAATTTGATATTTAGCCAAAAAAGTGATACAGCCGAGAAATTTGATCTATCTATATTAAAATAAGTAAACTAAATATTATGGGGGTGGACACTGAAAAGTGTGACTGACTGATTATTAGCAAGTGAAATATAAAAGAATATAGAAAATGTCGGACATATAAAAAATATCTTGAAACAAAAATTTATACAAAAAAAAATATTAAAATGTCAAAATCTCCAAAAGTTTAAGAATATGAAATATATCTAATATAACAAAAATGTAAAAAATATTAAAACTTGAGAAAATGTCAAAAATGACTAAACAATCAAAAATGAGGAAAATGTCAAAAATATAAAACATGGCAAAAATATCACAAATGTCAAACATGTCAACATTTTCAAAATGTCAAAAATGTTACAAGTCAGTAATGCCCAAAATGTCGAACATTTCACAGAAATATCAAATTTGCCAATATCAAAATTCTCAAAGGGGGAAAATTGTCAAACACTAAAAATACAACAAATGGAAAATTGTCAAAAAATATAAAATGATAAACGTTTTAATTGTTCTCAAATACACTTGGCTTTGTAAGAATAAAAGAGAGTATAGGAGAAAAGCTTTCACTTCCATCGGGATCGGTCTTCACCATTGCAAGTTTTTATATATCCTAAAATTTGATATTTTAGTTGAAGATTAGCAATTAAATCTATCAAAATAAATCTCCCGACATCTTTATTAGATCTGGAGATATTGGGTATGGCCAATGTAGCATAAGTCTTATGCCATCCCAATATCTCTTTTAGGTGTGGAGAGATTGAGTATTGAGCAGTTATTTTTAGCAAACAATTTGTCATATATTTCTGGCTCAAGATACATCCCGATATATTTATTAGATCCGGAGTTATGGGTAATGTACCATAAGCCAATATTTTCCGGAAAAGGTTGGAGCAATAAATTTAGTTTTGGCGAAGTTGAAGAGCAATTTATAAGCAATTAATTCTGACACAAGAACCATCCCGATTTCTTTATTAGAACCGGAGATATGGGTACGGTTAATCTAGCATGTCTTATGCCACATTAGCCTAGGTGTTTCTGAAGGGGTAGGAGCAATAACTTTTTGCGCTGTTGAAGAGCAATTAACTAATTCTGGCACAAGAAACATCTCGATATCTTTATAAGATTCGGAGTTGTGGGTATGACTAATGTAGCGTAAGTCTTATGCCACATTATCCTAGGGTTTTCGGAGGGGTAGGAGCAATAAATTTAATTCTGGCGGAGTTGAAGAGCAATTAATTAGCAATTAATTCTGGCACAAGGAGGACTGATATCTTTATCCCGATATCTTTATTAGAGACGGAGTTATGGGTATGGCTAGTGTAGCATAAATATTATGCCACTTTATTCAGGGTCTTTTTGAAAGGCTTGGAGCAATACATTTTCTTTTTGCGTAATTAAATAGCAATTAATTACCAATAAATCATAGGCTAGGTCTGAATTCGGCCTTATGAAATGGATGATGTGGCATAATAGACATGCCTTTCATTTTTTGTGTCATCCTAAACAATATTTTCGGTATCCCATTCGAAAAAATAGTCGATTTTTTTGGGCCAGCATAATATAAAGGGTGTTCCAATTTGAGGTTAGTTTTTAAATTTGCCGCATTTATGTTTTTTGTACTAGAATATCGTATGTTATTTGACAGATGACAAGTAGGAATATTCCGGTTATTAAAAATGGAGAGATATACGATTGAGCAACGCGTGTGTATTATTAAAAATTATTTTAAATTTGGTGAAAGTTGTGCAGAAGTTGAAAGAAAATTCTCCAGAAAATGTTAGCATTGGAAAAATTGTTCAAAAATTTGTGGAAACTGGTTCAGTAAAAAATGAAAAAAGCAAAACACACATCATCGTAGTGGGCGTTCAGAAGACAATATTGCAGCTGTTACTGCTAGTGTTGTTGAACAACCAAAAACATCAATTCGTCATCGTGCACAGCAACTAAAGATTTCAAAAACCACTTTATTCAGAATTTTGCACATAGATCTTCATTTAAAGGCTTACAAGATTCAGATAACGCAAGAAATAAAGCCAACATACTTTGGTTTACGTCGTCAACTTGAAAATGTGATTTTTTTCAACAAAATCATCTTCAGCGATGAAGCACATTTTGAATTGGGTGTATTTGTTAACAAGCAAAATTGTCGAATCTGGGGTGAAGCAAATCCCCGAGAAATAATGGAAAGACTGATGTATCCACAAAAAGTAACTGTTTGGTGTGGTTTTTGGGGTGGTGGAATTATTGGTTCATACTTTTTTGAAGATGACAATGGAAATGCTGTTACTGTGAATGGTGATGGATGATTACTAAGTTTTTGTGGGATGAATTGGAGCATATTGTGCAGAATATGTGGTTCCAACAGGACGGTGCAACATTCAGCAGCAGAAACAATCAATCTTTTGAAACAGAAATTTGGTAATCGATTCATTGCTCAAAGAGGAAACATTAATTGGCCTCCTAGATCTTGCGATCTAACACCTCTAGATTTTTTCCTATGGAGCTATTTGAAAGAAAAGGTCTATGCCAAGAATCCACAAACAATTGATGACCTAAAGGAGAACATTATTGACTGTTTTCAAGTAATTAAACCGCAGTTATGCCAGAAAGTTATCGAAAATTTTGGCAAAAGATTAGAAGCCTGTCGTACAGCAGCAGGTGGTCACTTACAAGATATTATTTTCTATTACCAAACCGAAGCAATTGTACTATGATTTGAAATAAAAGATTTGATCATTCTCAAATAATTTGTGTATTTTATTAAAAATTTAAAAATTAACCTCAAATTGGAACACCCATTATATCAATAGTACTCTCTTCGAGGTGTCTTTACATCTCGCCTCTACAAATATATATCAGTAGTTATTAAAGATGGAGACTTCATTTTATATATAGATTATAATAGATATATTACATTGTATAATATATGCACATCTTTTTACCATTAAAATGAAAAATTAAACAAAAAGTGAATGGTATTTTAAAAACTATGTTTTTACAAAAAGTGAATATCTTACGTAAGAATTGCGGGAAGGGAAGGGGGGTCTAGTGAGTGATAAAATTATATGTAGAGGGACAGAAAGATGTTAAAATTCATCTTACATAATTTATGGATGTTTCCAAAGGTGTTCAACTAAACCATCATTTTGCTGAAGACACAAGTCTTTCAAAGTTTGGTGCGAAGAAAAGTTTCTGATTCTCGACTTCATATTTTCCACTGTCGACCGAATCTCTTTATATACTTCTTCCTTAACACGCCCCCGTTGAAAAAATAAAATAACAAATGGTGATAAATAGTGTGATCTGGCTGGCCACTTAACTAGTTCACCTCGCCCAATCCAAATATATTTCTTCCAATTATTGAGAAAATATTTTACATTCTTATGGTAATGCGGGGGTGCTCCATCATGTTGGAACAATAATGATTCCTTTACGTCAAGCAATATTGGGAACTTGTTTCTCAACCCAACATTAATTGGTCATTGATATTGATGGTCGACCTGTCGTATCCAGTGTGGGTTTTTAGTCTAATAATAATGCAAACTGTTATTAACATAGCCTTTACTTTGGAAAGATGCATCATACGAAAAGACCTTATCCACGAAACCTATTTCTAAATAATATTTAAAATCAAATTTAAAATTTCTTGTCTTTCAATGTAATCTCGATCATACACAGTTCTTGGTGTAATTTTATATTGTATACATGATATTTATGTTTCTTTAGAATCCGTTTAATACTAGTGCGTTCAATATCAGTTACTTTCTCGATTTCCCTGGTACCTTTAGGAGGATTTTCTCCAATGTAAATAACAGTAACAAATAATTCATTTGTAACTGGCTTATTAATTTACTTTATGTTTACAAAAAGCAACATTTCCTGTTTGTTAAAATTTCTTAAATAAACTTGAGAAAGTTTCGGGTCCATTTTTTTCGACATCCAGATATCATTTTTTTAAATCGGATTATTTTTTACAGAGTAATGATTTACAAACCGAAAAAAATTAAAAAATTTGAATTGTAATTAAAAAAACATGAGTACAAATACTGAGATAAACAAGTGAGAATAAATCCTTATGTGTGCAAACAATTTATTATTAGTACCATCAAATTTCGACAATGATTTATCCTTTACAAGCATAATATTTATTTATGGGGAAGAACAACGCTGTGTACATAGAGAGACATTCCCATAAAAATTTTGGGCATCAGTATGTGTTGGATTTATTTCATAAATTTCAAGAAACTGGAAGTGTGTGCAATTAAATTGTCAAGAATCGCAGAGTTTTAACTGAAGTTGCACAGGTTGAGATTTTGGGTCATTTTGCCATGGGTCCTAAAATATCAATACCAAAAGTCTCCAGGTCAACAAATATTTTTGCCGGCTCTGTGCATAAAACGTTACGCCTAAATAAATTCTTTGTCTACAAAATACAGCTTTTACAATAGCTTGCTGAGTATGATTATGACAGAAGGTTAGAATTCTGCGAATTAATGACTCTAAGGGCAAATCAGAGCCTAATTTTATTAAAAATATTTGTTTTTTTAACGAAACATTTATTAGCTTAATGAGACATTCCCAGATAAATGGATTGGAAGAAGGGGCGCTATAGAATGGCCAGCAAGATCACCCGACCTAACTAACGCCCCTTGACTTTTTTTATGGAACATCTTAAAACTGTGGTGTATAAAGCTCAACTTCGCGATATTCCTGAATTTAGACGTTGAATTGTGGAGGAATGTATGTGGATTACACCAGAGACGCTTCAAAAAGTGCTGGCGGAATTGGCATAAAAGAGACCTTTACACATGATACCCCTTTGTATTTACACTTGTAAAAGTGATATTCACCGCCTAGTAGGAGGTGGCTAATTTTGAAATGAATATATATATATATATATATATATATATATATATATATATATATATATGTTTTTAAGTTTTCGCGGGCACTAAATGTTTTAGGTGTTTTCCGTGAATTCATCCGCGTAGTTGATAACTGATCCCTGCCGGGATCGATGGTAAAATGACGACGTTTCGACAGAGTCACATCTGCCCTCTTCAGGTCGGTTCGCATAATTCTCGTAGCCTTCTGCTTTCGCTTCTAGTTACCCGAATACCGAGATTTTCAGGAGCGCGCTCGGTGTTATATAGTCGCGGCTCGGCGCCTATCGGTTGGCACCGTGAACGGCTGCGTGTGATTGGCCCTTGGCGCTCGGTGGCCACGCTTCCCGCTTGCTGATTAGTTATGTCCGGTTGAGTTGTTATAGGACGGGCTGGGTGGTGATGAGAATTAGCATGAAGGTATCTGTTGGTGTGAGTTGCTTTCCTATATACTGTATGGCCAAGTGTTCCATCTTCCTTCCTATTTATGAGAACATCAAGGAATGGCAGTCGATTATAGGCTTCAACCTCCATGGTGAATTTTATTTTGTGATGGATGCCATTAAGGTGGTCTAAAAATGTGTTGAGGTGTTCCCTCCCATGTGGCCAAATCACAAAAGTATCATCCACATATCGCAACCATAAATTGGGTTTAAGAGTTGCTGTTCTTAGTGCTCCTCAAAGTTCTCCATAAAAAGGTTCGCTATAACTGGTGAGAGTGGCGATCCCATTGGAGCTCTCTCCACCTGTTTGTATCGTTGGTTCTCGTAAACAAAATAGGTGTTCATCAGACAGTGCCTTGTTAAGTCTACAAGGTGTTGAGGTGGTTTGTATTTTTCTATTATAATATCCAAGGCTTCGTCGATAGGGATGTTGGTGAAAAGGGACACTACGTCAAAACTGACAAGAAGACACTCAGGTAGTAAAACTGTTTTTCTAAGTATTTCGATGAAATGTGTCGAATTTTTCACGTATGAGTCTGCCCCCTCTGCAAACGGTTGAAGTTGTTGGGCTAGGTATTTGGCTAGCTGTTGTGTTGGGGATCCAATTGAGCTTACTATTGGCCTCAAAGGTGAACCTTCTTTATGTACTTTTGGCAACCCATAGAATTTCCCACATCTCGATGACTTTTCACGCGGAATGAGTTGCAGTTGGAGATTTTTGTCGATCCTACTTGCTTGGATTTTGGCTTTGGTTGTTTTCTCCAGATAAGTTGTTGGGTCAGTAGTAATTTGTCTATATGCTGGATCTTGTAGCAATGTTTGAATTTTATTTGAATAATCCGCTGTATCTACATTGTCATTCTACCTGCTGAAATAATTAGACAAGATGTGTCACATGTTCTAAGAAAGTCTAAACCACCCAAAAGGAACCTATCTATAGAAGAAAATGAGGCCTTGAAACAACTTCGCCTCAACAAGGACATTGTCATTCTACCTGCTGATAAAGGAAATGCGACTGTAATTTTAGATACAGCGGATTATTCAAACAAAATTCAAACATTGCTACAAGATCGAGGATATAAACAAATTACTACTGACCCAACAACTTATCTGCAGAAAACAACCAAGGCCAAAATCCAAGCAAGTAGGATCGACAAAAATCTCCAACTGCAACTCATTCCGTGTGAAAAGTCATCGAGATGTCCGAAATTCTATGGGTTGCCAAAAGTACATAAAGAAGGTGCACCTTTGAGGCCAATAGTAAGCTCAATTGGACTCCCAACACAACAGCTAGCCAAATACCTAGCCCAACAACTTCAACCGTTTGCAGAGGGGGCAGACTCATACATGAAAAATTCGACACATTTCATCGAAATACTTAGAAAAACAGTTTTACTACCTGAGTGTCTTCTTGTCAGTTTTGACGTAGTGTCCCTTTTCACCAACATCCCTATCGACGAAGCCTTGGATATCATAATAGAAAAATACAAACCACCTCAACACCTTGTAGACTTAACAAGGCACTGTCTGATGAACACCTATTTTGTTTACGAGAACCAACGATACAAACAGGTGGAGGGAGCTCCAATGGGATCGCCACTCTCACCAGTTATAGCGAACCTTTTTATGGAGAACTTTGAGGAGTTGGCACTAAGAACAGCAACTCTTAAACCCAATTTATGGTTGCGATATGTGGATGATACTTTTGTGATTTGGCCACACGGGAGGGAACACCTCAACAAAATAAAATTCACCATGGAGGTTGAAGCCAATAATCGACTGTCATTCCTTGATATTCTCATAAATAGGAAGGAAGATGGAACCCTTGGCCATACAGTATATAGGAAAGCAACTCACACCAACAGATACCTTCATGCTAATTCTCATCACCACCCAGCCCAACTACAAGCCGTCGTCAAAACTTTAGTAACCAGATCACAAAGACTAGCTGACCAGGACAACATCAAACAGGAAATGGACAGTTTAAAAACAGCTCGGAGACAAAACGGATTTACAGACCGAAATATTCAAAGAGCCCTAAAGTGAAAACCGAGACGAACAGACGAGGAGCATGAGACACCAATAACCAAGGCTTATTTACCGTATGTCAAGGGTACCACGGACAGTATTGCAAGAATTCTACGGAGACACAATATCGATACTATTTTCAATACAACCGATAGGCGCCGAGCCGTGACTATATAACACCGAGCGTGCTCCTGAAAATCTCAGTATTCGAGTAACTAGATGCGAAAGCAGAAGGCTACGAGAATTATGCGAACCGACCTGAAGAGGGCAGATGTGACTCTGTCGAAACGTCGTCATTTTACCATCGATACCGGTAGGGATCAGTTATCAACTACGCGGATGAATTCCCGGAAACCATCTAATACATTTAGTGCCCGCGAAAACATTATTCCGGTTCTTCTGGGAATGCGATATGTTTCGTCTGTCAACAAGCCGACCGCTGCTGTTACTGGGAATTCCCTTAAAGCTTCCAGAACATGAAAGAGTTTCCCGATGATTCGTGGACTTACCAGACAATTCGAAGAGAAATATATAAATATGAACTGCTGGCGATAGGAGGCATTCAGTTTTCGACGGTCGTATTGTACAGTTAAGATAAAATGTAAATAGTAGTTGCTGTGAATATAAATTGTGTAAAAGTAGTGTTTTTAAATAAATCCAAGAACTGAACTGAACCCGAGTGTGAAAATAAAAACGTTACAGTGGTGTCAGGTGTGAAGTGAATTTGTAGAACTTTTAGAACTGGAAAATAAATAAACTAACAATGTATAAAACAGTGAGTTTGGACCAATTGAAAGTGACTGATTTAAAAAAAGAACTGGAGGAACGGGATTTAGAAATTAGTGGAAAGAAAAGTGAATTAATACAACGGCTACGAGATGCCCTAATAAATGAAGGTAACGATCCCGATAATTATTTGTTTGAAGTTTCTAGTAATGGGGACATGAGTATGCTATTGAAAAAAATGGAAGAAAATTTAAAAGAACCATTACAAGAAAACTCTAAAAAGCTAGAGGAAAAATTGCAAGATAATTCTAAAACCTTAGAAGATAAATTGTTAGAAAATGCTGTCCTTAGAAGATAACTTGCTAGAAAATTCTAAAGCGCTAGAAGACAAACTGCTAGAAAATTCGAAGTCTTTAGAAGATAAGCTACAAAAATTACACGAAAATGCGCAATCTTCATTTGAAAAGCATGGTAAAGGAATGCTCAGAAATGCTAGAAGAGAAAATAGTCGAAAATGAAGCTCGAATTGAAGATCTGAAGCAGACGACGATCAAATATGAAACCCGGATGGAAGAACTAAAGCAAACAATACTTGAAGAGCTGAGTCAGACGACAGTTAAAAACGAAACGCGCATAGAAGAGTTAAAACAGATAATGGAAGGCGAGATCACCAAAATAAAAGAACAGGTAGTGGCAAAACAAAGGGGAGAAACACCATTAAAGACCGAAAGCAGAAGCAGTCTGGAAGTAGTGGATTCGAAAATTGGCCTCGAGGGAACAAGACACAAGATGAAACCTCCGCAATTTGCTGGAAAGTCGTCATGGACTAATTATCGGCGCCAATTCGAGGCTGCAGCAAAGCTGAACGGATGGTCGGCAGAAGAGAAAGCAATAGCATTAACCCTCGCTTTAAGAGGGGATGCTACAGATATTTTGCAAACCTTGAATGCCTCTGAACAAGAAGACTACGAACAACTAGTCAAACATTTAGAACTGAGGTATGGCCAGACAAATTTGGAGTCTACCACTCCCAATTGAAAAATCGCCACCAGAGATCAAATGAATCCCTACAAGAGTTTGAAGCTGATATTGCCCGTCTGGTTCGCCTTGCCTATCCAGCCACACCGGAAAATGTAATAGAAAGGTTAGCAGTGCAAGCATTTTTGGATGGACTTCGGGACCACGAAGCCAGACAAGCATTGACGTTAGCTCGACTGACTCAATTAGTGGATGCACTAGCTCGAGCTTTAGAATTCGAGGCTGCGAAAAATACCTACAGAGGTAAAGGCAGAGTCCGAATCGTTGACGGAGAATCCAAAGATGGCGGAAACGATGAAGCCTCTGTAAGAAAGATAATAGAAGAAGTCCTTACCGAAAAAAGACTAGTTAGATGTCGGAAGTGTCGTAAGGTAGGACATGTCCAGAGTCGTTGCAAGGAGAGCAACGGAGTACAGACTTCCTCGTTGTGGAAACTAAAGGTCAATATAAAGGGTCCATCGTCAACCTGTAACCAACAAGACCCAACTACCAACGCACATGTCGCTTCGCTACGCAACCACGTTAACAGTGTATTTGTAGATGGTCTTATTAATAGGAAGCAATTTACAATGCTGCTGGATACTGGTGCGACGAAAACAGTAATAAGACCCAACATTGTTTTAGAGACAATGATAAAACCAACAAAATGGCAACTGCGAACAGCGACAGGAGAAGCAACGAAAGTCCATGGTGAAATAGAGGTTGAAATGACCTTGGGAAACACAACCTTCCTACATCGGGCATTAGTGGCAGACATCGAAGACGAAGTAATCATTGGAATGGATGTCATCAGCTCCAAGGGATTCCAGTTAAACTTTAAAGATGGAATTCTGCGAGTGAATGACGAAGAAGTGGTGCTTCATGGGAAAGACGACATAATGCTTCGACCAATCTTAGCAGAGGATGTAAATGTTTCGGAAAGAGTCGAAATCATTGTAGATGCTTACCTAGATGGGAAAGCTAAAGCTGTAACAGTGATGATGTTTGATCCTGAACTTAACGACGGAAACGTAGGCAGAGAAGTCGCACTGGGGAAGACTCTGTTTCATGCCAAGGAGATTGTGCCAGTGAGATTAATGAACCTGAACCATTACCACCCGGTTGTACTAAAGAAAGGAACAACTTTGGCCCATTGTTCAACAGTTTCCTCTGTAGTCAGAAGCACACAGCATGCAGAAATACCACCAAGTAAACTATCTGAGGAACTGGAAAGACTCATCATCGAGTCATCTAAGAATTTGAAACCAAACCAGAAAGCGAAATTGAGGGACATCGTTAGAAACTACCAGGATATCTTCGATGTAGGGAATGGCAAAAGAGGACGAACCGATCTGGTAAAACATAAAATTAATACTGGGGACGCTCAATCAATTCGACAGTCGCCGAGAAGACTGCCCCTAGCGAAAAGAGAAGAAGCTCACAAAATAGTCCGCGAGATGGAGGAAGAAGGTGTTATTGAACCATCCAATAGCCCTTGGGCTTCTCCAGTTGTCTTGGTTAAAAAGAAAGATGGTTCGACCCG
Source organism: Octodonta nipae (assembly GCA_034190945.1). Classification (NCBI taxonomy): domain Eukaryota; kingdom Metazoa; phylum Arthropoda; class Insecta; order Coleoptera; family Chrysomelidae; genus Octodonta; species Octodonta nipae. The sequence continues at coordinate 91,440,136 of CM067218.1, read as the reverse complement.
ATTTTGCGTGGACTATCGGCAACTAAATCACGCAACGAAGAAAGATAGCTATCCCCTACCAAGAATAGACGATACCCTAGATACGTTGGCTGATCGAAGATGTTTTCCACCCTGGACTGGAGAGCGGTTATTGGCGGGTGGACCTGGCCAAAGAAGACCGCGAAAAGACTGCTTTTACCAGTGGCTCAGGACTTTACCAATTCACGGTGATGCCGTTTGGGTTGTGTAATGCTCCAGCAAAGTTTGAAAGATTGATGGAAACAGTGTTAAAAGGGCTTTCATGGAAAACATGCCTGGTGTATCTTGACGACATTATCGTGGTTGGAAAATCGTTTGAAGACCACGTGAGGAACCTGAAGGAGGTATTTAGGCGCCTTTGAAGTTCCGGACTAAAGTTAAGCCCGAAGAAGTGTCAGCTGTTCCAAGAAGAGATGCAATATCTTGGGCATGTGGTTTCCGCAGAGGGAGTAGCTGTTGATAAACAGAAAGTCAAAGCTGTTCAGGAATGGCCGATACCTAAAGCTATCCATCAGTTAAGAAGTTTCCTGGGGTTCTGCACGTACTATCGTCGGTACGTAGCCGGATTTGCCAACATCGCCAAGCCACTTAGTAGACTTACAGAGGGGAAGGTACAATACCAGTGGGACGAGGAGTGCCAGCAATCATTCGAGACATTGAAAAGAGCATTGACGAGTGCCCCCGTCTTAAGTTATCCTTTGCCAGACGGGAACTTCGTTTTGGATACCGACGCAAGCAATGTCGGAATTGGTGCGGTGCTTTCGCAGATTCAAGACAGTCAGGAGAAAGTCATCGGCTATTTCAGCAAAACATTGAGCAAACCTGAACGGAATTACTGCGTTACTCACAAGGAACTTTTGGCTGTGGTAAAGGGGGTAGAACATTTCTGTAAGTACCTCTATGGTAAAAGATTTCTCCTGAGGACTGATCATGCAGCACTGAAGTGGCTCTTCACCCCGAAGGACAAGTGGCCAGGTGGATTGAGCGGTTGCAAGAATTCGATTTCGAGACTGAACATCGCGAAGGAACAAGCCATAAGAATGCTGATGCCTTATCGAGGAGACCATGCCCTGATGATTGTAAACATTGTCAGCGAGCTGAACAAAAAGGGGCTGTTCTCTGTAGAACTACCGCTGTCGATGACCATTGGCAACCTGAGGAAATCCAGAAAGACCAGAGATTGGATCCGGAGTTAAAAGCTCCCATGCAGCAATATAATGTGGGCAGTCCATTCGAAAGAGAAGCCATTGATGTTGCCAGTCCATTTCCTGAATCTGACTCCGGAAATAAGTACATTGTGATGGACTATTTCAGTAAATGGGCAGAAGCTTATGACTTGCCGATCCAGAACTAAAAGAAGTTATCCGCTGGAAGGAAGAAGACCGCAAACCTACGTTGAAAGAGATTTCCCGATATTCACCAACCATAAAGTCGTACTGGGCTCAGTGGAACTCCCTCATGCTGGAAAATGGACTTCTCAAGCGCGTCCTGGAAACTCCATAGGAGGGAAATGACAGAAAACAGATTGTTGTTCCCAGAAATAGGAGACTAGACGTTCTACGCGAACTACTTGATGGTACAACTGGAGGACATCTGGGGAAGTTGAGAGAACGCTTCTATTGGGTAAACTGCCAGGTAGATGTTAAGGAATGGTGCCGGAAATGTACGGTTTGTGCAGCAAGTAATGGGCCTCAGAAGCGACCAAAAGCTCCCATGAAGCAATATAACGTGGGCAGTCCATTCGAAAGAGTAGCCATTGATGTTGCCGGTCCATTTCCTCAATCCTACTCTGGAAATAAATACATTGTGGTGGTGATGGACTATTTTAGTAAATGGGCCGAATCAAGAAGCCTTGACCGTTGCTGATGTCCTTGTCAAGGAATGGATTAGTCGTTTTGGTGTTCCCTTGGAGTTGCACTCAGACCAAGGTAGAAATTTCGAGAATGGTAGAACGGGTGAATAGAACCATTAACCGCCATTTGTCAAACCTAGTCTCTGACCACCAAAGAGACTGGGACCAGTATCAGCATTTGTTTCTAATGGCATATCGTTCGTCTTTGCACGAGTCCACGGGTCAGACCCCGGCCAGTATCATCATGGGACGAGAATTAAGACTACCATGCGATTTGAAGTTTGGATGTCCCCCAGGAGAAGAGACCGCAGGTGAAAACTATGTCAGCCAGCTACGTCAAAAGATGTACGACATCCATGAACGAGTCCGATTAAACATTGAGAATGCCAGTGCCCGAATGAAGGAAGCCTACGACATCAAAGCCGAGGCCGGAGAATTGCAAGTTGATGATCTTGTTTGGTTGTATAACCCGCAACGTCGTCGTGGATATTTGCCCAAGCTACAGAGATCTTGGGAGGGGCCGTACCAAATTGTGAAGAAAATCAACGATGTTGTCTACAGAATAAAGAAGCTACCTCGGGGAAAACCAAAGGTCGTACATTTCAACAGGTTAGCCCCTTATGCCGGAAGTCATGACAGCGAAGATGACCAAGCCCAAGTCCGCAGCATCCAACCACCCGATGACGAGATGACCTGCGAGCAGTTTATGGCACTATACTCTGAGGGGCAGAAAGTGCAGCACGACGTAACGAGAGAGGAACCCCGAGACCTGTTTGAGGTGCTCATACAGTATCCCCTGGCTCATTGTGTGGCTCGAGATCTCCGGATGTCCAGAGGAACAGCCAAGGTGTTTGCCAAAAAGTGTGTGTGTGTGCGCGGGCGCGTGTGCGGGTGCGTGCGCCTGCGTGCGTGCGCGTGCGTGCGTGCGTGTGTGTGCATAGTCTTCCGTGCAGAAGGATAACACCTCGAAGAGAGTATAAACAACATTCTTTTCTTAAAACTTTTGTTGGTGCTGTTGGCTGAGATAAACCTACCTACTTCATTTTAGTTTTAAGATTCTTATACAGGATTTTTGTTTTTTTTTATTACTCTTGTGTAGTACGCATTTATATTACAGTTGGTCAAGATAAGGGAGACATTATTGATGGAAACTATATCTCATGCCTATTTAAGGTCGATGAAGATGAGGTTACTTTCTCTATTTCTAGTTTTTCGATTTTCTAAAATAGTTTTGAAGTAAATATATTATCTACACAGGACTTTCCTGCTGAGAACCCACTTTGTTCGTCATTGATATCTGTTAACCTCTTTAATATAGATTTTATTACGCGTTCATACATTCTTCCAACAGTAGCTGTCACACTTAGTCCCCGTAAATTTTACATTCTTGTAAAAAGAATATACAAGTTAATTTGCAAACAAGGGCGTAGCCAGGCAGTGGAATAGGGCAGAGCAGTCTGTCCTGACCTCTCTTGATTATTGACACTTCAATGTACGTGATATAAAAACCTATATTATTTATTATAGTTAATACCTAGAGTAATAAACGCATATTTCTATCTATATTAACAGAAGTTTTCTGATTTGCCCCACTCTAGACCAAAAATATACCAAATTTCTGGCGACCCTCATCTTTGCAATCTTACTTTAATAATGTATAAACCTTATTGAGACAAATTGTAATTTACAACAGGTAATTGTATGGACTACGCATTAAATGGTCGTCGACTTCGTCAGAGGCCAGAAAAGATGCAAGAAAGGGACAAAATATCTAATCCTCCAACGCCTAAGCCAAGTCCTGTCAAACAAGAACCTGATATCAATATGGAGGATTTGAAAACTTCTGTCAATATATATTTTGGAGCTGCCAACAGAATCGCAACAGGAGAACGTTTTTTCATTAAAGCAAAGAGAATTGGTCCAACAGGTAAAATTGACTATTTAATTGAATGGGAAGGCCCCACTAATGGTATGACTTGATGTAGATTTAAACTATTGATTGTTTAACATTGTACTAGCACCTTTTAAATCTGTTCTGAAAATATTTATTTAATGTAAAAATTGTTACCGCTGGTTGGTTACATCTTATTTTTTAAACTATGGTATTTCAAAATGTGTTCTGTAAATATTATATAAAATTCAAAATATGAGTACTGATGTTATAAATGCTGTTTTATTATTAGACACAATTCTGAAATTAACACATTTTAAAATACCTTATAAGTAACTTAATATTGAGATCTTTACTTTTGAGTATATAAGTTCTAAGTTAAGATAACAACTGATAACTGCCAAAATAACGAAGTGAAGAACACTGCCATTATTGTTGATGATTTTTTGAAACAAAATATATTTTAACATTCAAACATTTTTAAAGGGTTTTTGAATGTTTGGTAATTTTTTATTAATTTCTGATTCCCTATGGCTATAATAATGTTTATGCTCTATTTATTTACTGAATGTTTATCTTCAGAATTAATCAATGTAAATCTGCAAGATTCATTTTTTATTTTCTGTATAAATGTATTATAATTTTCTAGGTCACTTAATATTTATTCCAATAAATTATGAATGATTGCCTAAATGTGATTTTAAATTATGGACATTTAAATTGCAAGAAACCCAAATATATGTATCTGTGATTTAACGCAATTTTTCATTTTCATAACTTTTTGAAATGGATGTAGAAATGATAAGTTGTTTAAGCTGTATGAACCAATATTACTTACAAGTAAAATAATTTTATTTTAACATTTTATATTGATTTTTAATGTATACTCACTCATACAGAAAACCACTTTTAAGAAATTGTAGCATATTTTTAGATACGTTTGATCTAATAATACTAACAAATGCCAGTTACTTTGAGAAGATCTCGGAAAATTAAACTTAAAATGTAATTAGAATATTAAATGACATAAAAATTGAAAAATTCTTAATACAAGTAGCAACATAAAAATAAACACGTTCAGAATACACCTTAAACCAATAGATTTCTTAATTTGTTGTTAAATTATATTGCATAAGAAAAACATTAAATTATTATATGTATATTATTATGAGTAAATACTTGTATTGATACTAATAAGAACACTCAGAAATCACAGGTATAAAATTCAACCTAATCGCATAATTAGAAATTAATTAATGTAAAAATTCCGACTGAATAGTGAATAAGGACGATGAATTTGAATTAACTATTAGTTTTATTTGGGAACATGTCTTTTGATTTTAATGTTTCTTAATTTTTACGGATAAACAGGATATTTACAACAAACAATTATACAATGACTTTAATATTGAATTTATGATTGAGCATGAAATAAAAATATTTTTAAGTCCTAAGTTACAAATAGAACTGGAAATTATTTAGGGAACATTAATTCTAAAAAATCGAAAATAGGCTTGAAAATGCATTTTCTGAACAATATATTACGCAGATAATATGAAGTCTTGATTGAACTGAGCTCCGTAGACTTGAATTTCAAAGAGTCGATTCGTTATTGAGATACATCTCCCTACTACCGACATGCTCTTGGCCCTAACAATTTTGTTTAATATATGCATTAAGAGATCTGTAATAATCATTGTAACCTGAACGTGTCAGTTTTAATCGGGCATGTATAAATTCGAAAGTAATCCCCTTAAATTCAATATACAATTTTTTTGTGCGGACCGCCAGACAAAAGGTCACAATGAGTCACAACTGACCCAGCTAGGCCTTGAAAATACTTTCAAAATATTAACAATTGGAAAAATCATTAAATTACAAGTTGAAAAGTAGTTATGGAGGTTTTAAATTATAGAACGTTTTATAAGTATGAGCAAAGGCATACCTAGCTTTTGTTTTAGGGAGGGACAAATTAGAAATAATTGTGCTAATCGGAAAAAAAATTTCCTAGAGAGAGAGCGACAATTCAGGGGGGGGGGCAAGTCAGCAAATTTATGGGAATGTTTAATGGCTCACTGCAGATTTTTCAGGTGGATTCCTCAACATCGTGTTGATTTTTCTGTCTATTGAAAATTCTGTCTACATAGAATTCTCGCAATACTCATGGTGGCCTTGATATACGGTAAATAAGCTTGGTTTATTAGTGTCTCATGTTGCCCTGTTGGTCTCGTTGAATTATCTATTTCTTGTTTGATGTTATACTGGTCAGTTGGTTTTTGTGATCTAGTTACTAAAGTCTTGACGACGACTTGAGTTGGGCTATTATGAAAATAATGTAGTAATAAAATAATTAAAACGAAAGTTACTGTTAGTTGTCCGAAAAACCAATAAAGATCTACTACATTGACTATTTTACTACTGAACACTAAACGTTTGATGGTCTTCACATGATTTGACAGTAGGTAACTCTTTTTCCATTTGTAATTACTCAATAGTTTGACCGTTTTCCAAGGAAAATATGTCCAATAAAAATATATTTATTTGTAAAATAGACGTATGTAGCTAACTTACCATAATAAATCAGTAAATGCATTGAATTTCTTTATATTTTAAGTACACATCGTTAAAATGCCAATGACATGTTTATTTTAGGTAAAAGTCCTTCTAATAAAACCAGGATTTTGCAGGAATGGAACTGTGTAATTTAAAATTAATTGTTTATTAGATAAAATGCATGAACATAAAACAGTAACTAACTGATTCTCTACCTAAAAATAATTGAAAAATTCGGCCTATAAATATATTCAAATATGTAGTTATAATTTTTAACATAAATAATTTGGTCAAGTGCGAGTTGGACTCGCATTGTAAGGGTTCCGTATCACCTTCAAGATTCGCTGTATTTAGTTTTCTAATTTGGCCCCCAAAAATTAACATTAGAGTTTTATTTTACTAATAAACTTTCAGGGAAGCCTTTTATAATCTATTGTCTGAATTTTGAGGCTCTATAGATTGGAAGATAAAGGGCACAATAGGTCAAGTTTTAAATTATAAATTATTAAATCTGTTATTCAAATTATTTAAAAATACAAATAAAATATATTTTTCAAAATTTAAATAGTATAGTTTCTAAAATGGGAATTAAGTCGATGTTTAATATCTTTGCTAAACAAATGATTTAAAAATATGATATATTTGTAATTCACATAATGAGTCTTTTATTTGATATATTACATGATTCGTTTGAAAATTGAATTTTTATTTTCCTTTTAATTGTATAATTTGTCCCTAAAATTACCATGGAGGTTTTCTAATAATTTTTCTTATAAATTTCAAGTGAGCCCCAGTGCCCCTAATTATTTTCAAAATTTTAGGTAGTATGGTTTCGGAAATAAAGCGAGAAATGAGAATTTTTTATATCTTTATGTTAATATCTTGTAAACAATTAATTTTAAAAATATATATTTGTATTTCTCATAACGAGCCCCTTCATTTGATATATTGCATGACACGTTAAAAAAATATTTTTTATTTTCCTTTATTTCTATAATGGGGGCCCATTATTAATATTAAAGATTTCTTCGTATTTTTCCTGTAAATAAAAAAAATTAGGTCTTATAGTTTGGGGAATAAAGGGGGGAATGGGTATTTTTTTAAATATTTTTTTAAATATATTTTAAAATATTTATTTAAAAAAAAATAAAAAAATATATTTGTATTAGTCATAATGAGCCCTGTGATTTGATATATTACATGATACGTTAGAAACAAGTTTAATTTTTTATTTTCCATTTAATTCTTTAATTTCCCCCCAAAATGAATATTAGGGGTTTCTCTTTATTTTTCCAGTAAAGTTCAGGTGAGGCGCTATACCTATTTTTTTTCAAAATTTTACAGCTTGTGGTTTCGGAGATAAGGGGGGGAATGGGTAAAATTTTTTATTTTTTTGATAATAACTTTTAATTAATTTATTTTAAAAATATGAAAAAAATATATTTGTTTTCGTCATAATGAGCCCTTTTATTTGATATATAACATGATGGGTTAGAAATAATTTTAATTTTATATTTTCCATTTAATTCTATAATTTGTCCCCCAAAATAAATATTAGGGGTTTCTCCTTAATTTTCCAGTAAAGTTCAGGTGAAGAGCTATAACTCAATTTTTTTTCAAAATTTTCCAGCTTATGGTTTCGGAGATAAGGGGGGGGGATGGGTAAATTTTTTTATATTTTTGTTAATATCTTTTAATTTATTTATTTTAAAAATATGAAAAAAAATATGTTTATTTTCGTCGTAATGAGCCCTTTCATCTGATATATAACATGATGGGTTAGAAACAATTTTAATTTTATATTTTCCATTTAATTCTGTAATTTGCCCCCCAAAATTAATATTAATGGTGTCTCCTTATTTTTCCTGTAAAGTTCGGGCAACGTTCTATATTTTCTATTTTTTTCAAAATTTTAGGTTCAGTAGTTTCGGAGATCAAGGGGGGGAACGGTCGATTTTTTTAGTTTTTCCCCCCCAGAAGTACCCCTTAAATCAAAATTTCTTCTTTTGCGATATGTGCTCCTGATCAAGTCACCAAACTATACCTTCATACCAAATTTCAACCTCTTCCGTCCAGTAGTTTAGCAGAAAATTGCTGTGATGTGACAGAGGCAGAAATCCTGAGTGATATTATAAGGGTATCCGTATACTGTATATACGGAACCCTAAAAACACATCCCTTTAAAAATATTAACATTATATTAACTAATAAATTAATATTAATTATAATATAAAACATTAGTTAATCCTACATTTTTCAAAAATATTTTTTGATTTGAGACTGAAAAAATTCAATAGCCTTAAAAGTAAGAAGTAAAACGAAAACGAACATTTATTCTGGCATTTCACAGCTGACGATTTCAGCTCGTAAGCAGAAAATGAAACCACCTCAAAAGTTAGTATGAAGCTGTTATATATACTACTACATACCAAATAACTACAAAACATGAGAACATATTAATAAACTTTCAACCAAAATCTTAAGATCCAATATAATTTCAGTAACTTAAATGAAACACATAGTAAGCAATGACTATTTCTGTTTTGTATGGAAATTATAAAGAAATATAACCACATGTTGTTAATTAATGATAAATAAGTAATAATCACATTTATTAAACTCTTTTCGCAGTGAATGAAGCAGAAATATTGAACTTTACACATTGAATTTACAACTTACCTTTACCATCGTGCTATAATCTTACATCAAACAATATTCTGAAATGTCAAAATTCAAATTAAGGCGCTACATCAAAGAGAGCCATGAGCATGGCTGTCAGATCTAACTTTTTGTCTTGAATATTACAATCAGTACAGTAATTCACATTTTTTGTAATCTTACTCAAATTATATGAAATTTATACGGGAAAGATTAAAAGAATCTTTAAATTGAAAGTATAACATTAAAATTAATAAAATATCAAAAATAAATGCATCAATTGCAACAAAATTCTTATTTTAGTTGACAAACCATATTTAAAAAGCAATGAAAGTTGCAAAATTGCGAGAGGCCAATGAATGGCCATTATTATTTAATAATTTTTCTGGTTTCTATTTCAATAGCATGACGATGTAGAATAACTTTAGGAACGGGTCAAAATTTGTTACTTTTTAGTTTAATTTTATTCGTCTTTCACAATCGAGTCAATCCATCTACGATTTTCACTCCAATCAATCTGGCGACACTGTTACTGTTATCTGTTTGGCATTGACAGTATGAATGTAATTAAGGTTTTTATTATATATTTTTTAATGGATGAACCAATATTATAAATAAATTTTAGCATTCTGCACTGAAGGTCATCAATTGCTACTAAACAAAACAAAAATAAAGAAAATCGGTTGACAGACAGAGGAGAAAATGGTACCTAACCGTTTTGTCTTTGCCTATTTGTATATAGATTATCAACAAATATTTATTTATTTATCGTATGGCTGCACATGATATAAAATACATAAAAATGTTTCTATTATAATCAACAAAACCTTTGGAGGAGGTTCTGTATTTTCTCAATAGTTTGTGACGTTTTTTTGAAATATGTGGGTCAGCGCTGATTAGTAAATTGTTCATAATATCTTTCTTTTGAGCTTCAGCTTAAGAATTAGGAGTATTTCACCAATATCGCACCACCAAATTAGATGCTAAAATAGTTTAATAATTAGTAATAATCAAATGTCCAAACAGTTCCCTTAGAAAACTTGAGAATAGATTATTTCACAAATTTATATATTTTCTATAGTATCGTTGTATGTCTAATTTTACTTTACTTTTACTAATAATACAATCAAATTACAATTGTCTTTTGGTATAACTCTGAAACTAATGTGTTTATAAAAAAATATACAACTTAAAATCATTGTTAAAGTATGTAAATTTCCAAAATCGACATTCGAATCCTTATATTCGTTTTTCTTGATTTCACCCCACTGTGACTCGGTTGTGAAGTCCAATATGATATTTCTTCCTATATTTCCCTTAGTAGTGGATTTTTTTCTACCAATTTAAATTGAAAATTGCATATTCAATAAGCAATAATCATTAAAATGGTTCACAATGGCCAAGATTTGGCGTATCATGGACGAATTGATAACCTCTTGTTAGAAGTCGGATAAATGAAAGGTTCAAATTCATTCCGCGTCAACTTCGTCGTCTAAAAAATACCTGCAGGATATTTCTCATGAAGGCTTCTCATTCTTAGCAGTCAGATATTGATGTTCTAAGCCTCCGGTAGAAAATGAATTTAGTTTAATCTTTCAGAATATGGTTGGAATTGGGCATTTGTACAGATAACGTGACTTCAACAATTGATTCCACGACTGGAATAAGTTCTCATCGCAATTGACGAGTAGAAATGGTTCTGCTACTTCTTATTACTTTCCGCTACTCAAGCGGTTCAACATAAACTTGACCTCTATAGTATTTGTTGATAAAATGATCAAGTATTGTAGATACACAATTTTTGAATTATATTAAACGAGCATGTTATTACGTTCGAGAGTGGGGTGGCTGAACCATGGATTAGCATTTTGTACCAACGATATTTTTATACAAAGTATTTAGCTGTTTCCATTGCATATGTAACAAATTTATTTTTCTTCACGTTTATTCCACCTGACCCGGTATATTAACGCTTAGTGCAGTCCTGTAATTTCAGCTATATCATAACGTGTAAAGAAATGTATTGCGTTTGTAGATATCGTTTGAAGGCCCAATCAATGCCTTTTTTTTGGTTGATCAACAATGATTCCCAGGCTGAGATTTTAATTCGGATTCAATCTTACGCTTTTGTTCGTTAACAATAAGTTTGTCTTCACCACGTGCCTACCACTTTTTTAGTGAATAATAATAGGCAATTTTCAAGAGTCATTCAAAGGACGTACCCATAGATGGATCGATGTGATCCAGAATTTTGGGTACTTATCTTAGGTTTTTCGCAGTTCTTTTCAATGTTCATTTCATGTGGGGAAGCCCCGGATAGGTAGCATTTTTGGGATGAAGTACCAGTTAACGACTTTATCATTTTTGGATCGATCATTGTCGTAAAAGGTTTGTGTATTGTATTAAACGTTTAAGAAATTTTGTGGAAATTAAATTGTCTATTTATCACATAAGTGTAGTACCGAAAAAGCCTATAAACAAAATAATTGTTTTGCATCAAATAGTTATAGAAAAGTGTAAAATGTCGCTGGGTATACCAACTTACATGCGCTATAAATAGTTTCGAAAATAAAGCCTAAGATCTGAAACACTTAGCTGCATCAATAAAAACGTGCAGCGTAATGAAGCTTTTGAGATATCTATCCTGTCTTATCTGCTTTTATACCCCTTCACTAAAAAAATAGTTTTCCGTAGAAATCTTAAAAATATATAGGATATATCTTTATTCTTACCTGCATCTGGCCCATCTATAGCAAATGTCATAAACTCATTCCAAGTTGAACGTATTGGCTTATACTTGACTAGTTCGTTTAAATAAAATTAATCAAATGATAAGAATTCATTAAATTTACCAATGTTTGCCAAACGTGACAGTTGATCGAAATATTTCCTTTTGGTACAAGAGTTAGCAAGGTCTGGAAAACAAGAATTTCAGGTAGGCCAGTTTTTAGGGTTCCGTATATACAATATACGGATACCCTTATAATATCACTCAGGATTTCTGCCTTTGGTATCAATGTATAGTTTGGTGACCCGATCAGGAGTACATATCGTAAAAGAAAAAAATGTGATTTTAGGGGGAAAAACTAAAAATATCGACCGTACCCCCCCTGATCTCCGAAACTACTGATCCTAAAATTTTGAAAAAAATAGGAAATATAGAACGTTGCCCGAACTTTACAGGAAAAATAAGGAGAAACCATTAATATTAATTTATGGGGCATATTATAGAATTAAATAAAAATTTAAAAACAAATAAATTTCAAACGCATCATGTCATATATCAAATGAAAGGTCTCATTCTGAGGAACACAAATATATTTTTTTCATATTTTAAAAAAATTATTTAAAAAGATATTAACGAAAATATACCAAAATTTACGCATCCCCCCCTTATCTCCGAAACTATAAAACGTAAAGTTTTAATAAAAAATTAGAGATATAGGTTCTGACCTGAAGTTTACTGGAAAAATAAGGAGAAACTTCTACTTTTAATTTTGGGGGGCAAATTACAGAATTAAATAGAAAATATAAAATTAAAATTGTTTCTAACCCATCATGTTTTATATCAAATGAAAGGGCTCATTATGACGAAAACAAATATATTTTTTTCATATTTTTAAAATAAATAAATTAAAAGATATTAACAAAAATATTAAAAAATTTACTCTCCCCCCCTATCTCCGAAACCATAAGCTGGAAAATTAAAAAAAATGGAGGTATAGCCCCTCACCTGAACTTTACTGGAAAAATAAGGAAAAATCCCTAATATTCATTTTGGGGGGCAAATTATAGAATTAAATGGAAAATATAAAATTAAAATTGTTTCTAATCCATCATGTTATCTATCAAATGAAAGGGCTCATTATGACGAAAACAAATATATTTTTTTTCATTAATTAAAAGATATTAACAAAAATATAAAAATGTTTACCCACCCTCCCCCCCTTATCTCCGAAAACATGAGCTGAAAAATTTTGAAAAAAATTGAAGTATAGCCCCTCACCTGAACTTTACTGGAAAAATAAGGAGAAACCCCTAATATTCATTTTGGGGGGCAAATTATAGAATTAAATGGAAAATACAAAATTATATGCTTATTAGAAAGCCCCATAGTAATTTTAGGGACAAATTATACAATTAAATGGAAAATAAAGATTCAATTTTCAAAAGCATCATGTAATATATCATCTAAAAGGCTCATTATGTGAATTACAAATATATCATATTTTTAAATCATTTGTTTAAAAGATATTAACAAAAATATTAAACATCGACTTAATTCCCACGTTAGGAACTACACTATTTAAATTTTGAAAAATAAATTTTATTTGTATTTTTTAATAATTTGAATAACAGATTTAATAATTTATAATTTAAAACTTGACCTATTTTGCCTATTATCTTCCAATCTACAGAGCCTCAAAACCCAGACAGTAGATTATAAAAGACTTCTCTGAAAGTTTATTAGTAAAATAAAACTCCAATGTTAATTTTTGGGGGCCAAATTAGAAAATTAAATACATATGTATTCTGATAAAAATCAAGTGAATCCTGAAGCAGATAAAATAAAAAGTCTATGTGTGGAAAATCAAAGTGTATATTTTTTATAAATTTAAAACGCTTCCTTTAAAATATATAAGGGTAAATATAAAAAAATGCACTCATTCCCTGCTTGTCTGAAACTGGAATATTAGAATCTTGAAGGTGGTACGGAAACCTAAGTATGCGAGTCCAACTCACACTTGACCAAATTATTTGATATGCTATCTCTCTCACTCTCCTGGGTGTCATACGGGCTACCTGACTGGCGGTATAGGAAAAATATCAATTTTTCAAATAATCTTAAGAAGAGTAACACCACATAAACTTGAAAGTCTGTATATTTCAAAAAGTCCAAACGTTTCAAGGTCTAAATCAGACCTCGTTTTCAATGGTATTAACACAAATGAACAAGAAATTAAAAAAATTGTAAGGATTCCTAATGACAATTTCCTTATAATTTTTTAACTAGCTAGATATTATAGTATAATATCATATATATATATATATATATATATATATATATATATATATATATATTTAGCTATTATATCACTGGCCGTTTCATTAGGAGTACTTTTCGATAATTTAGTTCATTTCCCTATGTCGTAAATAGTAAAATTTGATTTGAGGGTAGCTAAAGCTGGTCATGAATTTCAATATTTCTTGCAGAAAATCTCAAATTTGTAACTTTGGTCTTATTTTTTTGTCAGTGAGGCTTCCTTCGTAAATTATCTAAATATGAATTTAACCAATACACTAAATTAAGCATCTTACATTTTTATTATCTTTTTAGAGCGAATATATTTAATTATTTCTATTTCTAATTTATATTACTAAAAGATCGTTCACAACTTGCGGTAGATATTGAAATTGTCAGTATAATGTGAATTGATGTACGCATGTTCGGAATGTGGCTCTCATCTGCGTACCGAACAATTAATTCAAGATGCTCTTCAGGTTTGTTTATATTTAATATTTTGTGTTTTCCATCACAACCATAGAAATTTGTAAATTTATTAGATTTCTTTTTTAAATCGCCAGAGTCGTCAGTGCCGTAACACAGTTTTTAATATCTAGAAGAAATCCAATTCTGGCGTCGAAACTTTCGCTCATATCACACAATACGATCCAGCAATCCCGTCATCACTTTTTCTATTTCTTTCTTATTAGTTAACCCAGCGTTCATCGCATCCTCTCCAGCTATACGTTTCTTTCGTTTTTGATCCCGTTCAGTCACCTTATGTTATTACTGACAAAGATTGAAACCTTTCTCAAGTGTATCATTAACTAACTGCTGTTTCATTACAGAAATAGTCTCGGAGGGGTTTTATATCTAAGGCAGCATTATGAGAATTCGTACTAGGATTCTGGACCCGCTTTTGAACACGGTCAATAGAAGCGAGTACATTATTCCAAAAATCCTAACTAAACTCAGACAATCGTATGCAACATGCGAGCATATGGAAGTCACTTCTTGTTTCACTAGTTTGATTGTCATCGTCTGTCATGTCTCGGAGCACTTTCAGCATATTTCCAAGATATTTGTTTGTTGTTGGGAGGTAAGGTGTCTCTCGGGTTATTGGTGAAATATTTGTTGTTGTTAACAGGTTTAACTGCTTCAATCCTTGCTATCCATCTTGATTCAGACTCTAATTTTACTACCACAGGCGCGGAGTTCTTGAGTTTTTCCCATCAAAGTGGAATGAGAAAAGAATACATAGAGAGATTAAATAATTCCGAAAAACGTGACGATTATACCAAATTGAGAGAATGATTACCGCAATTCACAAACATCAACTTCTATGCATCTCACTATTTCTGACATCTGCTTACGTTGTACCTGGCCAGGAGTCGAGTCAATAGTTTGACCATAGTATCTTGATTTGTGAATGATTCGCAATAAACTTTGGGGAGTAGTCATCATCAGATGGATGAAGTCATTTTGAACAGGAGGTTACAGGCTATTTTAAGCAATACTCCAAATTCACTCAACGTTTTTCTTATTTAGCAATAAGTAAGATTCATGTGAATTGGAAGAGAGTTATTCGTATTTTAGAAATTTGTTTTTCATTCGGAACGCTCTGTATAAATTAGCCCTTAAGTATTAACTATAGCCCATAACAATGTTTGTGTAATTTTGTTTACCTTCAATTTAACTTATCTCAGAAACTGTTCGTCATAAACATATGATTTGGTTATGGAACTTACCTTAAATTTTTGTGTTTTATACGAATTAATATTAAAAATTTACTATTTATTCCATCTAAAATAACAAAGTTAGAGTCAACTTCAGGTGTAATATATATATATATATATATATATATATATATATATATATATATATATATATTAGATGGTATCCGGGAATTCATCCGCGTAGTTGATAACTGATCCCTGCCGGGATCGATGGTAAAATTCTCAGAAAGGGGTGATCTTCAGAATTTTGTGTAGCGCTCCTAGGTGCGACTTTGTTATAAGATAATATAAGAATTTTGTTGATTCACTGATCCCATTAAAATCATAAGGGAAAACCTAGGAAAAATCGTATGAACTATTATTGTTCACAGCACATGCCCATTAGCAATTTCTTCCTTAATCATCGGCAACCAGGGACAATTGATTTCTACGGAGGTAGTAGCGATACAATCATTTTCATTTAACAAAATTAAACAGACACCTTTAGTTTTCATTTCGTCTTGTGTTTCTTGTGTAATATAACTCAATTTTGAAATTGTATTTTTTGACCAAGGTCCCAAGCATGTTCACACATTTTGGATTTTTAAAATTGTCGTTTTTTAACGTAATTTTTGTGTTGGTTTATTCGAACATTTAGAGGTCTAGAGGTTTCTCCAATATAAAATTTATTACATTCACAAGGAATTTTATAAATGCAATTTTCTGTATTTTGAGTTGGGTGTTTTTTTGGTTTTGTTTTTGATATAATTGATTTTAGTGTATCTCTTGCTTTAAATTTTGTTTTAATATTATATTAGGGCCCACTCTTTTTAGTCTTTCTGAGAGACTCTTTATGTATGGTATAGTTATTGTAGTAATGTGATTATCTTGGGAGATATTGTTGTATGGTGAAGTTTGGTAGCGATCTTTGGTATTTGATTTTGTGTAACTCTTTATTATTAAATTTTTCAGGGTAATTATTGGCAGAGAACACATTTTTTGTAAACGTTTTTTCTTCATTAAATTCGTCGGTGTTAGGACAGTTGGTTTTTGCTCTGTCATATATAGATTTGGTGATAGCTCTTTTTACTGAATGTTGTTGAAAATTTGAGATACCTATTAATTTAAGTCGGTTTTCTGTAAACTTCTTTTTCAAATGTCGACTGTATTTTTGTTGCTAAAATGTCCAAGAAAGATAATTTGTTATTCTGTTCAAGTTCTAGTGTAAACTGAATAGTTTGTTCTTTGTTGTTTATGTCATTAAGTAATTCAGGTAAGTCTTCAAGATTATATTCCCAAATAACTAATATGACATCTACATAACACAACCAAACGAAACGTCTTATCTGTTTTGAGCAAATTGTTCTTCAAATTTTTTCTTAAAAATGTTGTTTAAGGCAGGAAACAGGAACCCAGTGCCAGGCCAAAATCTTGTTGGTAGATGTCATCGTCAAGTTGAAAATATGTTGTTTTTATATAAAATGTTAGTAGTTCCATTATTGTATTAATGGACAATTGTGTACGTAGATTTAGTAAATAATCATGTTCTAATCGTTCTTTTACTATGGGAAGTG
Organism: Octodonta nipae; assembly: GCA_034190945.1. Classification (NCBI taxonomy): domain Eukaryota; kingdom Metazoa; phylum Arthropoda; class Insecta; order Coleoptera; family Chrysomelidae; genus Octodonta; species Octodonta nipae. The sequence continues at coordinate 91,422,870 of CM067218.1, read as the reverse complement.
TTTTGGTGTGTGAATACAGTATTCGAATACAGTCATTCGAGTAACTAGAAGCGAAAGCAGAAGGCTACGAGAATTATGCTAACCGACCTGAAGAGGGCAGATGTGACTGCCGAAACGTCAGCATTTTACCATCGATCCCGAAAGGGATCAGTTGTCAACTACGCGGATGAATTCCCGGAAACCGCCTAAAACATATATATGTATGTATATTTGTTCTCCTCATATAATTATATACATACTTATAGGATGGTCAAAAAGTTCCTGAGTTGTCCTATCTCGTAAAATAATGACCGGAGAATAACATGTCCTCTGCAAAAAGTAGTTACCGTCTCCTTGAATCTGACCTTGATCTTGACCTTTAATGTCACGTCAAGGTTAAGTAGGAACCCCTAAACCGAAAGAGCGGAAAATTGTACGTCTAAAAAAGACCTTGACCTTCAAATGCACTTCTAAGGTCATTTCATCGTTAAGGTTATTATCCTAAAGAGAAATACCAATTTTTACTGCGGAAATGAATGGACCGAAAAGTTTCGCCTGGAAGTGACTTTGATCTTAACTTTAACGATTCATGCTATTTCAAGGTCAAGTTCATTACACTAAATCTGTACGCTTATTTATTTTTAACTTTGTGAAAACAAAGAACAGAAAATTTTACGTCATGACATAACCTTGACCTTGGTCTTCATGGTAATTCCATGGTCAAGATCATTTTCCTTAATGTAAACCGCAAGTGTTATTTATCTCCAGAATGCCAAATAGTGAAAGATTTTATACCAACATATTGGCTTTAACCTTAACTATTAAGTGCAATGAAAATATGTGTCATGTTGGAGATGCCATCTTTGATTTCTGAATTTTCATTTTCTGACTTCGGATTCGTTAACAGCGACCCAGAAAACTCCCAGGTCATCGATTTGACTCAGCAGTGAGGATAAAAAACAGGAGTCATGAATGCCTGTTTTGTTGGTGCCGCCATCTTGGATTTCAGAATTTTTATGTTCTGACTGGATATTACAAAAAACGGAATAGGTTCTTGAGACCAGGTTTGTACCGTTTTCCGAACCTGTTTTTTGAAAAGAACTGAACCTGTTCATTGAACCAATAATACCACGATAACGTGTCGTTTGACTTGACGTTGACTTAAGTCTAAATTTGAAACGTAAATTTCTTTGTTGACTTTATGGTATAATACTTTAACTTTTAATTAAATTAACGTTTTTAAGGTTACAATGTTTTTATTTAATACAATATTTTTGCAACAAATGTTTGGTCAATGAAGTGAACTGTGCAAAAAAGCTTCATGTTTCATTGCGATTTGCGATGGTTAGAATCTTCATTGAAATTTTAAAATTTCAAACTGAAATAGAAATTAATATATTTAATATTAATTAACAAATCAACTGTTGTTTGTTCAGTTCTTAAAGACTTACGTTCACACTTCTAATGACTAGTTATATACTAACACCAACATTACATCTAGCCTTTACTTTGTATTTTTTAATACTATAGTTATATTATTAACTGACTTCCAAAAAGGAGGGGAGGTTATCAATTCGTCGCTTATTTTTTCGCTTTTTTTTGTATGTATGTTACCTGATTTCTTCTCCTGTGGTGCACCGTTTTGAACGAATATGGTCTTGTTTAATAGAGTATATATTCGGATTGGTGAAACTTCAAATTTTGGAAAAGAATTCTATTGGTAAAGTGATAAAATTTGTGAATGAACACATGCGTGCATGGAAATCGACCAATATCCCTAATATTTTAGTCAAATTTTCGATAACTCCTTATGGATGAGTATAGTTTTTTAACGTTTAATCTATTAAGGAAGATCCTTAGGTGATCTCATATACTTTTCTGCGACGTGCAACTTGCAGTTTTCCAGAAAATCGCCAAAAAATCCAAAATTCTTATCAAAAATTTCATCGAAATGACATAACAGACATTTCCTCATAAATATTTTAATTCCAACGTAATAGTGCGGTAATTTTAGGCACTGGAAGTTTTAATTGTGAATATGAAAATTTTCTATGTACATCTCAAGCATATAGGTAGTAAAGCATAGTATTTTCGGCTCCTTAAATTAATGAGTACCAAGCTCGTTTTGTTTGTATACCAGGTAAATACCTATTTAAATGCAAATTTTCCCATTTTGCGAAGACGGTACTTTTGGTTGTTACATTCTCCCGGCCTAATAGAAAATTCAGTGACAACACATGTCAAACTTTAAACTGTTACTTGATGGCTTATAGACAGGGTGTTTAGTTATAGCAAACAAAATCACAATGTACAGTGGTAGGAGTTTCATTTATAAGAAGATTGAAATATAGGACGGACTAGAATGATAGTGGTCCGTAGGCAGCCTTATATACAGGATGGTTGGAATATAGGGTGGGCTGGACGTTTGGTGGTATAAAAATGTTGAAAAAATGTGAAATTAAAATTATATAGGGTTATTAAAAAACTGTTATATGATGCGGACATAAGCAAATTATCTAGTTATACAGGGTTGTCAAAAAAAGTTGAAAAAAGGTTACATGGCGTAGTCCATAAGGCATAAATATATGTTGGGCTTTTTAAGTCAACGCGTACTAGTACATTTTGTTCGTAAAGATTTACCTGTTAATTTAAATGATAAAGTATCATTGTGTAATGTTGAGGCTTTCGATGTTACCTGGTTCTGTCTATTAAGGTTTTACAAACAAAATAAAAAATAAAGAATGAAAACTGAGTTAAAAAAAAAACTAAAAAGTTGAAAATAAAACATTAAAAAATATATAACCGACTTCTACCTATAACTAAAAAGCTAAAAATAATTATAACAAAATACAACTCTAGCAAATAAATAATACATTCAATGTTGTTAGGTACCTACCCAGGAAGTAAAAAATGTAAACATTAAAAGGTGCTCATTCTGTACAAATTAATTACCTACCAATCTAGTATATTTTTGAAGTCGGTGACAAGTAAATCTAAAATCCTTCATTGCGTACTTATCTACTAATTCATCAAACTTGATTGTTGCTTGGCACCGACTTCAAAAATATACTAGATTGGTAGGTAATTAATTTGTACAGAATGAGCACCTTTTAATGTTTACATTTTTTACTTCCTGGGTAGGTACCTAACAACATTGAATGTATTATTTATTTGCTAGAGTTGTATTTTGTTATAATTATTTTTAGCTTTTTAGTTATAGGTAGAAGTCGGTTATATATTTTTTTTTAAATTTTTTATTTTAATATAATTTTTTAATTAGAATGAGCAGAAGTAAAGATAGTAAGGTAAAGAATAAGTTTATTGCAATAATATGGATTAAGTATACATAAGTAGTTACCTTTACATCGAACACAATGCTGATTGCTGGTCAAAAACTAAAAAGTAAAGGTTCTTTCCAACTGAAGAAATAAGCGATCACAACCGGTAATCTCCGTGCGCGGTGATTACCGGTTGCTTATTGGTTATTCGTCTTGTAAGAACATACACTAAACAATAAAACAGGGTAAGAAAGCGAAGAACTATTAAATTCCTAATAATTTACTAGTAGAACTTCAAAATAATAAATGTTCCACTTATTTAAACTAATGCCTGTTCGCCTAGCTGTCAGGATTTTTCCATCCTTAGAAAATAATTGTTCACAAGGGACAGATGTTGCTACCACATAACACTTCTATTACACCAATTTGCTTAAGTAAGGAAATCGATCTTTCCACCACATCAAAGGGCCCTTTTCTTCCTCAAGGTACCTCTGTACCTCAACAATTGCTTTAGAAACTGCAGTCTGAGCATTGTAGCTGCCATAACCCATTGCTTTATTAAATGTTGCCCATACAGTAAGTTTCACTTTTTTAGTTGCACTGCTACCATCTGAAACATTTGTATAATATTGTGTTAAGAACTTTTCCCCATCATTTGAACACTATCCCTATTAATTATATTTCCAAGTTCACTAATTATACATTGCTTGACACTCTCAGTTGTTTCATCCCTATTAAAGGCAAATGTTTTAAATCTAGAGTAGAAAAAAATACACATGGAACATGTATTGCTGGATTCAATACTCCTTGGCCTATCATTTAAACGAGTAAGAAAATTTCAAGAGAAAGCTAGTAAACCGAGTGATAACAATTACCAGTGAACCTGTCATATATTTTTGACCACTGACTGCCCGAGTGTAAGTGAATATGTGACCAAGGCACCCAAAGTCTTTAATTTTTAAACTATTTGCGACTCTACCTTCAATGACAACTTTTGTAGAGGTCATTTCTTTTCTCCTGTCAATATTTTCTGAGGTACTTATATGCTTTTGACTGAGAACCTGTAAAAGACTTTTCAAAATGCACCTTACTAAATTGAATTCTGTTGAACAGTTTCAGAGATGCAGCCGTTTAAAAAATGTCTATTTTCGTAATATACAGCATTTTTTCACATTTTCAAAGGACCTAGTGGTAGTCATTTATCCTTAAATCATATGACATAAAAACTTAGCAGAAAGTAGTTCCACACATGTGTAACATTCTCGTTGTGGAAATTTTCTTGACCCACGCTGCCAGACACTCTTTACAGTTGCGTGAACACCCAGTATTTTCCAGCTCAAGTTAGGCAATATACCTAGTTGTCATGGGCCCGTCTTATTTTGAGAGCTCTAAGGTACTTTACGAGCTCTTTGTGCAATAGTAAGAGTATCTAGTTGTCTATAACTAAGTTAAAGCAGTTCAAAGATTTTAAAATAAAATGTATCCTTAAAAGTTCATCTTAGAAACACAGTTACTTCCATTCAAGATAGGAAAAGTTCTTAAAAACACCAATCTAAAGCTCCTTACATATATATTAATGTTTTTTTATATATATTAGGTATTTTTCTTCAGCTTTTATTTTTGGGGGTAGGTACTTTTTTTCTTCAGTTGTACTATGGTGTACCTCTATTTACATTGAGGATATCAGAATTAATTTAAAGTTTGTTATGATTGATTATGTTTATATATATACATCATAGTGCCAAGTGAAGAAAAAACTACCTAGTGCAGCATAGTTTAAGAAAAATATCTAGTTCAGCAAAAAATATTAAATTAGTTGCTAAACCTGGTCACGCTTCCCTCTTGCTGTCTAGTCAGTATGGAGGTAAATACAAGCATTCTAACATATAAATAAATAAATAAATAAAAATATATAAAAATGCCACATTGTTTAAACATTTGAAGTCAATCCAATCACTTCTTTTCGTATTTTGTCACAAAAATACCGAGCTTGAATTTATACATATAAGTGGGATTTCTTATGGCATCGCACGGGCAGAAGAAAGACGAAGTGTCAAGTTAGATCGTCGGATTTAAATCCTACCGATTTTTTCTGGTCCGGATATACTTAAGAAGTTAAGTATACATGATTCCACCAACAAATTTAGCACAATTAAAAGCAATAGTAAGTCAAACTTGTTAGTCTGAAACTGGTAGACAATGTAAGTCTTTCCTCGAAGTTCCTTGGACTTCCATGGTCTTGAAATGCTTGATCTCCCAACGTTTCAGTAGCTTTGAATCTATATCGTCATCAGGTGGAAATTCAGATTATCCATTGAATTTATGCCCTTAATCCGTCATGCGTCGCTGGTCATGCTCATTGAGTGCTTGATCCCTTATCTGGTTCAGTCAGCCCCATCGTACCTGGCGGTTGTTTGAGGCATGCCTAGCCATAGTGGCTGAAGAAAGGGCCTCAAAACGTTTTTATTTTTGACGTTGGGCTCGCTATTTATAAAAAAAACAAAGAACCTTATGTCCGGCGATCACGCTGGCGAAATTATTTGGCCCGTTCCTTCCCATCCAGTGTTGATGGAATGCATTATTAAGCCATGCAGTCACAACACGGACGGTGCTCTATCTTCCTGAAAGTACATACCTCTTAACTAGGCAAGCGAACATCTAGGACTTCTAATAAATGGTCATCTAAGAAATTTACGTAAACGTTGAAAGTCAAAACACCTTCAAAATTTGGAGCAACAACGCGGTTGCCTGTCCAAACATTAACTGTCCATCACTCCTGACTACGTAGAAAAGCTGTGGGTTTTGGTCCGAGTGATAATGAAAATTGTATTTATTCACGAAGCCGTTGCAATGAAAAGTACACTGGTCCGTAAATTAGATTTCATTAAAAAAATTCAATGTCTATTTAATGTTAGGTCTATTTAATTACAATAATTAATTATATTGGAGCCTTGGTGTAGTTCGACATGATAAGGATGGAATTTATACTTTGATACTATTTTCATACTAGAGGTTTTACGTATGTCAATCCTTCTAAAGCTGCCGGGATTGTTTAGTGTAGCAGCTAGAATGTCGTATTTATTATCTTCTGCTAGGATATTGAATTTATTATCATCTGGTTATCGTGCTTTGTATTTTCGACTCGTCAATAACGGATTTTTAAAGCAATTTTCAAGAACGAAAACCATATCGATCATTTCTATTTGGGTAAAATTTGCCATTTTCAGTAACGTAACAGTAAGAACAGACATATCTTAGAGAACAAATAAAACCTTTGTCAAAAGTGGAGTTAAAGTGACAGAACTTTACTATTTATTTTCTATGGCCAACTGAACTTGTGACAATTGGAGTTGAGGATTAGAAGTAGAGTATTAGAGACCGATACACATAATCTTATATCGTCAGAAAGGTAATGCAATTTCATACTATATAGCATGCGAAATTAAACTCCATGATTTTCTATGATCAGAAATAATGAAAGGTATGGGGGATCGTTTAAAAAAAATCTAGTTAATGGTGTAACTTTACAAAATTTACAGCCTCCTATGATACCTGACCCCGCTGATATCCAAGATTTTCTAGACGTCAAATATTTTGACAAAGTATCGGATAATATTCAAACAGTGCGTTTTCTCTACCATGTATAATACATAAAGTCATGCTGACAGAAATACAAATATGTAATAATAGACAGAGTACATTAAAAACTTACAACTTCAATATGAATCACTTCTAGTAAAATAAATTTTAGTAAGCATCTCTCAATACCCTTCATATATGATCTTGGCTGGGCTCCCACGAACATACAATATAATATTTATAGGTCATTTTGCGTGTTTTCACTCTCCCATTCTTTATTTCCATTCCTGGAGTGGAGTGATGGTGGTAGTAAGAATGATGACCTTAATTTAGGGGATGAAGGCATCTGACATATGTTCGATCCCTTTTTACTAAATCTATTTTGATTTACATATCATTTGTGAAAAACCTTAATCAATATCTCTATTTTTCTTTGAGATATACAATAAGGAAACGTATAAATAATAGTGATTATTGAAGTATGCAACCTTTCACTCCTTATTTTCTCCCTAGAATAATCTGCATAATCTAAGCTTCAGTTCAAAAAAGTGCATCGATATCTCTATTTTTCGCGGAGATATAAGGTTCCCGTTAAAAAACGCCATTTGACCCATATTGAGCGGTGGTGTTTAGGTCATCTAAGATAATTAGTGTTAACGAGTATTAGGATTTCTGTATTCCAAGTTGGTAGAGTTTTTATCAAATAACCCAGTTTGAGTCAAAAACAGTGAATAATTTATATTGTGATCCTTGCTTACAAAATCGTTAGTCGAAATTTAGAATAGTGTACAGTTTTTAACAAATACGGAAGATTTCGGCGAAAAAGCAGTATTTTAAGTTTTAAACATTTGACTACAATTTTGGTGCAAATTTTGAAACCAATTACATTTGTAATTGCTAGGTATTAATTCAGTTATTTCAAAATATTTGCATCAAATATTGCGTAGAATGTGAATGTTTTAATGCTTAGACTGAAAATTCCCAATGACATGTTTTCGCCATGAAGATTAGAAATTCAAAACTATTGCTACATTTTTTATTTAAATATTATATATTGTTCAAATTACTGTCACTAGTTAATAAAACATAGTTACTGGGAAGAATAATTTACGAGTTTAGAAATGTACCTTAAGCTGGTGTGGCCAAATGCGTGGAATCCAATTTAACTTAAAAAAAATAGTAAAGTGGTAATTAATTAGTAAAATGTGTCTGGAAACATATCGCTAGGATTGTTTTTTGCGAATTCTGTTATCTACGAGATTCACTGCCACTAGGTGTGGCTTGGAGGTGAAAAGTTATTAGGGTGTAAAAATGAGCGAGAAAAGCTGGAAAGATTTTTGTTGAATTCTGATAATTTTAAAATAGCAGGTTTGCTCCAATTAGAGGTAGTTTAGGGGTGAAAAATTGTTAGGATAGTATAAAAATAGTGAAAAAAGTGTGAGAATGCATCGATAGAATATATTTTTTTGAATTATAACATATAGCATTAACTTTTTAGTTCTGCTCGCTTAAGGCTTAGACTAGGAGAATCGCTCCTATTAGGAGTGGGTTAGGGGTAAAAAATTATCAGGATGGTAAAAAGTTAATGACAAAAAGATAAATATAGCGTCGCCAGAATTGAAATTTTTCGAATTCTGATAGATTATGGATTAAGCTAACAGAATCCTTGTCATTAAGGATGGGTTAAGGTGAAAAATTATTAGAGAGAAAAAAAATTAGTGAAAAATTATGGCACCAGTTGGTGGATTCCGTCCATTTGGCCACGCCAGCTGAAGGTACCTAGATTAGAGGTACCAACATAAAGTCGAAATATTATTATTGTTGTAAAGTCCGTGGGTTCAATTTAAAATTATAAAACTAATATTCACTTTCACTTTTCTAGAAACTTTTATTTACATCGAATATACAACAGCTGATTCAAATATCACAATAACAATTTCTCATATAAGATCTTCGTAGAACCAACTCAGCTCGCGATCGTGGCGTGCTTCCTTTAAAAAACCAGCATAGAAAATTCTCGTAAAAATAATCATCACTCCTACAGGTGCCGAGTCTTCTCGAGAACCATTTTTTATTTCAAAGCGTTTGTTGTCGTACTGAAATGAAACAGGGTCGGCTTTGGGTAAATTTCGTAACCCCCCCCCCTTTAATTCTGATCTTCCCGATCAGAAACATCCCCTCCATGGTAGGGAGCGAGTCGATCTAAATGAACCACCTTCAATTTAGCCTTGGGGTTTCGACGGATCCGGTAGACGACGTCATTAAGCCTCTTGACCACCTCGTATGGACCATCCCAGGCGGGTGTAAGCTTTGGGGATTTACCCTTGCTCCGTTGGGGGTTGTACAGCCAGACTTTGTCCCTCTCCTGGAACCCGCCTGAATTGGCCTTGAGGTCGTATCGCGTCTTCATCCGGTCACTGGTGGCCAACATCTGCGTTCGGGCTAATTCGTGTATTGCCAGCATGTTATGTCGGAGCTGGTCGGCATAATCGTCGATGTCTTGGGGAGGTTCTTCGGGGGAGCCAAATGCCAAATCGCAGCTCCTTTCCGAATAAGACTCTGGCTGGGGTCAGGCCTGTACTATTATGTACGGCAGGCATAGGGGAATATGCTCATCCCAATCACGCTGGTTATTGCTGACGACCTTGGATAGGTGTTGTTCCAAGGTCCTGTTGAATCTTTCCACCATTCCGTCTGACTGTGGGTGTAATGGTGTTGTTCTCATTTTCCTGATCCCCAACATCGTGCAGACCTTCTGGAATACATTCGATTCGAAGTTACGCCCCTGGTCTGAATGTAATTCCATCGGGACGCCAATCCTGCTGAATAGTTGTTCTACTAGCACCGTCGCTACCGTGGTTGCCTCTTGGTTGGGTATCGCATATGCCTCAGGCCATTTGCTGAAGTAATCCATTGCGACCAGAATGTATTTGTTTCCCTCTCAGACTCGGGAAACGGACCGGCGACATCGATGGCAATTCTTTCAAATGGGACGCCCACATTGTACTGCTGCATTCTGCCCTTGGTCCGGGTCTTCGGGCCCTTACTGGCTGCACAGATGGCACATTTGCGGCACCAAGCTCTGACGTCTTCGAAGTAATTCACCCAGTCAAGTCAAGGGTTTTATTCATGCCCAGGTGGCCTCCGGTAATCCCATCATGTACTTCGGTCAGGATGGCTGGTACCTTTCTCTTCGGAACTACCAGTTGGGACTTGGTTTCTCGTCCAGCGCTTTCCCAGACTCGTTTGAGCGTACCATTCTCTACTCTTAGAGAGTCCCATTAGGCCCATAACGATTTCAGGACGCCCGAGTATCTAGCTACTTTGTCCCATCGTGGCCTGGGTGTCCCTCTCATTTTGAGTGAAAAGATTGGATCGATGTCTGGATCAGCCATTTGATCCTGGATGCACTGTTCCGTTGTCCAGTCTTCATTGGCCTGCACTCGGATCTGCCTGATGGAGATACCCTCTCGCTGTTCCGTCTTCAGACAATGTCCGCATTCCACTCTACAGGGTCTTCTGGATAGGGCATGGGCATTATTGTGCAAACGGCCGGCACGGTGTTCCACCTTGAAGTCGTATTGCTGTAATTTCTCCATCCACCTGGCCAGTTGTCCTTCCGGTGTCTTCATGTCCAGCAGCCATTGGAGTGCGGCATGATCTGTTCGGATTAAGAAATGACGACCATAGAGGTATTTGTGGAAATGGTCTACAGCCCTTATTATTGCAAGAAGTTCTTTTCTGGTGACGCAATAATTTCTTTCCGGTTTCGAGAATCCACGGCTGTAATGCTCGATCACCCTCTCTTCACCATCTAGCATCTGGGATAAGACGGCCCCCAAACCTGTGTTGCTGGCGTCGGTGTCTAAGATGAACTTGCCGGACTGTGTAGGAAAGGCGAGGATTGGGCTGGAACATAGTGCTACCTTCAGTCGCCTGAATGATGTTTCGCAATCTTGATTCCAATGGAAGGTCTCTTTCTCAGTGGTCTGCCGATGTAGAGGGGCGGCGAGGGTGGCAAATCCCTCAACAAAACGCCGGTAGTATGAACAGAGACCCAAGAAGCTTTGGAGTTCATGCTTGTCTCTTGGGACTGGCCAATCACGGATGGCTTCTATCTTGTCTTCGTTGGTGCGGATTCCTGACTCGGACACTACGTGGCCCAAAAACTCTACTTCTTTTTGAAACAAGGAACACTTCTTCGGATTAAGTCTCAGGTTGGCGTTATTAATTCTGGAGAATACTTCGCCCAGGTTCTTCAGATGGTCGTCGAATGTCTGGCCCATGACTAGAATGTCGTCGAGGTATACTAAGCACTCCTCCATGTTAACCCGCTCAGTACATACTCCATTAGCCTCTCAAATGTAGCGGGTGCATTACATAACCCAAAGGGAATGACCGTAAAGTGAAACAGCCCTTTACTGGTGGAGAACGCTGTCTTCTCTCTATCGTTTGCGTGTAGACCAACCTGCCAATATCCACTTTTTAGGTCTAGTGTGGAGAACCAACGGGAGCCTGCTAGTGTGGTCAAAGTGTCATCGATTCGAGGTAGTGGATAGCTGTCTTTCTTCGTGACGTCATTCAGCTTTCTGTAATCCACACAAAATCGGGTTGTTCCGTCCTTCTTTTTAACTAGCACGACGGGAGCAGACCATGGGCTGATGGATGGCTCTATAACTCCATTTTGTAACATGGACTCGATGTTTTCCTGGATTGCCTGTTGTTGGCCCAATGGTAGTCGTCTAGGTGGTATTCTGATGGGTTGAGCCTTTCCGGTATCTATTCGATGCTGGATGATGTTGGTGCGACCGGTGGATCCATCTTGACTGTTAAAAATTTGCCAGTCCTTTGTGATAAATTGCTTGGCTTTCTTCTGGTTCTCTGGTGTCAGGTGTGTCAAATGGTCAGCAAACTGTTGTAGGAACTCTTTTTACTGGGTCCTGTCTCCATCACCGACGTCTGGTACTCTTCTTCGCAATTGATGATGGTCTCTACTGGCTCGAAACAAGCTATCTCTTGACCATTGGCAATTCTGATGTCGTTGGACAAATTCAGGACTCTGATTGGTACATCTCGTCCGGTTTTAACTATAGCCCGTCCAACCAAGTAGTCATGAGCTGAGTGTACGGGCTCCACCATTCCAACGCAGCTCCCAGGATTGCTGTCTAGCTGCCCATGAATAATCTGTTCCGTTCGACCGGGAATTCTAGCTGAAGACAATTTTTATGGAGGTGATACAAATTCCTCATTTAGAAACCGAAGAAAATCATATCTCGGGTCGAACATAAATCCATGCTGACTAATTAGGTCCATTCCCAGTATAAAATCGTTCTCAATATTCGCTACCAGGACCCTATGCCGGATCATGTTGTCCCCTATCTGTAGCACAACATCTGCCTCACCCTGTATTGACATGGAATCGCCGGTGACTGTTCTGAGCTGGATGTTATTGGTAACTGGCCGAATTTCTGATGCTCTCAAGACCCTGGACTTGGCAATGGACACAGCGGCGCCGGTGTCGATGGTGATAGTAACTGCTCGCCCATTGATGGTGCCTCTAATGACTAGGCTGCCGCCCGCTATCTCGGCAAAATTCCCGGATGGATACTATCCTGGGGGCTGGTGGAGGGTGAGTCAGCATTCGCCCCCTTATGCTGACTGGTTGGAGTTTCCCTGGTTCGTAAGGTCGGTTTGTTGGCTACCCCTGGTTGGTGATCGTTCCGGTAGCCTTATTCGGCAGTCACGTTGGAAGTGTCCTGTCCGTCCGCAGCGGTAACATGCCCCTCTGGTGCCAGTTCTTTGTGACCGTTCTAATATTTTGTTCAGACCAGCCAGCAGCGCTTGAAATGGTGACTCTGACTCTTCCGGGTTGAAGGAAACTGCTCGGACCCTCGGCTTGGACATGTTCATGACGGCCTCTACTTCCAAAGCCCGAAGTAGAGCTTCATTACTCTTCCTGACGCCACTCAGTCTTAAATTTCTTTGATCTTCCACATCTCTGATGCCGTTTATGAAACTCTGTGTGGCCAACTGGTCTATCGTTTCCTCTGGCAGGTCTGGGTAGGACAAGTGAACTAACCGTCTGCTTCGAATTCTTGAAGGCTTTCACCGAATTTTTGCGTTTTCCCACTGACTTGGGACCTGGCTCAAGGATTGATTGTCGTATCTCTTGTCCAGAATGGCGATGATCTTGTCGAAATTGCCTTGTTCTTCGACTGGAATGCTTTGGAGGAGTTCTAGGGCCGGACCTCTTAACGAAATTACCAGAGAGGTAGATTTTTCTTGATTATCCCATCCATTAGCTATAGCCACGCCCTCACATTGCCGTTTATACATGGGCCAAGATGAACTGCCATCAAATGTGGGAGGTGTGCTAACGGAACCTTTGGTACTCACGGTGTGCTGGTATTTTCCTCTCTGCAAATCTTGTTGCAATTTTTTAATTGCTGTTTCCACTTTATCTTATACTTCACAGTGTACTGCGTCTTTAATTGAACTGATTTCAGCTTTTACCTGGCTTTGGATAGCACTTATTTCAAATTTCACCTGGTTCTGGACGGAATCGATGTCATCTACTTTGATTTCAAGAGTCTCCACATTACTTTTAAGGATCTTTATGTCGTCGTTTATTTCTTTTATATCTGATTCAACTATTTGCATTCTTTCATTAACTGTTTCATTAACTTGCGATACTATTTGCATTAATTGTTCAAATTGCAATTGTCTTTTTTCTTCCGTTTTGCCTTGTTTTTCTTCAAATATCTTATATTCATTTTGTCGTTTTTCTTCTAATAATTTAAATTCATTTTGTCGTTTTAATTCAGTTTGATCTTGTTTTTCTACAAATTTCGAGAATAATCCTTCCATTAAATTATGTTGTTCACTTTTCATAGTGGAAACAAGATTTTGTTGTTTTTCTTCCATGGCATTGACAAGATTTTCTAATTCTATTTTACGTTTTTCATCAAAAGACTTTACTAACCTTTGTTGCATTTCTTCTTGATGTTGTTTCTCCTTCTTGTCACGTTTTTCTAGAATCTGTGCAATTTTTTCGTCCAGTCCCTCCGTAACCTGCTTGACTATTTTTTTGGTAGTTTCGTCCATACTACGGGTTTCCATAAATCAAATTAGGATTTTAACTGCTCTTAATCCTTTACTTCTGATCACCAAATTTGTTGTAAAGTCCGTGGGTTCAATTTAAAAATATAAAAAAAATAATATTCACTTTCACTTTTCTAGAAACTTTTATTTACATCGAATATACAACTGCTGATTCAAATATCACAATAACAGTTTCTCATATAAGCTCTTCGTACAACCAACTGAACTCGCGATCGTGGCGTGCTTCCTTTATAAAACCAGCATAGAAAATTCTCATCATCACTCCTACAGGTGCCGAGTCTTTTCGAGAACCATTTTTATCTCAAAGCGTTTGTTGTCGTACTGAAATGAAACAGGGTCGGCTTTGGGTAAATTTCGTAACATTATTATTATAATTATAACGTTAAGATAGAACGCTAGATAGAACTCTGAATTATATATATATATATATATATATATATATATATATATATATATATATATTATAATGGCATATGGTTTGTTGGTATTGACCAGCTGTCAATAATTCCAAAGTTTTGAAAACTTCTCGGCGATCTCGACAGTTGATCGTGCCAACACTCAATTGGCGGATATTTTTTTGAAATTATTGGCAACTAGGCTTTACCTACAAACACCTGTTACGTTCCTCTGAGTTACAGAATCCTAAAGCTGGAGGACATCCATTTTGGAACATGTAATTTTAGTTTGGTGTAACAAATATATTCTGTTCGGACACCTCTTGGCCATGAAAATTTTGTGGAATTTAGATTCAATCCGTTGAAATTTTTGCTTACTTTTCAACGTTTACACATTTTCAATTTACTATACCACAGGGGAATTGTAAATATGACCGTGTTCCGTAATATGGTAATTTTGTATATAAATCATTTTCATTAATAATTTCAAAATTATTACTTTTTTACCATCCATTCCAGAAAGTCAAATTTCAAAATACATTTAATTTTGCGTAATTTATGATTTAACATCTAATCAAATAAATAATGTAGTTTTATTATATGTGAGGAAATATTATTTGATATCTGAAACATTTTATTTCCAAAGATAGAAAAAACTAGGGTAACAGATTTTAGAATAAAGCATTGAAATTGATATAGGACTTTGTATTCTTTGTATTAGGTTTCATTCAATATCTATAACTCGTGGACAAGTGTTATCCGATTAAAATTCAATTTCCTTCATGATTCAGTGCATATGTATGGTTTGGCTTTGTACTGCTCTTGCACTTTTACCTTACTTGAACGTGTTCAACCAACATAATAATAATAATAAAAAAATACGACGGATAATCTGAATTTCCTAGCATTCACCCGATGACGATAACAGATACAAAGCTATTGAAACGTTGTGTTGATCATTTCAAGACTATGGCAGTTCAAGAAAACTTCGAGAAAAATAAAATTAGGTCATCATTCGGTTCAATCTCTTAGTATTCATTTGTCACCTTAAAAGGGTATACCTACAAATGTCGTAAAAATAGAAATATTGTCATTGATTGTCATTTTATACTGATTCTAAAACTTCGATGTTAATGCAGCTGAGTGTTGAAATTGCAGATTTTCGGTTGAAACTTAAATAAGATATAATAGTTGTGACTCACATTACTGATACGATTTTGAATCTCGTAATGTTGCGTATGTTCATTATCAATTGTTTTCGAATATCCGGTAGACTATTATATATGTATTATATATGTTAATGGAGTTGAGGTCGAATAAACTATTCAAAATATACACTTCTGTCTTCATTTAACTATTAGAATACAATTATAACTCATGGGAGAACAACATTATTTATTTGATTTTTAGGTGGTAAAATTGTGAAGTAAGAGAGGCATTTTTTCCAGATACCTATGTAGTAGAAGATTATTGGTATATATATATATATATATATATATAATCTTAGTTTAAGTTATGAGACTGATACACTTAAACACTTATTTTAATTGTAAATTTTGTATTTAATTTGCTCTGATTTTTTGTGAAATTTTCATTATGTAAATAGTTAGTGTATTTCAATATTTGTATTTGATAAATGCATATAAATTAGTACACTCCAAAATTAAATGAAATATCCATTAAATAAATCTGCTATACTGTTGTTTTCATTTGAAAGTCAATAAAAATATTTTTACAAATGAATCATGATTTCAGATTTTTTTCGTACAATCCCCATTTTATTAAACTGTATTATATCCTGTTTTTATTTAAACTCTGAAAGCTTTTAACACTAAAATATTTGTGAAAAAACTCCAATGATGAAAGTGATTCTGCTTCAGTTGGGGTTGAGTGAAGGATTTTTGTTATTAAAACAGAACTGAATCAAATAACAAATCAAACTTTAAGTAATTGGAATGGCTGTTGTTAAGATAACAAATTCTTCGAATTAAAGTACTTTTGTAGTGATATTCCACCAACAGATTTATAAAAGATGAAACTTTATTTTAAAGAGGCGGCTAGAATATGAATATGGTTTGCTATTTTGTATCCGCTGTATATCCGTTTCTTGGTTTGTGCTCTGAAAAGTACAGTTGACCTGACGTTTCGCCAAAATCTCATTTGGAATTTTCAAAGGAGAAAATCTGAAAACAGATTCTGTTATTTTCAGGGCACAAACCAAGAGACCGGATACACCGGATACAACATGGGAAACCACATTGTTTCGTGAAGGACTAAAATCTTAATATATATATATATATTAATATATATATATATATATATATATATATATATATATATATATATATATATATATATGCAGGACGCATACTATGGAGACACTTTTTTTAGGCAAGGCATACATTGGGGACATCTGCATGCTTTGAGGACTGGTCCCAAACTATGTTTGTGTAAAAGGCATGCTTTGGGGACATTTTGAAATTTATATCTACAGCATATTTTGAGCCCAAAGTGAATTTCTATAGTATCCAATAGATGGTGTTATGGTACACATTTTGGGTATATTGCGATATATAAACTGTCCCCAAATTATGTTGAAAGGTTTATATATAAATGAGTTTATATATCGGATTTGTGTCTAAAGCATAGTTTAGGACAGTCATTTTTTTACATTGCATGTGTTTGAAAACGTGAAATAAGCCATCCAGCAGACATTTGTTATACATAGAAACAACGTAATAGTAGTCGCTTATGCTTTGAAGTTTTTATATTGTTTTTGTATAGTTCTTGGTAGTGACATATTTATTTAAGATATTATCGTTAAATGATCCAAGGATATATATATAGTATAATTTCATTTGTGTTTTCGATTAAATAAACACGTAAGACTAAAGCAGAGAAATTATTTAGTGGCGATATATGAAGTTTGGAGTTTTAAGACATGACTTAACGGTCTCAGTTGCACATTTAATAATAATTATTATTCTTACGGCTAATGGTTCAGATGTGGATTGGGTATTATTGACACATTTTATGGGTGGTATACTGTAAATTTATAGATTTTCCCAACTGTTAAAAAATGTATTAAACTTAAATTAATTCAATATATAAGGATTCAGTGGTTGATATTGGAAAGCGTACGTATAACTTGTTGGTAGTCAGAAGAAGAATTAAATTCTTGGAATACATTTATTTCGGCTGAGTGTAAGAATTACTGATGGCCGTTTTTAAGTGTTGGTATATTAATTCATAGAAATATCTCACTTTCGAAGCTGATTAATACTTTAAACGGTAAAATCGTTTGCTAGCAATATAAGGATGTTCCTTTCACGTTATTCAATATCATACGCTGAGTAGAGGAATTACTTGAACCTTTATAATCAATATGGGAGTTTCCGGTTTTGCAGTTTTATTTATGTGAAATTTATATCAAAGTTGAAAAAAGAAATTTATTGCATTTTTGCATCAAATGATTGTTATTCAACAGGGTGGTACATGGAATATTTGTTTGACAAAATTCTACAAATAAAAAATACAGTGGTGTTCTTAATTGAAATTATTGAAAAAATCGCTAAATAGGTCTTGACTGAGCATTTATCGGTAGACTTTGAAATGTTGAAGTAATGTAGTTTTGAAAATGTGTTAGTCTATTTAGGTAGAATAAAATTAAACTTATGTTTCATCGGTTGATTAAAATGCAGGATTTTCTATAAAACATTGGATTCGTAATTTGAATTAATTGATTAATTAAACGTTACCTAAGATTGAGTGTGGTGCAGTTTAGTGGGGATATATGAAGTTTGAAGCTGTACACACTGACTATTATCTATCTTAATTGCACATGTATCTATAAAGATTGAAAACATTACTAAGGGTTGAGATTTGAATTTGGTAATATGTTCACAAATAGTGTACAGTAAATAAATGGTTTTATGGAATTCTTAAAAATGTCGTTTACAGAATCTAAATCCTTTGAATACAAGGGAAATAAAGTTTTTTGGTGGGTACCTATCTGGATTTATATTTTATTTTTTGAGGATGATTGTGGAAATCGAATAGGATACGTTTAATTTCACAAGAATAATTACATTTTTACAATTCATTTCTTTAAACTGATAATAAGTATAATCTCGCCCATGGCTGATGTTGCTCTAGGCTTATATTGATTAATAATTTAAACTGCAAAATCTTAGACGTGTAATTTGAGCATGTATCACTAACGTTTTTCTATATTTTATGTAGGCTAGAGAAATTCTTCAAATAAAAAATCTGGTGGTATTCTTAAATAAACGTAATATTTTAGATAACTATTTTCAGGGTTTTGTGGAGCTTGGTAAAATTTAACAAACATATGAAATATTCCAGATTATTTTTATGTGGGGTCGGAACAGTTTCTTCTTGGGAAAGTTCTGTAAATAGGTCTTAATTGAACAATTTGTCAGCAGATTTGGCAATGTTAAAGTGTTTTTATTGTAGTTTTGACATTTTATTAGTCCATTAAAGAATAATTAAACTTTGGCTTAACAAGTTATTTAAAATTTGGTTCGATTGTTGGGTGTCAAAATTTGGAACTTTCTTAATAACACTAGCCTGGTAATTTTATCCAATTGATCAATTAAACGTTACCCACGTTTGGGGTGGTGTAAATAGTTTAGGGGGATATATGAAGTTTGATGCTGTAACATGTTATATTTATAAAGTTTGAAAATTTTACTAAGAGTTGAGACCTGAATTCGGTACTACTGTCATATATTGTAGGTGGTGTTCCGTAAAATTATATTATCTGTTTTTTTTTTCAATATTCTTAAACATTTCGTTTGTAGGACGTAAACTCTTTCAATATTAAGCGAATGGAAGTAGTTTTGTCGATACCCATGACGAAAAGTATATTTCAATTTTGGTGAATGATTGTGTAAATCATATATGATATTCTTAATTTCACAAGAATAATTAAATTTTTACAATCCATTTCTTATAACTGAGAATAAGTATGATCCTGTAGACAGCTAATTTTCACCTATGTTCGTATGTTGATTAAAAATTCTAACGGTAAAATCGTTAAGTAACGATATTATGATGTATCATTCACGTTAGTGGATATTCTATGTTGGATAGAGGAATTGCATGAACCACTACCAAAACTCGGTTTTGCTGTAATTTTCTTTTCAAACATATGGCAGAATAGCTAAAGAAATTTTCAAAGCTATTATTGTTCCTAAATAGGAAGCTTTTTAGTGACATAATTTGAAATGCTTGTATAATGAACTTCTGTAACTAAAAAATATAGTAGTACTCTTAGTTGAATGTAATAAATTATTATTTTGGGGATGTGTGGTGCTCCATAATATTAATATATAAGTATATAACATTTTCAGTAAACTTGTATGTGTAAGTCGGAAGAATGCCGTAAAATTTCTGTTAATTTGAACAATTTGAACATTTATCGGCTGACTTGGAAATGTTGAAGTGTTTTTAGTGTAATTTCGAAATTTTGTTGGTCTATTAATTGAAGGATTAACATTTGGTTTCACACGTTGATTTAAATATGTTTAGATTTGAAGACGAGAGATGTAAAGACCAACATCTAGTTTTTCGGGGAAAATAGCACATAGAGGTTCCGAATCTGGAGCCGTACCATGTAATTGCTGTTACCCGTAATTCCTAGGTTAGCATGTCGCGATGAAATTTTCAGGTTAACTTCACCTATCAGAGATATTGAAACTCTCTTCGAGGTGTCATTCTTTTGTACGCAAGACAATATATATACTATATATGGTTTCTGGTTACGGAATCTTCATCAGTTGCGCTTCCCACACTTTAATGTCCTCTCGAATACTTCTTTATGCATTTGATACATTTCGTTAAATTTGAAGACGCGAAATGTAAAGACCGACATCTAGGATTTGTGTGTCTCTATACAAGGCCCTTGACTCCTATTATACCTACAGCAAAGGTTAAATAGGAAAAGTTTTAGAGAAAACCTAGTGCATTGAATACCTGGCTTCAGATTTACAATCGGTCAATTGGTTTTGGAGATAGCCGGCAAAAACCGAAAATAGCGGATTTCGTTTTTCGCCGGGAAATCTGACAGGTTAATTTGATCACTGTCAAGATGTGACATTATTTGAATACATTTTCTTAATCGAATAAGATGGCATTTGTCACATGTCTCAATAGTTTTTTGTCATTCCGCAAACTTTCCATTTTTCTTATGGCCTCCATATTAGATTTTTAAATTTTTGAAATAGCGTAAACTTTCCAGTCTAGTAATACACCACAAGTGCATTAAAGATTTCAGTGTAAACAAAATATCACACATCAGGATTAATAAAAAATAGCCCCATTATGCAATAGTTTAAAATCTAATTAAGTTCTTAACTGCTTCGTAACTAGGTATTAATTTAGAGAAATGCAAATTGGCGTCCATTTACATAGGGACAATTTTGACAATTGGTGACTGTTTTTCGTACAACTTCACAAGTGTATTTCCGGCAATACTATTTATAAATGTATCTGAAATTCTATGTTTCAGGTAAGTTAGATTAAATTACCAACGATCCCACACCAAAAGTTACTTCCAAATCTAGTCTGTGTACATCTCTTTGCCAATTCGTGAGGGTTTTCCATATCACATTGATATTGATATTGTGCTGATTACAACCTTCACAATTCGTAAATCAACTCTCATAGGACCACAAGATATAATTTACATAAATGAGATATTCATTACTCTTTCTAATATACCACTCATAGAAACGCATTCGTCAGTTTCCTTAAATCCTTGAACTATTTTGGGTTTGTATGGATGGTACTTATTCTTTTTTATCACTCTCTTTACCGTTGATTTTGAAACACGAAATTGCCGTTCAACAGTTCTTACCTAGGTATTAGGCTTTCGTAGACAGTTCGTAAAATACTTCTGTTTCGATTTTCTTTTTCAATATTGTTTCGGCTTCTAGATTGTTCACAAGATTAATTAAATTAACTAGGATTTTTTTGAAGTGGGCTTTATGAGGCTGTCGTCGTTCAGAATACATCTCTAAATACCTTGTTGAGGTAATGTCGGTGTTTGTATTTAATGTAAGTACAGCGCTAGCATGTCAAACTTTTCTTCATTTGAATAGAGAATCCGGCTATTTTTAACAGGTTTCGATAATTTGATAATCCTATTTATGATTTTATCAGAGAAAAATGTATTACTTACTAAAAAACAACTTTCACACTTTGAATTTTTTAACATCAGTCAGATGTGTTATAGAAGGCGATACAATATTGAAAATAAAACTGGAGATAGAAACATTTTACAAGTTGTCAACGAAAACTCTAGTACATTGGTAAGATCTGTTGAAAGGGAATTTCCTGTGTCACAATAAACAATACAGAGAGTGTTAAGAAATAATAAGTACCAAAAACACATAATAGATCCACAACGTAATGAAACTAATTTTCAAGACAAATGCATTTCATTTGTCTTGAAAGTTAGTTTCCTTAAGTAATAAAAATTCGGATTTTGTAAATCATATCTTGTAGTACGATGAGAGTAGGTTTACGAATTATAGAATATTAATAAGCACAATACTCATAATTTGGATGTTGAAAACCCCCACGAAGTGGCAGAGAGGTGTTTATAGACCAAAGTTGGAAGTAACGTTTGGTGTTATGTGTGTTAAGCTAGCAGAGCCATTTCTTAACGCCCAAAATGGGACCTACTCCAGAATTTATTGCTAATTTATTACGCAAAAATTTAGACTAAAGTTAGCATAGCCATATCAATATATCCGGAACAAACGTCCTTATCGGTATTTTAATGCTAATTAATTGCTATCGAATGGCACTAGAGCAAATTACCCAACAATACCCCTACTCAATTTCTCACCCCCTGACAATTAACAAAAAATTGTATTTAAATATTTTTCGTTGTTAAAATGAGTATAATTTTAATTGCTGAAGGTCTACCTTTGTTATGATTTTATTGCTTCAACCCCTTGCGAGAAACTGTGGCTATGCCATCTTTAGACTAAAGTTAGTATAGCCCTATCTATATCTTTGAAACGAAGGGCGCAATCGGTATGGTCTTGGGTGCGTATTTTATTGCTAATTAATTACTATCAAATAGTACTAGAGCAAATACTTAGAAACTACCCCTTTATTCCCTACTCAATTTATTACCCCTTGACAATTAACAAAAATATTTATTTCAATGTTTTTCTTTGTTAAAATCAGTAGAGTTTTAATTGCTAATTAATTGCTAAAGTTCTACCCTCGTTACTATATCATTCGTTCAACCCTTTCCGTGAAACTGGCTATGCCAACTTTAGACTAAATTTACCATAGCCATATCTATCGGGGTGATCTTGAAGGCGTATTTTATTGCTAATTAATTGCTATTGAATGGCACCAGAGCAGTAACTCAGTAACTCTACCCCTTCAACCCCCACTCAATTTCTCACCCCTTGACAATTAACAAAAATATTTATTTCAATGTTTTCGTTGTGAAAATGTGTAAACTTTTAATTGCTAACTAATTGCGATCAAAGAATTCTGTTAACTCAGTGATCCCATTAAAATCATAGAGCAAAACCAAGGAAAAACCTTATGAACTATACCGATACTGAGTTTTTAACAACGACAGGACCATTAATTTATCTCAAAGTTTCTTTATTATCATTGACAAAGGGGTCCGACATAGACCCCGAATCGTTTGGAAAGATACAGTTATTTTAAGTATTGCGGTGTTATTTCCCAAAGAGTGCTTAAACATTAACTACATAACTCACAACTATCCTTCAGGAAACAAATATTATCAGAAATGCATAACTAAATTAATTTTCGGTTTCAAACCGAATCCTTGATAGTTCTCCCCTTACTACAAACTACTACTGTATACAAACAAAGAATATATACCTACTTAACATTCAAATAAGGTTAGTTTTTTTTATTTGGGTTCACACTCTTCACAATGGATTCTGAAAAATATAGATAAATTAAGTATTTGAAATTGAAGATGTAGTATCTAATAGCAATTGAAGTTGAAACAGATAATTAAATCAAATTCTTTCAATAAAAAAAAACTAACTAGCTGTAAGATTTTTTCCATACCATACTATATTAGTCTATTTGTTGAAATCAATTATTAATTTAAGGAAACAGTTAAAAATATGACATTGTTTTTGACCTGTATGACAGATTATCAATTAAAGTAAAATACTTATCGAGAATTGAAAACTAACTTCGTTTTATTTTGAGACACACTGTATCCCATTTCAGTAGAGCTTAGATTTTGCCTTAAATGCGTGTTTTATATCTTTCGGGCTTAAGCAATACAACAAAATTATAAGAAATGAGCAAATCAATTAAAGCCTTTAACTTCAATTACTGAATTTTAGTTTGGTAAAATCATTACTTATATTATTCAGTATATGTATTTTTAACATATTATTTCCTCTATTAAAATACAGATCAATCACGATTAATATTATGTTCAATTGTTTTTGTAAACTTTTAATAATACTGTAAATAATTTAACACAATATGCACGCATTTGTTGACGTAGTGCTGAACTTAATATATTTAACGATAAAATACTACCACTATTCATGTTTCTATGAATATTTTTTATGCACCATGGGCCGACGGAAGAACTGCCTTAAATAATCCTTCTAAGAAATGTTGGTAAATAAACACTCAAATTACAGCATTATCATCAATAGTCTTTCCTATATATTTTTATTTTTAAAATACTTTCAGTAAATTATTAATCATTAAGCAGTTGGCTACACACACAATCTGACGGGGAATAAAAAACTGTAAAAGTTCATTTCCTTAAACAAATTTACAGAACGTTTTCAAACTCAGACTATACATGATGAAGATTTTATTTTTAATTCTTCAGAAATTGGAAAGTGTTTTATATATTTTCAGATCAGAAAAAAAACTGTCCCAAATACTTTACATAAAACAATTTATTGAAAGTTAACTACAATTGTCGGAAAATACAAGATGCATAATAAGGTGAATAATGATGAGTCATTATTCATTAGTTATCTTTTAAGTTGAATCCTGTATATCGATAATTTTGACCTATTATTGGGAGAGACACTTAATATTTTTTCGGAGTAATGTAAATTCCCCATATTAGATCGAGTCTTTTACAAGGTGGTCAAACGTTCTGATTGGTATCAGTATATTAACAATAAGTGATTTAACTGTTTTAAAATGTATCTTAATAGTATATATTTTAAATAGCGTTAAATAAATGATGTTTTGGTGTGTCTTGGCACTGTTGAAATTATAATAAAGTTTTTATTTCTTATAGGTATATTCCTACATCGCGTATTGTTTGGTATATTATGTTACTTACATCGATTAATCAATAGCACCATTCGTACACATTGTACCGTTCATTTGAAATAGAATTTGTTAGATGTATGTAGGCCATTTGTATAGGAAATTTAAAAGCCAGGCTTGGGAGTATCTAAATGAAATTTTTTGAAAAAACTGACTAAAAATAAATAAGAATGGCACAAATTCTAAATTCAATCTTGAATATTGATTATAACAACAAAGTTCCAATTGCAGTAAGGTTCGAGAAAAAATTACCATAAATGGGATTCAGAAAAAATAAGTAGGGTAATGTATAATTTGAGAACATTCATGGATATATATTATTATTTGACAACCATCCTATAATTATATCTATAATTAATAAGTATAGTCTTATTTTCCTAATCATATACAGTCTACTGATTTTAATAACAAAGAACATTGCAATAAATATTTTTGTTACTTGGCAGGGGGTGAGAAATTGAGTGGGTGATGAAGGGATATTTTTTGGGTTTTTGCTCTGGTGCCATTCGATAGCAATTAATTAGCAATAAAATACGCCCCATGACCATACCGATAACGACGTTTGTTCCGGAGATATAGATATGGCTGTGCTAAATTTAGTCTAAAGTTGGCATAACCACAGTATCTCAGAAGGGGTTGAAAAACATTGAAATAAAAATGTTTGTTTTTTGTCAGGGGGTGAGAAATTCAGTAGGAGATGAAGGGGTAGTTTTTGGATATTTGAACTGATGCCATTCGATAGCAATTAATTATCAATAAAACACGCCACCAAGATCACTGTAGCGTAGCGCTGTTCGTTCCGGAGATATAGAATATGGCTATGCTAACTTTAGTCTAAAGTTGGCTCGCAAGGGGTTGGAGCAATAAAATCGTTACGACGGTAGACCTTCAACAATTAATTAACAATTAAAAGTCTGCTGATTTTAATAACGAAATACATTGAAATAAATATTTTTGTTACTTTTCAGGGGGTGAGAAATTGAATAGGGGATGAAGTGGTAGTTTTTGGGTTAATGGTCTGGTGCCATTCGATAGCAATTAATTAGCAATAAAATACGCCCCAAGACGATACCCATAACGACGTTTGCTGCGGAGATGTGGATATAGCTATGCTAACTTTAGTCTAAAATTGGCATAGCCACAGTTTCACGGAAGGAGTTGAAGGAATGAAATCGTAGCGAGGGTAGAATTTCAGCAATTAATTAGCAATTAAAACTCTACTGATTTTAACAACAAAAAACATTGAAATAAATATGTTTGTTATTTGTCAGGGGGTGCGAAATTCAGTAGGGGATGAAGGGGTAGGTTTTGGGTATTCCCCCTGGTACTATTCGATAGCAATTAATTAGCAATAAAATACGCCACCAAGATCACCTCCCTAGCGCTGTTCGTTCCGGTGATATAGAATATGGCTATGCTAACTTTAGTCTAAAGTTGGCTCGCAACGGGGTGGAGCAATAAATCGTAACGAAGGTAGACCTTCAACAATTAATTAACAATTAAAAGTCTACTGATTTTAATAAGGAAATGCATTGAAATGAATATTTTTGTTACTTGTCAGGGAGTGAGAAATTGAGTAGGGGATGAAGGGGTAGGGTTTGTGTATTCGCCCTGGTACTATTCGATAGCAATTAATTAGCAATAAAATACGCCCCCAAGATCACCCCGGTAGCACAGTTCGTTCCGGAGATAAAGATGTGGATATGCTAACTTTAGTCTAAAGTTGGCGTCTCCACAGTTTCTTGGAAGGGGTTGGAGGAATGAAATCGTAATGAGGGTAAAACGTCAGCAATTAATTAGCAATTAAAAGTTTACTGATTTTATACAACACAAAATATTGAAATAATTTTTTTTAGTAATGGTTGGGGGGTGAGAAATTCAGTAGGGGTTGAAGGGGTATTTTTTGGTTATTTGCTCTAGTGCCATTCGATAGCAATTAATTAGCAATAAAATACGCCACCAAGTTCACCTCGGTAGCGTTATTCGTTCCGGAGATATAAAATTACTCAGAAGGGGTGGGAGCAATAAATTTAATTTTTGCGTAATAAATTAGCAATAAATTCTGGAGTAGGTCCTATTTGGGCGTTATGAAATGGCTCTGCTAGCTTAACACACATTTTGGTGTTGCCTCATTGGTAATTTCATCTTACTTACGTTTTTTTAATTGGGTACCCATTATAAATTTATGAATATTTTCAGGACTTATAGGACCATATTTGTTTGACTACAATTCTTTAATGTTATTTTGATACAAACAAGTCATGGCCTTCTTAAAAAAATAAGGCCTAACTTTATGAAGTGTGATATTTCGATGAAACTAAAATTGTGTATGCCCTTGTGAGACATATAAAAAAAGTTGAGGCGGTTTTGCGGGATAACAAAAGACCTTTGAGATATGTGATATATGTCATTTTATTTGTCTTAAAAAAGAGTCACATCTTGACAGCTGTCAAATTAACCGGTTTGGATTTACTGAAGAAAAACATTTTCGGGTTTTGCCGATTATTTTCATAACCAAATGATTGATCATAAATCCAAAGACAGATTTTAAATGCAATAAATTTCCTCTAAAATGTTTTCCATTTGACCTTTGCTGTATAGAGAAGGGAATTTAAATATACCTGTCCTCAGAAAAATATAATCAAAAATAAAATATGATTTTGTTAACCGTTATTTTAGATAAAACAACACTATAAATCTTATAATATTGGGAAAATTGGTTAAAATAATGTAAACCTCACATATTTGGATGCACCATAAATTTGAAATAGTTATAAGAAATTACTTTATTATCTAGCCAATGTGACTTTTTAGATGATCTTCTAAAGCTTTATTGTTTCTCATTTTGTCTTTTAGTGTAATGTCTGATTTTTTTAAATAGAATTGGTATTTCCATGCAGATATATGACGGTAGCTTTCTCACATATGTTTTCAAGAAACATTATATGTCGGTATTCTGTTGTAGCGTTTCTCAGATATGTTCGTGTTGTCCACTTTGAGAAAAATACATTGAAGATCACATATTTCTGTTGAAATTCAACTCTGTTCTTATCTAATCATTTCTATAACAATTGCGTTTACTGGTTTACTATTTTTCTTTTCTTCATTGAGTTTTGTTGACTTATTTTGTTAAGAATTTTAAATTTTATTTTAATACACAATAATAAGTTTACCATTTATTTTATGTGTATTTTTGCAATTCCTCTCTTCCTTGTTCAGTTGTTTAATTAGTTTTTTATCTTTGCTTCTGAGCCATGACTGTCTTTCTTGATGATTTTCGAAAAATGATTTCATTTCCTATAGAAGATGTCCTCTAAGATCATTTAAGCGTTTTTCACTTACATTTCTTTCGTTACAGCTGATGTACTTTACATATTTTAAACAGTATATTTTTTATTATTAACGTGACGTTGACTTTTGTACTGTGTTACTTTGCTGTATAGCAAGTGCTGATATTACACCTTATTACCTGGTCCATATTAGCGTATTCAGTGTTTCTTCATCTACATAGAGATGGACGTTTCTTATCTGGGTTCGTATATTTACAGTTCCGACAATCATTGATTATTATTTTTCCGCGGATGTTTTCTCCCGTCTGTTTGTTAGCACTACTTTCCTTCTTAATTTTATGTCTCTCAATTTTCGTGGTTTTCGTTTTCATGGAGGTGATTTAGAAACCACGCACCTCACGCGGCTTGTCGAGTTTTCATGTGGGATGAAGAAAGATTAGAAAACAGTCAACAACAAATTTTGATATCGGAATCTTTGAAGCTGGCAATGAAAAAAAATACCTCAAAACATAAAAGACAATTTATTATTTATATTTCCTTTTCCTGAACTAAATTTAAAAACCTAAATGATTCTGCATTCTCAAGATCCTGTATCGATTACGAGAAGTTTGTTTAAAAATATAACAGTTTCGCACAATACATGAACAGGTTTTGAAAACGAAGAAGGAAGAATTCGGATATCGTCTAATATTGTTGATAACAACTATGAAAATATTCCGTCTCCTCAAGAAAATATTTCTCTCAAAAAGAAAGACACCTCGGAAGAAGCTAAAATATATTTTAATGCATATCGCCATTTTCGAATATACTGCAACTTATAGACAGTTTAAAATAATAATATTTCACTCTGTTTTTTACTTTACAACTCAGCCATAGACTAAGTTTCCAAAAATTATTTTAAATAAGAAATTATCAATTTTGGACATACTTTGTAAACCCTTACATACAATATTAAACCTTTATCCAGTATCCTAAAATTTCTAATATTTCTCATTACTTTATGAGTTAAATAAAATGAAATTCGTCACGTAACAAATTCATTCATGCGACATTAGATATTATTGAACCTTAATCACAAAGGTTACTCAAACTTTACAAATTACTAAAATGCTATAGGGCATATCTCAAAAACTCCATTCGAAATTATGTTCAAGACAGTTGAATATATCAGCAGTCCCAATACGGCACTCTATGAATATGAATGTTCACAACAGAAAATATTTTCGGAAGGATAGATCTACGTCCACTATCAAAAAACTAGTAACTACAAAATTTCTAACTATTATTTTAAGCTTTTGTGCTTACATGTATTGTAACTTCCCTTACAATTACAGAGATAGCAAATATTTTTGTTTATTATATTTTTTATCGTGGAATACCCAACTCAATTGTGGTACACAGTGGTACAGATTTAAACTAAAAAGTTGTTTCAAAATTGGCTCTCTTCATAACTTCACATTTACACATCAAACTACCATCAATTCATTGTTATAAAGATTACATTCCATCTCAATTGAACAACTTCCACTTCTAAATAAAACTTTTACAAATACATTGAACGCAAGACAATATATTCTCTTCGAGGTGTCATTCCTTTGTACGCAAGACAATATATATTATATATAAATATAATATATATTGTTTCTAGTCGGGAACCTTCATCAGTTGCGCTTCCCACAATTGAATGTCCTCTCGAACACTTCTTTATGCATTTGATGCATTTCGTTAAATTTGAAGACGCGAGATGTAAGACCGACATCTAGGATTTTCAAGAGAATCAGTACACAGAGGTTCCGAATCTGGAGCCGTTCCGTGCAATTGCTGTTCTCCCTTAACTCCTAGGACAGAATGTCACGATAAAATTTTCAGGTTACTTCACCTGTCAGAGATATTGAATATTCTCTTCGAGGTGTCATTCCTTTGTACGCAAGACAATATATATTATATATAAATATAATATATATTGTTTCTAGTCGGGAACCTTCATCAGTTGCGCTTCCCACAATTGAATGTCCTCTCGAACACTTCTTTATGCATTTGATGCATTTCGTTAAATTTGAAGACGCGAGATGTAAGACCGACATCTAGGATTTTCAAGAGAATCAGTACACAGAGGTTCCGAATCTGGAGCCGTTCCGTGCAATTGCTGTTCTCCCTTAACTCCTAGGACAGAATGTCACGATAAAATTTTCAGGTTACTTCACCTGTCAGAGATATTGAATATTCTCTTCGAGGTGTCATTCCTTTGTACGCAAGACAATATATATTATATATAAATATAATATATATTGTTTCTAGTCGGGAACCTTCATCAGTTGCGCTTCCCACAATTGAATGTCCTCTCGAACACTTCTTTATGCATTTGATGCATTTCGTTAAATTTGAAGACGCGAGATGTAAGACCGACATCTAGGATTTTCAAGAGAATCAGTACACAGAGGTTCCGAATCTGGAGCCGTTCCGTGCAATTGCTGTTCTCCCTTAACTCCTAGGACAGAATGTCACGATAAAATTTTCAGGTTACTTCACCTGTCAGAGATATTGAATATTCTCTTCGAGGTGTCATTCCTTTGTACGCAAGACAATATATATTATATATAAATATAATATATATTGTTTCTAGTCGGGAACCTTCATCAGTTGCGCTTCCCACAATTGAATGTCCTCTCGAACACTTCTTTATGCATTTGATGCATTTCGTTAAATTTGAAGACGCGAGATGTAAGACCGACATCTAGGATTTTCAAGAGAATCAGTACACAGAGGTTCCGAATCTGGAGCCGTTCCGTGCAATTGCTGTTCTCCCTTAACTCCTAGGACAGAATGTCACGATAAAATTTTCAGGTTACTTCACCTGTCAGAGATATTGAATATTCTCTTCGAGGTGTCATTCCTTTGTCGGTCTTACATCTCGCGTCTTCAAATTTAACGAAATGCATCAAATGCATAAAGAAGTGTTCGAGAGGACATTCAATTGTGGGAAGCGCAACTGATGAAGGTTCCCGACTAGAAACAATATATATTATATTTATATATAATATATATTGTCTTGCGTACAAAGGAATGACACCTCGAAGAGAATATTCAATATCTCTGACAGGTGAAGTAACCTGAAAATTTTATCGTGACATTCTGTCCTAGGAGTTAAGGGAGAACAGCAATTGCACGGAACGGCTCCAGATTCGGAACCTCTGTGTACTGATTCTCTTGAAAATCCTAGATGTCGGTCTTACATCTCGCGTCTTCAAGCAAGACAATATATTGTTTCTAATCGAGAGCTTTCATCAGTTTTTAATTTATTTATTTTTTCGCTAAATGTATTCCTACACGCAGGAGTTTTAGGAAAATTGATATCACAGAGTCTCCAAATCGGGAGTCATACTGTGTATAACGCCGATTCCCTGTGATTCCTAGGATATAAATCACACGAAAAAATTTGTAGAGGTTTACTAAAACCTTACGATACTAACTATTCGACATTTTTCATTCCACTGAACGCAAGATATTATTGGTAGAGTATACTGATCGGTGCCATTTTTGCATATAATCACTCAATCCAGTTAGTAAACTGTTAGTGAAAATGGAAATGCTGTGGAACCTTTACTGTGTCAATGTAAAAACATGGTTTTACACCCTAACACCAAACATTTATTTAAACACTCAACGGTTGGTTTACTCCTTGATGATGACAGATGTGTTTTTACATTTGTTAGTGACAATGTTAGGTAATGCTTTTAAAGCATCAATATTCTCTACCAGAAACTCAATTTTGACTTAATTACTAACAGTGGACAAACTATGCAAAAATTGAGTCAATACTGTATTGAACAGAAAGAACATTTTGATAGACTCCATATGGACAACACAAAGCGCTCTTTAAAAAAAGAGTTTTGATGTGGTTCTGATGCTTACTTCTAAATTTAAGGTATATCTGAACTGTAAAATATTTAATATATATCACTGTTCCAAGCTCAAAAAAAAGATCCAACATAAACATTAACATAAAAAGTCGTAATATAATAAATGATGACTTTAAAAAACAACATCTGTTTTTGTTGACAATTTGCTTTAGTCACAATACAAAATTTAATTATCTACACAATCTTTCAATTCAATTTCAGAGTCAATAGCCAGTATGGCGGAATTAAATAAACAGATCTTTGCTCATAATCCCCAAGAAGAAAAGAAGATGTCCCATTCAACTGCTTTTAATTAATAATATAAAATTACAAATATCCTTCAATTTCACTAACACTATGAATAATATATCAACGTTTTGATATTCCCATTTTTAGTTTATTTTCATACAATTTTGAAATGTTCTGTAATTATTTGTATTTTAATTGTAGGACTAAAATAACAATTAAAAATTACAAAGAAATTCATAATTTGCCATGAAGTTTCTAACGCGATCTATTAGAAAGGGACGTATCATATAAATTTAATATTTATTATATTTCAAACATTCAAATTCAAACATTTACAAGAGAACTTCATAATATCTAATGTTAAAGATTTCGTATTTATTATGGGCTGGAATGCCGAATGCTTTTTTATCACAGTGGCCCGTAGACGATTTTCGAATAATCGCCTTTCACGGAAATATTGGCACATTTTTTATATACCAACAGTTTAAAGATTCGGTGAACTAACAAACCAAAACAATTGTTAGAATAGACCTGAAGAATATTATTATGAACGCGAGTGTGGCTTCTTTAATAATGAATTAGTGCAATAAAGTTATGTAAAAAATATACCTAAACTTATCTATACGACAATGAAATTTGTCACTTTGAAGGATAGTTGCTAACTGTGTATGCAGAAAATCAGCTGGGTATTGAGGATTAATACATTTCAGAGATTCGAAGCAGTCATAAAATATTTTTTTCTACATAAGAAATTACCACTATATATTGTTATATTAAACTTTAATAAGCAAAGAAATGTAATTATTAATAGTATGAATTTATGGTGCGGACACCCATTTAGTTTTGTTCAATTATATTTCATAACATACCATAAAATGTTGTGTATTACAAGAAAACAATAATTTATTTAGTTTTCTAAAACAGAGAAAATTAAAAATCTGATTTATGCTAGAGATCATTTTAATTTAAATAGAAAACAGAATGTCTTTTTTAGATTTTATTAAGGAATGAATATCTTTATCTAGAAGTTTAGAAATTATGATACTATCTTTTAGAGAGTTTTTAATCCATTGAAGGCAAGACAATATATTGTTTCTAGTCAAGAACTTTCATGTGATTGATAGATCGAATAATTATTTATGTATTTCGCACAAATACCCGAACTTTACATGTTACCGTAAAATAAAAATCGACATCTTGGAGCTTCAGGGAAAACTAGCCAACAGATTAACAGTTAATCTATTTGTTATTTGTTTCTTGTGCTTACTATCCTAGGAAAGGGTAATGGAGTTTTAAATACAGCACTCATTTTAGAATCACTGTGGACTAGTTGTCCCTTAAACTTCTAGATTTTCAATTTTAGTTAAAATGTTAAATTTAGCCTTAAATGCAATACATAAATAATTATTGGAGATTTTAATCGCCGAGGGGAGCGTAACATTTGAAGACTATCGACTGAAATAAGATATTGTCACATAATTGCATTGTGGGTTTTAGTTAACGTATAAATTTGTTTCGTGTGACTTCTGTCATATGAATCAGAGGGTAAAAGCATTACACATGGCACGATTTTTTTTCTTTTTAGTTTTCTGTAAAACTCCTAATAATTGTGCGTTAAGTAGTTAAGCTTGGTTATATGTATGAAAAAACATTAATCATTATTCGAGATTTTAATATGTTGAGGGAAGCGCAGCTGATGAAGTTTTTTCGACCTGAAACAATATATTGTCTTGCGTTCCATGGATTGTATAATGTCCAGAAGATAGTATCAAAAAATAATTACTTAATAGAAAAAGTTGAAAACATATAATGTAATTTAGCATTTGTTGCATTATTAATTGAATTTGTTACTTAAATCATATATTTAATCTATTTATTAATATGTAAAAGGAAATGTTGTACCATTATTTTAAGAAATTTGGGAGAATACTTAAAACATATTTATTTTGTTAACTAAGCCATAGCTTAGTTTAAGAAATTTAATGAAAAAAGTTTTCAACACAATGTCTTTTTTTTAAAGATTACCTAATATATTTCACAGTTTTAGGTGAAAAAAGTCAAAATGTAAATGAGTCAGTTTTGCTTGGTTGTATGTAAAAATTGTCTTTTCCATGTATAATGAGATGATTTAGTTCAGCATTTAAATAATATTTTCATAGTACCCAAAGCTCAAAGATGTTTTTGGTCCTAAAATATTCAACTTTCTTTCTAGTGAGATTAAAGGGTTAAATTCACTTTCAATATTTAAAAAGAAATCCAAACAGTGGATACACTCAATTCAAAGGATACAAATGCAGGAATATTAAATATTAAAAATATGTACAATTTTTAAAATGTTAATAAAATCGACATTATAGTAAAACATGTTAAAGTCTGTAAATTAGTTTGTTATTTTAAACTTTGTTTCTTGTAAGCTGAAAGTCGCAAGGTCATTTACCTACGCTAAAGGATTATCCTTCTATGAGATTTTCATTATATTTATTTCAAGTTATGTTTTAATTAGGAGTACAAACATGATTTTTTATTAATACTAATTTTTGTGTTATAAAAAAGAACTGTATGATTTTTTTTTCATGTTGTTTGTATCAAAAATGGAAAAAAATATATTATGAGAAACAGCCAATTGAGTAATTGCATAAAATGGTAATATAAAGCCAATAATTAGTTCTTACCATCAGTGAAATAAATAGTCATAGTGAAGGATTTTATATTAGTTTTGGTACAAAAAATGTCTCCCTTATTATGTGTCCTGTTTTCAGTAATTAAATTTAGGATTTTTGGAGTTTCCAGTCCCAAATCCCAAAAAATATTACTACGAACTCATCTGATATCTTTGAAAAGGTTGTTAATTTCCATTTTAGTTAACATGCGAATTTAAACTCATGACCAAAAGTATTTCGTGAATAATAAGAAAACACAAAATAATCAAAAATTATCATGATTTCTCGAACTCTCAAGGAATTGTTAGAATCATATAAAAATATCGGATGAAAGGAAATTAAACGAATTATTGTGCAATTGAAAAATCAGTTTATCCCTGATTAGATAACCTTTTCAAAATTGGACTGACGATAACTGGCACGATAAACAGTTCATCATAGTCATTCTGGCTCTTGGTAGTATAAAGGGTGACCAAGAGTTATCCTCCAAGTAAATCCTGCTGTGGCATCAGACACCTCTGATATTTAACAGTGTCTAGAAGTCACACAAATTTTCGAAAAACACCCCAATAGTGCGTTTTAGATACTATTTAGTATGCATAAGTCATACTGAAATTGACTGAGTAATCCACTTTTTTCAATCTCCACTAAACCTCATCCTCTCCTAACAGCAGAGTTTAAAAATATATATCAGCATAGCCACAATCTTAGCGACCGCCTCGTATAAAAGTGGAACAATACCGAATTACTGCAGTTCATATGTACAATTTAACTAATTATACTTATTTACTTCACTATATTAATAGGGATACATAATGAGGTTAATAGTTACTAAATACCTATCCAGATTGAAGGTTACAAATGTAATCTAGTAGTAGTAGTCAAAGACCCGAATGTTTCATTTTCTTAGTGTGCTATCCAGATATGAGGATGGCAAATATGGTAGCAACCCAACGAATCACCATGTTATAGTAAAATAAATGTTGAATGGTTCGTCTGCAAACTTTCAAAGGAAAAATAACTCCAAGATTTTTGTAGTTTGCATGATCATGTCTCTAGGCCTAACCACCCGAGAATATTTCTTATCAGGATATTGAAAGCAAGAAGAAAATGAAACGGTATGTTTTTGATAGCTGTGGTATTTTATTAAATAAATGCGTGACAACCTAGGTTTCTGTCTGAAGTTAAAATTGGAAATGTTCCTAAGAAACGGCTTAAGCATAAAATTGGTGATGACGCTATAAGCACCAAAATTATATTTAGTGAGGTCTTGAGGCTGTAAAATACAACTGAATAGATATTGATAATTCTATGATATTTTTGTTAAGTGTGAGAAATCGAGTACCTAGTATCATTATCATTATTCCCTTGAAAATAAACAGTAAATTTTTATTATTATACTATTAATTTAAATCGTTTAGGCATATAGATACTATAAGACTCACATTCCTATTTAGTAGTATCATTGCAGAGCTTTTCACCTCGATAACGCTTAATAATAAGAATTAGTCTATACAACGACAATTTAAACAAAATAGTAATGTAATACGAAATAATAAATTTGTTTATATATTTGCTTCATGTTAAGCAACAAATTTTAATCGGATTGGAAGTAATGCACCTGCAACTGTACGAAATCGTTATTATTTTGATGAGTCCCCAAACTATATTAAGAGAATGCATATTTTAGGGACAGTCCCCAAATTATCATTTCGTCTATCGCCAGTTTGCAAAATGCATGTTTTGGGGACTGTCCTCAAACCCTACGTTAGTTCGATGAGGGCTCAAACAATGCGTTCGTTAACCGAAAGTTATTTTTTAATAGAAACAATTGTCTATATAACAATTGAACTATATAGGGATATATAAAATGTGATTTAGAAGCTTTTCCTGCAATAAAATTTTGGTGTCCCAAACCATGCGTTTTACATATATATATATATATATATATATATATATATATATATATATATATATATATATATATATATATATATATATATATATATATATATATATATATATAAAAAAGAAATAATAATGTGCTCTGCTACATATTAGTTTTACTTATTTTAATAGCAAAAAAAGTTTGTTGTAGGATATATTGGGTTGAGTTAAAATATTATTTTATTACTATGTCTGGCTTGAAAACAAAGCAACACTATTTTCTATTAGGCATTTTATTTCTTAGTAGTTAATAATTTATATATTGTTAAATACCTAGCTATGATTTTTCTGCATATACAGCAGTATTTTATCTTTAATGAACAGTCTAAGCAGCTAGCCAAGTGTCTGGCCATCACAAAAACAATTGACATGGCATTTCTTAAGAAAATTTTACAAGTGTCAGAGTCAAATGAGTTTTGGAAGATAAATTTTATGCAGTAAATATATCGAACGATTTTGCGTGAAGATTTTCGGTGTTCTTGTAAGGTCCCTTCAGCTCTATACTGCAGTAGTAACATTTTTTCCTGTCACCATATCCTATGATGGAAATGCTGTGGAACCTTTGGTGTGAACAAATGTTTTAAACCCTCAACGCCGTTTCATCAACTCTTAAGTTGTCATCATCAAGGAGTAAACTGTAAATCAGTTTCCGTTCAGCCATTTGACGGTTCACCATGGAAATTGCAGTTGTCGACTTTCATGGTTAATCAAGAGACGTAAAGGCGCAACCCTGTTTTTAAACCTCCTCAACAAGCAAGACTTTTCCCAAATCATTAATTGAGCCAATCATTTCCCCGATAACACCTCCACCAAAAAGCATCCGACAAATAACGGCCTCCTGTCTTCATATCTACCCATTTTAATCCTATAAACCTCGGATCTCGTTACCTCACATATTTGAACCCTTCACATTGTCACAATCAACCTACGTTCGAACCCCAGAGCAAGAAACATTTTTTTTCTAGTTAATTCACAGGTTTGCCGCTTGATGGCACCCCCACATTCATTTTTGGTTGGCGTGATTTCATGCCTCACAACCGCCATGTTTTTGTAAGTGCAAATGACCACCATGTTGTGCCTTTATGAAACGTTTTTCTTGATAATGCCTTCCTGAAGACATAAGGCGGAAACACACTGTTGAAACGCTACGCGACTTCACGTGCACCGTGCGCATTACCAACACACCACGCTACGATACAATAGCAATGTTTGATAATTGACAATTTGCCAGCATTGAAAATGTATGGATGTTTGATGTGGATTTAATAAATAAAGATCCAGGTGGAAAATTTCAACAGTATTTCTTTTAAAGAATTGCAAAAATTACAAATTTACATACTAATTATGCGTTATTGTTGCCTAGAAATACAATGCCTAGACCTGGAAAGGTGTGATGGTTACGTCCACAATAGCAACATAGCAACAGTCAATTTGGGTCTGGGGATCGGGTGGCGTGTGCGAGCCTCACGTGGTATCGGCTGTTTGCAGTTTAATTCTTGTCATAACCATACAACGATTTTGTCTGAATCAACACGCCTCGGATGGCACCGCGTTTTAACAGTGTGTTTCCGCCTTTACTCTGTTGATACGGTAGATTTGGACACCTGATATATTGGATAAAAGCACAAATTGGGTCAGTTAAAAGAGTTTTTAGAAAAACTATTTATTTTGATATTACATCCATCACCCACACAATCCTTTCTGTCTATATGAATGTTTGAATCTCCAATATAGGAAATATTTTTAGGATAGATAAAAAAATCTTAATTGTCCAAAATATTGATATGTTATTGGGGTTAATTTTCTGGGGTCTTCATTATAGAGTACGGTGGGGTTCTATATATATATGTATATATATATGTATATATATATATATATATATATATATATATATATATATATATATATATATATATTGAGAACAGAGTGCACACATTTCTAAATAACTTTGAAACAACTTTTAAGATACATATTTCTGGAGTCACACTTCCTAAAACGTTAAACTAGTTAGTACATCTAAAAAGTAAGTAAAGTGGTAAAAGTTAGTTGATACTTCAGAAAGACAGAAAAGTATTTAAAATTTTTGATTTATTTCTATGGTAACTAAAAAGCTTACTCTTGAAGTATTAATAGTTATTCCGAAATAAATATTGCATAAGTCTCTTTATTGCAAATAAGGTTATTTATTATTAGTAAAATAATACTAGTTTTCAATTTCTTTTTATTTGTGGTATTCTTACATTTTTCCTTCTAGATTTAGCATCTATAACTAACTGGGCTTGTCTCTTCAAATAACTCCGGGAGGGTACTTCTTCTTCGTCTTCAGATCCTACAAAATAATTTATGTGATCCATTAAAAATAATAATCAAACAGTTGTGTTGTATGTTATGGTAATTTTAGATGAAGATACATTTATATAACACAAAAATTAAATTTTTTTATAAACCTTCTGTTCAGAAGACAGGGATTCCAATTTATTTCAATATATAAAGCAGAACTTAAACAGGGTAGCAAATTGTTTTCATTCTGCCCATTATTTTTTAGGTTAATTGAAGGTGATCAATTATTTTTTACATAAAAGAATACTTATAGAATTAGATTGAATGTGTTAATTGTGGCAGTATGAGATGTGTTCTTACTAGAGTAAATATCTTAAATATACTCACTGACAAAGAAATCGCAACATCCAGAAGGAGATATTTAAATTTAATATTGTTTTGGGTAAAACATAGATATAGTAAGGAGTAAATTATTAAAATTTGAATAAAAATACCAAGGAGTTTAATTTTTTTAATCAAGTTTGTTGATGTGTGTCCGCCGCTGTTATCTATACAGTCCTCAACACGTCTTGGCATTGATTCAATAAGGTGGTCTATTTCTTCTTGAGGAATACTATCCTAAGCTACCTGTATTTCATGTCTTAGAACTTCCGTGGGGGGCTGAGGTAATTTCTCAGCCTTCTACCCATCAAATACCAAACATGTTCTATGGGCGAAAGATCGGGGGCTGAGCGGCCATGGCAACAGATTCACTTGGGTCTCTTTAACAAAGTTTAAACTAACTCGAGCAACATAAGGCCAAGCATTATCTTGTTGAGATATGGGATCCATGAGCCAATTAAGGTTAGGGAGTACATACTGCTCCACTACTTTCTGAAGCTACGTTGCGCTGTCATGTTGCCTCGTACAAAGACTAAAACTGACCTATTTCCATGTGCAATACTGTACCATAACGCCTACTGTTCGGTGTATATGTCGCTGAACATCAAATTGAGGTTGACGTCTTTTTTCTCGAAGTCGCCTAACCCTGCCTCGGTCATCATGTCCACCCTAGCAGAATCGAGATTTATCAGAGAAGACAACTAGATGCCATTTCACATTCTAATGTTGTCTTTCTCTGCACCACTGTAGTCGTTGACGTCGATGCTCAGAGGTAGCAATTAATGGGGTCGATAACACTGCACTCCAAAAGACCTTACACAGCGGTAAACCTCCTTGTTCTCCTAACCACACATTGACCAAATTTCGAGTTGTCGAAAATCGGTCTCTAAAGGTCTTACTTTAGGCATTTAAACATTTACTAAACATCGATTTTGGATTACATAATACAGTTTGCTTATGGTAATTAAAAAAAAAATACAAAAATGTTCAGAATATCGGTTTAGCAATGGGCTCGCCACTCAGTCCCTTGCTCGCAGACATTTTCATGTCAAATTTAGAAAATGATATAATGAGTTCCTCTTTAGGGAAAAAGCATATATTTTTCTGGTACAGGTACGTAGACGACATCCTAGCTTATTTTACAGGAACACTTAGGCAATTAGATACTTTTCTCAGTTTTATTAATAAATTACATCCCAACATATCATTTACAATAGAAATAGAACAGGATTGTAAAATTAACTTTTTAGATCTTACTCTTACTCGGAATAATTCATCAATAAGTTTTAACATATATAGAAAACAAACATTTACTGGCACCACAATTCACGGGTCTTCATTTAGTCCACTAAACCATAAATTATCCGCATACAAAAATATGATTCATAGAGTCTTTTCTATCCCATTATCAAAAAGTGATTTAAAACAAGAATTAGATACTATTATTATAATAGACATCAATCCTAATTTAATTATGAAACTAATCTCCCGAAAAGAGCTTCAACTAGCATATCGAAGCACATATCTTGGTCAAAAATACAGATCCTACAAAGTACATTTCATTAACTTATTTTGGAAACGTGAGTAACAAAATCGCTAGAATTCTATCATCCCAGGATATCATAGTTAGCTTCAAATCACAATTCAGGTTATCAAATTTATTATTTAACGCCAAGGACAAAGTTAGTATTTACAACAGGTCAGGAGTTTATAAGCTGATATGTTCGGACTGTAATAGCTTCTATGTGCGAATGATAACCAGAAATTTTGCTAACAGGTACCTAGAACACTATAGATCTTTTAGACTACATAGAACTGATTCAACCTTTTCTAACCATGTAATTCAAACAGGGCACACTTTTCCCACAATAGAAAACACAAAAATTTTGCATTTCAGTAATAATTATTTTAAAACATCTTTCTTAGAACAAATTCAAATTTACCTCACAATAAATTCCCAGATTTGCTACTTAATGATCAGCTTAACTTTATAAAAACACCCCTGTTCGAATTACTACGTTAGGTCGGGTATTCCCGGTGATAATCTTAGAATATCAGGTAGTTGTATAATACCTTTATATCCGTTTAGTTTTATATTCATTATGTTCTTGACCACGACCGGCTAACCATCATGTCGGTGTATTTGGTCATTAGTTTTGTATTTAAGGTTTGTTAGATGGGTTTTTTCATTGTTTATATATGTTTGAAAATGATGCTCTGGGCATCGAAACTAGTCACATGTTTTAGTGAATAAATGTGTTAGTAATAGTAAACAAATTATTTAGTTTCATTTCCTCAACAAAAAACGAGTTGACTTGTTAAAAAAAATTAAATGAAAAAACATTCACCAAACTTTCCCAAATTTTAATCGGTTTCTCCTTACTATAGCATCTATGTTTTACTAAATCAGTATTAAATTTAAACCTCTCTTTCTGGGTGTTGCGATTTCTTTTTGCCAGTGAGTGTATTTCAGGTATCAAAACTTTCTTTTCTAGAACCCATGTAAGTTGATTAATAAAGAAAATATTTATTTAAAAGAGGTTTTCTTCAATTAAATTTCAAATAACCAAATCCTAATTCTAATAAAATCGTCAAGAAATGTTAAAATTAAATAAACTATTTTTAGAATCTAAGAAATTTCACATCAACGTGCGAGAGTCTCACGCGTGTCTTTGTTGAAATAAAGATTGGTATAAAAACATTTATGAATTATATCCTAAAACAGACAGTAGGCAAACTACTAGATGTTTTCAAAATTTTTAACGGTAATGTTAACATATTTCTATTATAACTAATTCCCGAATGTTGTTTTTATTGCCCAACATATTCAAAGTCATGCCCAAAACGGGAAAAGGCACACAGCATATATATCTAAAACAACATGCTACGAAATAATAATACTATTTAATGCCACAGGATTCGAAGGCTGATCAATTTGAATTAACAAGATTTCTTATGTAAAATTGGCCCTGATATCAAAGATTGTCGTGGGCGAAGCTATGATGACATGAGCGGAAAAAATAGCAGCCTACAAAGCACGAATTAAGGAAATAAATAAGTACGTAACCTCCTGCCTTGCACATAAGTAAATTCCGTTGCTCGCAGATTGTTGGGGCCTCCTTACGAAAGCTATTAAATATACTAATTCGAAAACTCCGAGCCGATATTACGTAAGTACTTTTATGTCGTTTTACTACTATCAAACAAGTACATGGATG
This sequence comes from Octodonta nipae, assembly GCA_034190945.1. NCBI lineage: Eukaryota > Metazoa > Arthropoda > Insecta > Coleoptera > Chrysomelidae > Octodonta > Octodonta nipae. Next base: position 91,380,246 of record CM067218.1, on the reverse strand, counting down.
AGCAGAGTGTCTTCATCAAGCTTACGAATTAGTTTCAAGAATGAATAATGAAAATTGCGTGAAATGGAATTCTAGCAACTATTAACATGGGATATGTATGTTCAAAATAATGCGGTTCATATTTTCAGATGTTCAGGCAAAACCCAAAGGTTCACTAGCTGCCAAACTATCAGTAACATACTTCAAGGGGACGCAACCGAAACATCAAGCCTGCCAATACAGGTGTTTTCTTTAATGATAACGAACTATCTACTTTAGATGAACATATGAAACCCTATCAGAATTTAAAAATTAAGTAGTGCTTTTGGAATATTTTGATATTTAAAATATATTCTCTTACTGCAGAAGTCAGTGCTTGCTCAGATGATTTGGAAGATAGCGTGGATGAAGAATTAGCTTAGCTGCTCGAAACAGATATGGCTGCTGCTATCGACAGAAACAAACCCAAACAAAGCTTTTGAACTTCGATTTTATAAACTCTTAATGGATAAATGCACTAGAGTCTTGTTTTCCAAATGCAGAAATTGCGTGTTTTCTTGTTTGTCATGATCACTAACTGTAGTGGTGTTCATTTCAACCTCCAAGCATATCAAGAATGAGTGATTGAGAAAATTTTGTTCGGAGAACTAGTCTTATTTTTACATTTGCCCACATTAAAACCACAGAATTAATGTCTAATAGTTATGTTCTTTTTATCACCTTAAACTTAAGAACTTATAGCTAACCAAGGGATTCAGGGAAAAATATAAATTTAAATGTAAAATCTACACAAAATATAACAAAATAATCTATATATTGTTATAAAATTTATTTGCCGTCACTGGAGAAAACATTGGTCGGTCCGACGAAAACAAAACATCAATCCTTGGAAATAATAAAAAAAGAGAACGGCACTGACTGGAACTTTTTATGGGACGACAAAAAGCAGTGAATTTGACGCTGGGCGAACACTAAAAATACCCTCGAGAACAGCAGTAGAATGCCATCGAAAATGCTAGAAAAATTGATGTGACTAGATTGTAATGTTCTTAGGTTTATTTAAAAACACAGTCCAACTCACTCTCATTTATTTCCACTACTTTAACACAATTTATATTCACTGAACTGTTTACAATTTATCTTTACTTAACTATACGGCAGTCGAATACTGAATGAATGCTTCCTCAGCTCTCCGTATTTATATATTTCATCTCGGAATTCTCCAGAATGTAAAAGAGCCGCCGGGACCAGACTAGATTCTTCGAGAAATACATCAAAGCAAACCGCCGACTTCGATGCGCCAGCCGAACAGTATTTCGGTTTCCCAGAAATATTGGAGGAATGTCCCTTCGACGAATTATCGGATAAATTCTCGTTACATTGCCCCCTCCTTAAGACCATTTCGTCCCGGAATGTACCAGAATCTTCCCTGGTGTGGCGATATTTGCAGGACTCTCCATTTCGACAACGGGAAGTTTGGTGGAAGCAATAGTCAACGGTCCTCCAATCTGGGCTGCGAATATTGAGACAACATACAAGGATGTCGATGCCACAGAATCGAAAGATAGTTTCCATCATACTTCTTACCACCCTCCAATTCAGTCCATCCAACCCACACGCTATCTTTGGGACCGCCAATTTCATCAGGTTCTTCTCCATCATGACAGTCCTCAATTCTACCAGAGCCTTCCAAAGATCGCTAGTTGGCTTGTCCTGCGAGAATGTTTTCGTTACCAAATAGAAGATGTCTATGGTACCCACTGGTTGTTTATCTTCGAGATGAAGGACCTTCCCTACTACTGGATCTTACCCCTTTAGCTTCTGGAACTGGCCGTACTTCTTAGCAAACACCTTGGATATTCTATGGGCACCTCAAACAGGTCTCGGGGTCTTCTCTGGTCACGTGGTGCTGCACTTTCTGCCCATTAGACTACTGTGCCATAAACTGTTCGAAAATCATCTCGTCATCGGGTGCTTGGATGCTGCGGACCTGGGCTTGGTCAACTTCGCCGTCATGACTTCCGGCACACGGGGCAAACCTGTTGAAATGTACCACCTTTGGTTTTCCTCGAGGCAGCTTCCTCATTATGTAGACAACATTGTTGATCTTCTTTACAATTTGGTAAGGCGCCTCCAAAATCTTTATAGCTTGGGCGAATATCCACGACGACGTTGCGGGTTATACAACCAAACAAGATCATCAGCTTGGAATTCCCTGCCCTCGGCTCAGATGTCATAAGCTTCCTTCACTCGGGCAGTGGCATTCTCGATATTTAACCGGACTCGTTGGTGGATGTCGTTCATCTTCTGCCGTAACTGGCTGACAGTCTTCACCTGCGGTCTCTTTTCCTGGGGGATCTCCACCAACTTCAAATCGCATGGTAGTCGTAATTCTCGTCCCATGATAACACTTGCTGGGGTCTGACCCGTGGACTCGTGCACAGACGAACGATATCCCCTAAGAAACAAGTGAAGATACTGGTCCCAGTCTCTTTGGTGGTCAGAGACTACTTTTGACAAATGGCGGTTAATAGTCATATTCATCCGTTCTACCATCCCATCGGATTGAGGGTGTAATGCTGTCCGTGTTTTATTGATCTTCAATAGTTTGAAAACGTCTTGGAAAAGAGTAGACTCGAAATTTCTACCTTTGTCTGAGTGCAAGGACATCAGCAAGGGTCAAGGCTTCTTGATTCGGCAAGGCATAAGCTTATGCCCATTTACTGAAATAGTCCATCACCATCACAATGTACTTATTTCCGGAGTCAGATTCAGGAAATGGACTGGCAACATCAATGGCTTCTCTTTCGAATGGACTGCCCACATTATATTGCTGCATGGGAGCTTTTAACTCCGGATCCAATTTCTGGTCTTTCTGGATCTCCTCAGATCACCAATGGTCATCGACGGTAGTAGTTCTACGGAGAACAGCCCCTTTTTCTTTAACTTGCTGACAATGTTTGCAATCATCAGGGCATGGTCTCCTCGATAAGGCATCAGCATTCTTATAGCTGGTCCCAGCGCGATGTTCAGTCTCGAAGTCGAATTCTTGCAACCGCTCAATCCACCTTGCCACTTGCCCTTCAGGATTTTTAAACTGCAGGAGCCAGTGCTGCGTGATCAGTACTCACAGCCAAAAGTTCCTTGCGAGTAACGCAGTAATTCCGTTCTGACTTGCTCAAGGTCTTGCTAAAATAGCCGATGACTTTCTCCTGACCGTCTTGGATCTGCGAAAGAACAGCACCAATTCCAAATTCCAACATTGCTCGCGTCGGTATCCAAGACGAAGTTCTCATCTGGTAACTGAGAACTTAAAATAGGTTCACTGGTCAATGCTCTTTTCAGTGTCTCGAATGATCGCTGGCATTCCTCGACCCACTGGTACTGCACCTTCCCCGATGTGAGTCTAGTGAGTGGCTTGGCGATATTGGCAAATTCCGCTACATACCGACGATAGTACGTGCATAACCCCAGGAAACTTCTTAGCTGGTGGATGTGTTTAGGTATTGGCCACTCTTGGACGGCTTTGATTTTCTGTTTATCAACAGCGACTCCTGCGGAAACCACATGTCCAAGGTATTGCACCTCTTCTTGGAAAAGTTGACACTTCTTCGGGCTTAACTTTAGTCCGGACCTTCGAAGTCGCCGAAATACCTCCTCCAGGTACTTCACGATAATTTCATCAATATACACCAGACATGTTTTCCATGAAAGCCCTTTTAACACTGTTTCCATCAATCTTTCAAATGTTGCTGGAGCATTACACAACCGAAACGGCATCACCGTGAATTGTAAAGTTCTGAGTCGATGGTAAAAGCAGTCTTTTCGCGGTCTTCTTTAGCTAGTTCCACCTGCCAATAACCACTCTTCAAGTCCAGGGTGGAAAACATCTTCGATCCACCCAACGTGTCTGGGGTATCGTCTATTATTGTTAGAGGATAACTGTCTTTCTTTGTAGCGTGGTTTAAATGCCGATAGTCCACGCAAAATCCGGTCGAACCTTCTTTTTAACCAAAACAACTGGAGAAGCCCAAGGGCTATTGGATGGTTCAATAACACCTTCTTCCTCCATTTCGCGGACTATCCTGTCGGCTTCTTCTCTTTTAGCTAGGGGTAGTCTTCTCGCCGACTGTCGAATAGGTTGAGCGTCTCCGGTATTAATTTTATGTTTCACCAGATCCGTTGGTCCGCTTTTTCGTTTCCTACATCTAAGATTTTCTGGTAGTTTCTAACGATGTCCCTCAGTTTTGCTTTCAGAGTTTTTACAGTTCTTCCGATAGTTTAGTTTGTATGGTGTGTAACAAATTGTCCCTGAGCTTATTTGTGTAATACAATAAAAATATAGAACCTGAGAGAAAAGGGGAATGCTGTCACCACCCGAAGAAAATTTGTGTTGGAGAGAAAGACTCCAGGAACCCTTCTCTGTAAATGTTGGCTGAAAATAAATAATATAAAACGAACTTTACTGCCCCTTATCTGTCTTGACTATCAGTCCTTGGTAGCTTCTGGTTTTCATCACCTAGGTTCCTCTAAGAGGGTAAGTCCCCAGGCTTCGCAAATGTTGGTGGTTGTATGGAAGAAGGAAGGATTTAAAAGTAAACAACCAAAAAAAAAATGACACATTGAAAGTAAAATTAAAAGAAAAAAAAATTAGAAACAATAATACCAACCCACAATGTAAATAAAAGACAAATGAAAAAAAAACTTTGAATATTGTTAGTTAAACAATCCGGCAAAAACAAATGTAACTCCACAAAATTATGACTTTTAACCAAGCCAAAAATACAATAATAACTTTATAAATTACAATATTAATTATACCCACTAATACTGGGAATGAAAGGTGCAATTCCAGCCTAGTTAAGCCCTATCGGTGCCTACTACAATAGGTCTTCCCTTATATCGGCAAACGTTGGTGAGCCACTTTATCGAACAAATTTATGAGTATATCCCCAGGAATATATATAAAAATTAAAACAAAATCAAATTTAAACAATATATCACAAGAAAACAAATTTTTGCCGTTCGTTCCTTTTTATCGACTCAGGGAGTCAGATGAAACCTTTACAATTTCACAATCTAGCTTTGCATACTCCGACGCTATTTCGTCCCTATCACGAGGTTTCTGCCAGGCCGTTTGCTGGTCTAATACACCTCTACCCTGGGTTCAGAGTTTGAACCTACAACTCTACGGACAAACTCACAGGTTTTCGGCACTAACACTCCTCGGTTAGGAAAAGGTAAAGGTACTCACCGGATGCGAATTATCCGTTAATCCCAAAAGGTTTACCTGTGAATCAATAGAAAATACACCTCAAACTAACTTTCTAGCTAGCTAAACACTTTAATAACCAAAACACACTCGCGACTCTCGCGTTTCCCGTCCCTCGGCGATAAATTTTATAACAACTCTTTGATTGACTCCCTAGCGCCCTATTTGGACATGTGAAATGTTCCCCTCTTAGGAGTCTGGTTTCCACCTTTTTTATGTCGCCTAAATCCGTCGCGCCACGTACGACTGGTTTTCTGAGTTCCGGCCCCGAACTAGTTTGGAAATTCTCCGGACCTTTTCCTAGTGCACCTTGGCTCCTCCCATATGGGTACCATCTTCGCGAATAAGTTAACAACAAAACCCCATACTCCGTGAGTTTTTCATTGTCCGATTGGCTACATCTTCCGCCATTAGCCGACTTGTCCTACGCATGTCTCTTTCTTCCGAATTTAAACTTCTAGAACAAACTTTTAAATACGACGGCAAAATCATTTTTCTCTAACTGCGTATAATTGCCCATCTTTGGTTTTTGTTTAAAATGTTGCAACACAGTTTGTGTCGACATGGTTTTTAGTATGTACTAACCCTGAATCGACAAAACAAAAACAAAACGGAACGATATACATAAACTATTCGTTGTTTAAATAAAATTATTATAACATGGACAACGGGTTAAGTTTCGCAATATATGGAAGTAGTTACACATTGTGTGAAATTTCACAATTCTAGCAACATGTTTTATATTCTGCAATACGAGCGGAATTTTCTATACGACGCAAAAGCCAAGTCGTTTCTAGTTCACTTGCGTGATGAAATATTAAATAACATCTATCTGCTAAAAAAGTAAAGAAAAATCGGTCTTATGCCCTCTTGCAAACATCCTAGGGATGTTACAGGCGGTATTGCCGAATGTTGCGTGCTTCTGAATACAGAGGAAACTGTTGAACAGTACCCCAAAATTGTTCCTTTCTTTAATGCAACCGAGTAATGTTTCAGGTTCATTACTCTTACTGGGTGTGATTCCTTAGCCTAAATTTTCGTCGTTAAGTTCGGGATCAAACATCAACAATCCCTTGGAGCTCATGACATCCATTCCATCCATGTTGTATTTCCCAACACCATTTCAACTTCTGTTTCACCATGGGCTTTCGCTGCTTCTCCTGTTGCTGTTCGCAGTTGCCATTTTGTTGGTTTTATCATCTCTAAAACGATGTTGGGCCGTATAACTGTTTTTGTCGCACCTGTATCCAGCAGCATTGTACATTGCTTCTTATTAATAAAGCCATCTACAAAGACACCGTTAACGTGGTTGCGTAGCGAAGCGACATATGCGTTGATAGTTGGGGCTTGTTGGTTACAAGTCGACGATGGCCCCTTTACATCAACCCTCTTTAATTTTCCGACAAGGAAGTCGGGCTTCCGTTGCTCTCCTTGCAACGACTCCGTATTTGTCCTACCTTACCACACTTCCAACATCTCGGTTGACTTTTTTCGGTAAGGACTTTCGCTACTATCTTTCTCACAGAGGTTTCCTCATTTCCACCATCTTCGGATTCTTCGTCAACGATTCGGACTCAGGCTTGACCTCTGCAGATATTTATCGCAGCCTCGAATTCCAGTGCTCGAGCCAATGCATCCACTAATTGAGTGGGTCGAGCTAGTGTCACTGCTTGTCTGACTTCGTGTTCCCGAAGTTCATCCAAAAACGTTTCTAACCTTTTAATTACGTTTTCCGGTGTGGCTGGATAGGCAAGGCGAACCAGTCGAACAATATCAGCTTCAAACTCTTGTAGGGATTCATTCGTTTTCTGGTGGCGATTTTTTAGTTGGAAGTGGTAAACGAGCTCCAAATGGGTTTGTCCATACCTCAGTTCTAAATGTTTAACCAGTTGTTCGTAGTCTTCTTGCTCACAGGTACTCAACGTTTGCAAAATATATGTAGCGTCTTCTCTTAAGGTGAGGGTTAATGCTTATTGCCTTCTCCCCTGCCGACCATCCGTTTAGCTAATTATCTGCAGCCTCGAATTGGCGCCGATAATTAGCCCATGACGATTTTCCATCAAATTGAGGAAGTTTAATTTTGAAGGAAGGCCAATTTTCGAATCCACTACTTCTGGACTGTTTCCGCTTTCGGTTTTTGATTGTATTTCCCCCCTTTGTATTGTTACTACCTGTTCTTTTATTTTACTAATCTCACCTTCCATTATATGCTTTAGCTCTTCTATCTGCGTTGCATTTTTGTCTTTCGTCTGTTTCAGCTCTTCGACCATTGTCTGCTTTAGCTCTTCTATCCGCGTTTCATTTTTGACTGACTCTTCGACCATTGTTTGCTTTAGCTCTTCCATCCCAGCCCCATTCTCGAATATTTTCTCTTCCAGCATTTCTGAGTTTTTTCTGTACCATGCTTTTCAAATTTTCTTCTAACGATTTAGAATTTTCCAGTAATTTGGCTTCCAGAGTTTTAGAATTTTCTGCTAATTTATCTTCTAACGCCTCTTTCAAGTTTTTGAGAATTTTCTAGCAATTTCTCTTCTATAGTTTTAGAATTTTCAAGTAATTTGTCTTCTATGGTTTTAGAATTTTCTTGTAATGTTCGTAGCTTATCCTCTAAAGTCTTAGAATTTTCTAGCAATTTATCCTCTACAGACTTAGAATTGTCTTGTAATTTTTCTTGTAAGGTTCCTTTTAAATTTTGTTGCAATTTTTTTAATAGCACACTCATGTCTCCATTGCCAGAAACTTCAAACAAATAATTAAGGAATCTCCTAGCCGTTGTATTAATTCACTTTTCTTGCCACTAATTTCTAAATCCCTTTCCTCCAGTTCTTTTTTTAAATCAGTCACCTTCAGTTGGTCCAAACTCACGGATTTAAACATTGTTAGTTTTTTATTTATTTTTCACTTCTAAAGTTCCACAAATACACCCACACCTGTCACCACTGTAATGTTTTTATTTTCACAATCGGGTTCTGTTCAGTTATATGTATATATTTCTTCTCAGAATTCTCCAGAACGTCAAAGAGCCGCCGGGACCAGACTTCGATGCGCCAGCTGAACAGTATTTCGGTTTCCCAGAAATATTGGAGGAATGTCCTTTCCATGAATTATCGGATAAATTCTCGTCACAATATAAATATTGGACCGTTCAAGCAGTTTTAGTCCACTTAGATAGCCGCGTTATTATTTTTGACGTAAATTGTATTCAGAATCAGCTGTTGTAAATATTGGATAATTATGTGTAAATAATGGTTCTAGAAAGTGAAGTGAACATCAGTTTTAAAAGTTTTAATTTCAACCCACAAAGTTTATTGCAATTTGGTGTTGGAAATGAAGAATTAAGCGAAGATAAAATCATAAATAGATGGTTACAACTCGCAGTATGGCAGAAACAGACGAGATTACAAAAAAATATTCAAACAGGTTGCTGATAAATTAGACGAAAAAATAACTCAGGTCCTGGAAAACGTGACAAGAAGGAGAAACAACATCAAGAAGAAATCCAACAGAGGTTACTGAAATCTTTTGATGAAAAACTTAAAGTTAAGTTAGAAAAGAAAATCTTGTCACTAACTTAGGTGAAAATCAAGAAAATTTAGATCAAAAAGGACAAAATTTAATTCAAGGATTATTCTCGTAATTCGAATTTACCAGACATTATGATTTTTAAATATTTGAAGAAAAACAGGAACAAAGTGGAAACAAAATTGACCAACTAATGCTATTAGTCATTCAAGGTAACGAAGCAGTTAACCAGAAAATAGTGATTATGGAATCAGATATAAAAGAAATTAAAGATGACATAAAGGTTCTAGATGATATCGATTCCATTCAAAGTCAAATAAAAGTAAAACTGAAACGCCGTCCAAAGTGATATTCAAAGAGTACAGATGGAAATAAAAAGAATGCAACAGGATTTACAGCGAGGAAAATATTAGAACACCGTAAGTACTAAAGGTTCCTTTAGCAAACCTCCTACATTTGATGGTAGTTCATCTTGGCCTATGTACAAACGGCAATGTAAAGCTGTGGATGCGGCTAATGTGTGGGACAATCAAGAAAAAGATGTCTGGCATTAAAGCTCCTCCAAAGCATTCCTGTAGAGGAACAAGATAATTTCGATAAGATCATCGCAGTCGTCGACAAAAGATACGACAATCAATCGTTGAACCAGGTATACCAAGTGCAATTCATTGGGAAAACGCAAAAATCCGGCGAGAATTTGCAAGGATCCAGGCAGAGATTAGACTATTAGTACACCTTTCCTACACAAACCTACCAGAGGAAACTAGAGATCAATTGGCCACACAGCGTTTTATAAATGGCATCAGGGACATTGAAGTGCAAAGGAATCTAGGGCTTAGTGGCATCAAGAAGAGTAACGAAGCTTTGCTCCGTGCTTTGGAAGTAGAGGCCGTCATGAACATGTCCAAGTCGAGGGTATGAGCAGTTTTCTTCAACAAGGAAGAGTCAGAGTAACCATTTCAAGCGCTGCCGGCTGGTATGAACAAACATTAGAACGCTCACAAAGAACTGGCACCAGAGGAGCATGTTACCGTTGCGGACGGGCAGGACACTTTCAACGTGACTGCAGAGTAAGGCTACCGGAACGATTACCAACCAGGGGTAGTCAACCAACCGACCATACCAACCAGGGAAAATCCGATCAGTCAGCATAAGGGGGAAAATGCTGACTAACCCTCCACCAGCCCCCAGGACAGTATCCATCCGGGGATTTTGCCGAGATAGCAGCAGCCTAGTCATCAAGGGTACCATCAATGGCCGCGCAATGACCATTACCTTTGATACCAGCGCCGCTGTGTCCATTTCCAAGACCAGGGTTTTGAGAGCATCAGAAATCCGGCCAGTTACCAACAACATCCAGCTCCGAACAGTCACCGGCGACTCCATGTCAATACAGGATGAAGCAGATATAGTACTGCAGATAGGGGACAACCGAATCCGGCATAGGGTCCTGGTAGCGAATATTGAGGACGATTTCATACTGGGTATGGATTTATGTTCGACCCGCGATATGATGTTCTTCGGTTCCTAAATGAGGAATTTGTATTGACTCGGCCCGTCAACAGTTCAGACACCTTCATAAAAATTGTTGCAAAATCCTCAGCCAGAATTCCCGGTCGAAAAAAAAACAGATTATTCATGGGCAGCTAGAAAGCAATCCTGGAAGCTGCGTTGGAATGGTGGAGGCCGTACATTCAGCTCATGACTACTTAGTTGGACGGGCTGTAGTTAAGACCGGACGAGATATAGCAATTAGTCCTGAATTTGTCCAACAACGATATCAGAATTGCTAATGGTCAAGAGATAGCTTGTTTCGAGCCAGTAGAGACCATCACCAATTGCGACGAAGAGTACCAGACATCGGTGAAGGAGACAGGGCCAGTATAGAATTCCTACAACAGTTTGCTGACCACTTGACACACCTTACACCAGAGGAACAGAAGAAAGTCAAGCAGTTTATCACGAAGTACTGGCAAATTTTTAACAGTCAAGGTGGAACCACCGGTCCAACATCATTCAGCACCGAATAGATACCGGTAAGTCTCAGCCCATCAGAATACCACCTGGACGACTACCATTGGGGCAACAACAGGCAGTCAAGGAAAACATCGAGTCCATCTTACAAAATGGAGTTATTCAGCCATCCATCAGCCCATGGTCTGCTCCCGTTGTGCTAGTTAAAAAGAAGGATGGAACCACCCGATTTTGCGTGGATTACAGAAAGCTGAATGATGTCATGAAGAAAGACAGCTATCCACCATCCTGAATTGATGACACTCTGACCACCCTAGCAGGCTCCCGTTGGTTCTCCACACTAGAACTAAAGAGTGGATATTGGCAAGTTGGTCTACACGAAAACGACAGAGAGAAGACAGCGTTCTCCACTAGTAAAGGGCTGTTTCACGGTCATGCCTTTTGGGTTATGTAATGCTCCCGCAACATTCGAGAGGCTAATGGAGTATGTTCTGAGCGGGTTAACATGGAGGACTTGCTTAGTATACCTCGACGACATTCTGGTCATGGGTCAAATATTCGACGACCATCTGAAGAACCTGGGCGAAGTATTCTCCAGAATTAATAACGCCAACCTGAGACTCAACCCGAAGAAGTCTTCCTTGTTCCAAAAAGAAGTAGAGTTTTTGGGCCACGTCGTTTCCGAGTCAGGAATCCGCACCAACGAGGACAAGATAGAAGCCTTCCGTGATTGGCCAGTCCCAAGAGACAAGCACGAAATCCGAAGCTTCTTGGGTCTCTGTTCCTACTACAGGCGATTTGTTGAGGGATTTACCTCCATTGCCGCGCCTCTACATCGGCAGACCACTGCGAAAGAGACTTTCCGTTGGAATCAGGGTTGCGAAACATCATTCAGACGACTGAAGGCAGCCCAATCCTAGCCTTTTCTACACAGTCCGGTAAATTCATTTTAGACACCGACGCCAGCAACACAGGTTTGGGGGCCGTCCTATCCCAGGTGCAAGATGGTGAGGAGAGGGTGATCGAGTACTACAGCCGTGGATTCTCGAAACCGGAAAGAAATTATTGCGTCACCAGAAAAGAACTTCTTGCAATAATAAGGGCTGTAGACCATTTCCACAAATACCTCTATGGTCGTCATTTCTTAATCCGAACAGATCATGCCGCCCTCAAATGACTGCTGGACATGAAGACACCGGAAGGACAACTGGCCAGGTGGATGGAGAAATTACAGCACCCAGGCCACGATAGGACAAAGTAGCTAGATACTCGGGCCTCCTGAAATTGTTATGGGCCTAATGGGACTCTCTAAGAGTAGAGAATGGTACGCTCAAGCGAATTTGGGAAAGCACTGACGGTCGAGAAATCAAGTCCCAACTGGTAGTTCCAAAGAAAAAGCTACCAGCCATCCTGACCGAAGTACATGATGGGCATGAATAAAACCCTAGACAAAGTTCGGCAGCGGTACTACTGGGTAAATTACGTCGAAGTCGTCAGAGCTTGGTGCCGCAAATGTGACACCTGTGCAGCCAGTAACGGCCCGAAGACCCGGACCATGGGCAGAATGCAGCAGTACAGTGTGGGAGAGAATTGCCATTAATGTCGCCGGTCCGTTTCCCGAGTCTGAGAGGGGAACAAATACATTCTGGTCACAATGGATTAATCCAGCAAATGGCCTGAGGCATATGCTATACCCAATCAAGAGGCAACCACGGTAGCCAAGGTGCTAGTAGAACAGCTATTCAGCAGGTTTGGCGTCCCGATAGAACTACATTCAGACCAGGGGCGTAACTTCGAATCGAACGTATTCCAGAAGGTCTGTACGATGTTGGGGCTCAGGAAAACGAGATCAACACCATTGCACCCACAGTCAGACGGAATGGTGGAAAGATTCAACAGGACCTTGGAACAACACCTATCCAAGGTCGTCAGCAATAACCAGCGTGATTGGGATGACCATATTCCCCTATTCCTGTTGGCATATCGCTCAGCCGTACATAATAGTACAGGTCTGACTCCAGCCAGGGTCCTATTCAGAAAAGAGCTGCGATTCCCTGCGATTTGGCTTTTGGCTCCCCCGAAGAACCCTCCCAAGACATCAAAGATTATGCCGACCAGCTCCGACATAACATGCTGGCAATACACGAATTAGCCCGAACGCAGATGTTGGCCACCAGTGACCGGATGAAGACGCGATACGACCTCAAGGCCCATTCAGCCGGGTTCCAAGAGAGGGACAAAGTCTGGCTGTACAACCCCCAATGGAGCAAGGGTAAATCTCCAAAGCTTACACCCGCCTGGGATGGTCCATACGAGGTGGTCAAGAGGATTAATGATGTTGTCTACCGTATCCGTCGAAACCCCAGGGCTAAGTTGAAGGTGGTTCATTTAGATCGACTCGCTCCCTACCATGGAGAGGATGTTTCTGACCGGGACGATCAGAAGTAAAGGGGGGCAGTGTTACGAAATTTACCTAGGCTTCATTCCGATGAGACATCAATCGCTGGGTTAATAAAAAGTTAGACTGGAATTTTCGAAATGGCGCCAAATAGTATTCTGGACGCTGGGCAGAAAAAGGTAGTAGCATCGAGAACGACAAATTAACCTATATAAAGATACATTAATTTCAGCCGTTAGTTAGTCTTAGTGCGTTGAGCTTATTTCGTTGTTATGATTTCGATGTAAATAGAATTAGAATCAGCTGTTGAAAATATTTGATGTTTTACGTGTAAATAAAAGTTACTAGAAAAGTGAAGTGAATATTAGTTCTTCAAAATAATTAATTGCACCCACAGATTTTTTTATAACAATATATATATATATATATATGAAGAAATATTTATCCGGGAATACATCCGTTCGTTATATTGATTCATCGTTTCGCCAAGGTCTCACTTGGCATTCTCAATGCGTTGTTACCAGCATATATATATATATATATATATATATATATATATATATATATATATATATATATATATATGATTGAGAAGTCTTGGGTTTTTGGGACCATTGAAATAATTCTAATTTAGTTTTTGGTGGTAATTATTATATTTACTTTAGATATACAGTGGTTAAGTGTGTGTAAAATTATGTTGTCATTAATTTTCCAAAAACAATATTTTTGAAAAAGACCAGAATTGTCGAAACGTACGTAAATATAATAATACCACCAAAAACTAAATTAGAATTATTTCAATGGTCCCAAAAACCCAAGACTTCTCAATCAAAAATATATAAACCGAGGACCGAGAACCATTTGGATAAAACAATTGTTCCCTTTCCACATAAAATATATATATATATATATATATATATTTTTTTATTTATTTAGTAAAATAATATAAACAGTTGTTATAAATAAATATTTTGGCAGTATACAAATTATCAATAAGCCATTCTACAAACTGGTTTGCACTCTAAGTGACCCAACACTTGTACAGTGCGTCCCATGTCATAATTATAACATGAAGTGAAAATAAAAAAAGAAAAAAAAAACAAATAATATATACATATGAAACAAAAAAAACTTTTTTCCCCCTTTTTCCCTATAATACATAATTTATAATTTTAAATAAATGCTGGTAGAGATTTATAAATACTACATATAATGATATAATCAATGTTAATCGACTAGGTGCTAGGTGTTTAAACTTATTGTAATTTTTTACAATAAATTCTCTGGATAATTTAGCAAATTTTTTCACAGAAGTTTCATTCCTTATGTCAGTAGGTATTAAATTAAATATTTTAGGGGCTCAGTATGTATAAAATCTTTTATTGATATTTTTTTGAATGCTAGGTATTTTAATTAGCTGTTGAGTGTAACTTCGTGTTTCATAAAAAGTGTTGGTACATACTTGCAGTGCATTATGGTTCTTAAATGCATGCATACATACTGCATGCAGGTAGAGCTGTCTTAAATTTGCAATGTCCGTGTATAGCAGTCTTGTGGGATAATATATGTCTTTTCGGAAAATTATTTTGAGGATGTAGTTTTGAACAGTACAAAGGTCTTTTAAATTACTCTTATATAAACCACTCCATACCAAAATACCATACCTAAAGAGCGATTCAACGAAAGCTTTATAGGCAACAATTAAAACTGATTTGCACAATATATCCCGTAGTTGATAAAATTTATTAATTAAGCTGCGCGTCCGTTTTGTTACATACTGAATGTGGTAATTCCACCTTAAATGCCTATCAATAATTATGTCTAAATATTTTGTGTGTGAGACTTCTTTGATAGGCTCGTTTATATTTTTAACTTTAATAGTATTAAAGTGAGGTTTGTTAGTCTTATATAGACTATATAGTTAGTTTTATTGACGTTTAAGGTTAGCTGATGTATGTCTAGCCAGGTTTTAACTTTGTAGAGGTCTGATTTCGCCTTTTCTTCGACACTTTCCCATGTTGTTCCCCTAAATATTATAACGGTGTCATCTGCGTAGGATACTATTCTTGCGTCTATTTCCAAAGACAAAAGTGTGTTTATATAAATTGGGAACAGAATCCGACCTAAAATCGTTGCTTGAGGAATGCCTGTTTTCACAGGAGTTTTTTCACTTAAACATCCATTAATTTTCGTATATTGTTCCCTATTTATTAAGTAACTGGTAACTAACTTTCTCGCACAACCTCTAATACCTGCATAACCTAATACTTCAAGTAAAATATTATGATGCACGGTGTCGAAGGCTTTCGCCAAGTCCAGAAACACCGCAAGGCATTTTTTGCTGTTGTCGAGATTATTTGTTATTTCTTTAACAACCGCATACATAGCATCTGACGTACTTTTTCCTTCAAGAAAACCGAATTGGTTTTTGTGGATAATATTATTTTGTTGAAAGAAAGTTACAAATCGCTCTTTGAGACATTTTTCGAATATTTTTGTAATGTTGTTGATTAGACTTATCGGTCGATAGTTTGATATTTTATATTTGCAGTCTGTTTTGTGAATTGGCGTAATTACCAACAATTTAAATTGTGTGGGTACAATCCCTGTTGAAAATATTAAATTAATTATATGCTGAAGAGGACTAATAATGTACATATGCATATCTTTTATTACTTTTGTTGCTATACCGTCGGGTCCAGGAGCACAGTTGTTTTTGAGGGCTTTAATGTGCCTTATGATTTCGAGTTTCGATACAGGATTTAAAAAAATTGAGTTTTTTACGATTCTAGTATTTACAGACTCTATTCTTTGTTTTGGAATGTTGTCCAGCATTTGCAATCCAATGTTTGCGAAATAATTATTTTCAAAATTAGCCATATCTTTATTGTTGTTAATGTATGTGCCGTTGCGTTAACCAATCTTAATTCAGTTGTAATTCTACCCGTGTTTTCGTTTGTTGCCGCTTTTATAATTTCATGAATTTTTTTAAAATTATTTTGTTTTGCCTAATTTGATTTTTGTAATAATCATTTTTTGTTTTTTTGAGCAGTTTATTTAGAAAATTCCTATAAGATTTGTATTCTTTTTCTAAGTTATTTGAGTAGTTTTCTGATAATTTATTTTTTAGTAGGTCTCTATGTTTTATAGAAGTTATTAAACCTTCTGTAATCCATACTTTTAGTTTCTTTAAATTTCTTTGCGTACTAGTAGTCCCAAAAGTAGCTTGTTTAATTGCCCCTTCGAATGTATTTAAGAACATGTTAGTTGCTATTTGAGAATCTTGAGAATTTAACACAGTGGACCAGTTTAGATTACTCAGCTTTTGTTTGAGAACACCGGTATTAAGTTTCTTTTGTAGATGACTGTTTAGTGTATTACTTACGCATGTAGTTTTATTATTGGTAGCTTTATAAGAAATATTGAACAGAACAGGAAAATGATCTGTCATGTTATTGTTTAATATGTGCGAATTATACTGATAGTTGTTAAGACAATATTTTTTCTTTGCAAAAATATGATCTATGCATGTGGCACCTTCACATGTTACCCTGGTGGGTTGTCTTACATACCCCTCAAAACCATGCTAGATAAATAATTATTGACATTGGCATCATCAATTAGTATATTGATATTAATATCACCTGCAAAAATTTCAAAATTGATAGTTTAGCAAGAAATAGGTCGAGATCGTTTATAAATGTACGGATATTTGAGGGGTTTGGTCTATATAAAGCAATTATTCTGTAAGTTTGCTTATTTATAGTAAACACAAGTACGCTTATAGTTATCCCGCAAGATGGTAGTTTATTATTTTCTATACGTGCATTTATGTAGTTTTTTACAAACATTAGAATATCATCATTTTTATTAAAATCTCCCTCATTATAAAAAGTTGAATAACCAGGTATTTGAAAATTTTTTATATATTTTTTATATTATCAATGCGAAAGCACTCAATATATATATATATATATATATATATATATATATATATATATATATATATATACAAATATACGCTAGAATAACGGCTGGTTGTTCGATACAGGTTGAATTAATTGGATTCAGCGTGAGGGTGGGCGAACTAAAACTACATGTTAACTCATTTTTGGTTTAATGAAGAGCTTTCGAAGAGTTTCTCTTCTTCATCAGTTCAATACTAGAATGTTCTGGTTAAATTTTTATAAGATTATCAGAAAAATACTTAACAAAACTTGAGGTTAAATATATGTATAAAGCAATCCAATATGAAAAAGTACAAAAGAATTCTCTACTTAAACGTACGAAAAGAGTTCATATGGATGACAGAAATTCTAATTAAAGTCAAAGAGACATATAGATATACTTCAAAATATTGACAATGGTGTAAGTTGAATGAAATTGCTTATATAGGATATTTCAAAAATATTTCTTTAGAAAATAGTTATTTAATTATTAAATACTCGAGATATTCTATCATCCATCGCTAACAAATTAGAATAAATATCATTAAGATTCGAAATACAATTAAATTGATTGTTAATACAAACTATTTATAGAAAATTACGTTTAAAAAGATTCCTCTCCTTAATCAGTACCTGAGCGTTGTCAAAGTCTGCTATATGATCATTGGATATGCAATGAGTGGCCAAGGCACAACTTTCTTTGCCAAGTCTAATGTCGCTTTTATGTGAGACAATTCTATTCTTCTTTAATAGTCTAGAAGTTTGTCCCACATAAGAAGCTGGATAGTAGTTACAATTAATGCGATAAACCACCTTAAATTTTAATTTGTTTGTAGTACTGTCTTTAATCTTGCTAAACAAACTATTGACATGCTATTTATGCGATATATTGATACTTGGATATTTCTTAAAAAAAATTAATTATTTTAGATCAAAATGTTAATATAAAGTATAGAAACAAATTTAGGTATGGGGTTATTCTTAATAGTATTGATATTGTTCAGTTCAGTAGGATCAAAATCGAAAGGAAATTATTTTTATTTAATAAGTAATGAGGATAAGAATTTTCGAGAAAGAGTTTGAATAAAATTTATAAGTTTTTTTCTCTTAATGTTGGATGGCAAATCTTACATATTCTACTTTTCATTCCTTTCAATTTTCATTTTGATAGGATTATTTGAATGAAAATGTAGGTATCTGCCACTACTGGTTGGTTTTTGAAACCAATCTAATTTCAATCGATTGCCGTTGCTCCTAATCACTTTTGGGAACGCTATAATGAATGTCCTCCTTTTCTATAGTGAACTGTAAGTTATTATTAAAATTATTAAAAGTTGTTAGCAGTTCGTCACTTTTGTCAGATGGGACACAACATATAATGTCATCAACATATTTCTTGGGAAAGTGGACTTCAAAACTAAGTTCAGAGAGGCAAGACTCTATAAGATCATCCATTACGTATTGTGAAATGATTGGTGATAATTTTGAGCCCATAGGTGTTGCTAATTTAACGAAATATTGCTTTTTAATTTCAGTATGTTCTGAAATTAAATGCCAGTGTTTGTCAAACTTGAGTTTAACAAGATTAAAAGGAATATTCGTGAACTTTGAAATCACCTCTAAACTAACTATGATATAATTACTAGGAATCTGATAATCATTGTATACATTTGCAAATGTGAAAGAGTCTTCAACGTAACAAGCTAGCGATTCCCGAGTTAGGTGAATCTATTGATGCTACAATCGGACGAAGTGATAATATAGTGTTACGAGAATTCATGCGACAGCTGGTGCAATCGGCCATAAACCAATTCGTGGAAGGGATATTATTCCGGTGCTTCTGGGAATCCGAAATGTTTCGTCTCAACAGGCCGACCGCTGCTGTTACTGGGAATTCCCTTAAAGCTTCCAGAACATGAAAGAGTTTCCCGATGGTTCAAAATAAAAGAACACGTAGTCACAATACAAAGGGGAGAAGTACAATCAAAAACCGACGGAAAATCGTCATGGACAAATTATCGGCGCTAATTCGAGGCTGCAGCAAAGCTAAACGGCTGGTCGGCAGAGGAGAAAGCAATAGCATTAACTCTTGCCGTAAGAGGGGACGCTACAGACATTTTGCAAACGTTGAATACCTCTGAGCAAGAAGACTACGATCAACTGGTCAAACATTTAGAACTAAGGTATGGCCAAACACATACACGTCTACGTTTACCACTCCCAATTGAAAAATCCCCAACAGAAATCAAATGAAACCCTACAAGAGTTTGAAGCTGATATTGCCCGTCTGGTTCGCCTTGCCTATCCAGCCACACCGGAAAATGTGATAGAGAGGTTAGCAGTACAAGCGTTTTTGGATGGACTACGGGACAACGAAGCCAGGCAAGCTTTAACACTAGCTCGACCGACTCAATTAGTGGCTGCGAGGCTGCGAAAAATACCTGCATAGGTCAAGCCAGAGTCCGAATCGTTGACGGAGAATCCGAAGATGGCGGAAACGATGAAGCCTCTGTAAGAAAGATAATAGAAGTCCTTACCGAAAAAAGACTAGTGAGATGTCGGAAGTGTCGTAAGTTAGGACATGTCCAGAGTCGTTGCAAGGAGAGCAACGGAGTACAGACTTCCTCGTTGGGGAAACTAAAGAAGGTCAATATAAAGGGACCATCATCGACCTGAAACCAACAAGTCCCAACTACCAACGCATATGTCGCTTCGCAACCACGTTAATAGGAAGCAATTTGCAATTCTGCTGGATACTGGTGCGACGTAAACAGTAATAAGGCCCAATGATAAAACCAACAAAATGGCAACTGCGAACAGCGACAGGAGAAGCAGCGAACGTCCATGGTGAAATAGAGGTTGAAATGACCTTGGGAAACACAACCTTCCTACATCGAGCATTAGTGGCAGACATCGAGGACGAAGTAGTCATTGGAATGTATGTCATGCCTCCAAGGGATTCCAGTTAAACTTCAAAGATGGAATTCTGCGAGTGAATGACGAAGAAGTGGTGCTTGATGGAAAAAATGACATAATGCTGCGAGCCATCTTAGCAGACGATTTTAATGTTCCGGAAAGACCTGAAATCATTATAGATGCTTGCTTAGACGGGAAAGCTAAAGCTGGAACGGTAATGATGTTTGATCCCGAACTTAACGACGGAAATGTAGGCAGAGGAGTCGCACTGGGGAAGACTCTGTTTCGGGTCAAGGAGATTGTGCCAGTAAGAGTAATGCACCTGAATCATTACTCGGTTGTACTAAAGAAAGGAACAACTTTGGGCCATTGTTCAACAGTTTCCTCTGTAGTCAGAAGCACACATCATGCAGAAATACCACCAGGTAAACTTTCGGAGGAACTGGAAAGACTCATCACCGATTCATCTAAGAATTTGAAACCAAACCAGAAAGCAGAATTGAGGGACATCGTTAGAAACTACCAGTATATCTTCGATGTAGGGAATGGCAAAAGAGGACGAACCGATCTGGTAAAACATAAAATTAATACTGGGGACGCTCAACCTGTGCGACAGTCGGCGAGGAGACTACTCCTAGCTAAAGGAGAAGAAGCCGACAGGATAGTCCACGAGATGGAGGAAGAAGGTGTTATTGAACCATCCAATAGCCCTTGGGCTTCTCCAGTTGTCTTAGTTAAAAAGAAAGATGGTTCGACCCGATTTTGCGTGAACAATCGGCAATTAAACCACGCTACAAAGAATAGACGATACCCTAGATACGTTGGCTGGATCGAAGATGTTTTCTACCCTGGACTTGAAGAGCGGTTATTGCCAGGTGGAACTTGCTAAAAAAGACCGAGAAAAGACTGCTTTTACCATCGACTCAGGACTTTACCAATTCACGGTGATGCCGTTTGGGTTGTATAATGCTCCAGGGACGTTTGAAAGATTGATGGAAACAGTGTTAAAAGGGCTTTCATGGAAAACATGCTTGGTGTATCTTGACGACATTATCGTGGTTGGAAGATCATTTGAAGACCACATCAAGAACCTGGAGGAGGTGTTTCGGCGACTTTGAAGTTAAGCCCGAAAAAGTGTCAGCTGTTGCCAAGAAGAGATGCAATATCTTGGATATGTGGTTTCCGCAGAGGGAGTAGCTGTTGATAACCAGAAAATCAAAGCTGTCCAGGAATGGCCGATACCTAAAGATATCCATCAGTTAAGAGTTTCCTTGGGTTATGCACGTACTATCGTCGGTACGTAGTCGGATTTGCCAACATCGCCAAGCCACTTAATAGACTCACAGAGGGGAAGGTGCAGTACCAGAGGAACGAGGAATGTCAGCGATCATTCGAGACACTGAAAGGAGCATTGCCAGTGCTCCCGTTTTAAGGTATCCTTTGCCAGATGGGAACTTCTTTTTGGATACCGACGCAAGCAATGTTGGAATTGGTGCGGTGCTTTCGCAGATCCAAGACGGTTAGGAGAAAGTCATCGGTTATTTAAGCAAGACCTTGAGCAAGCCTGAACGGAATTACTGCATTACTCGCAGGGAACTCTTGGCTGTGGTAAAGGGGGTAGAACATTTCTATAAGTCCCTCTATGGTAAAAGATTCCTCTTGAGGATTGATCATGCAGCACTGAAGTGGCTCTTGCAGTTTAAAATCCAGATTTGAAAGAGGTTATCCGGGGAAGGAAGAAGACCGCAAACCCACGTGGCACGAGATTTCCCGTTTCTCGCCCACCATTAAGTCATACTGGGCTCAGTGGAACTCTCTCATCCTCGAAAATGGACTTCACGAGCGCGTCCTGGAAATTCCAGAGGAGGGAAACGACAGAAAACAGATTGTAGTTCCCAGAAATAGGAGACCAGAGGTTCTACGAGAACTACATGATGGTACAACTTGAGGACATCTGGAAGTAACCCTGGGGAAGTTCAGAGAACGCTTCTATTGGGTAAATTGCCAGGTAGATGTTAAGGAGTGGTGCCGGAAATGTACGGTTTGTGCAGCAAGTAATGGGCCTCAGAAGCGACCAAAAGCTCCCATGATGCAATATAAAGTGGGCAGTCCATTCGAAAGAGTAGCCATTGATATTGCCGGTACATTACCTGAATCCGACTCTGGAAATAAATACATTGTGGCGGTGCTGGACTATTTTAGTAAATGGGCCGAAGCATATGCCTTGCCGAATCAAGAAGCCTTGACAGTTGCTGATGTCCTCGTCAAGGAATGGATCAGTCGTTTTGGTGTTCCATTGGAGTTGCACTTAGACTAAGGTAGAAATTTTGAAGCTACCCTTTTCCAAGATGTCTGCAAACTTCTGAAGATCAATAAAACACGGACGACAGCATTACACCCGCATTCCGATGGAATTGTAGAACTGATAAATAGAACCATTAATCGCCATTTGTCAAAGGTACTCTCTGACCACCAAAGAGACTGGGACATACACCAACGAGTCCGGTTAAATAGCGAGAATGCCAGTGCCCGAATGAAGGAAGCCTATGACATCAGAGCCGAGGGCGGGGAATTCCAACCTGATGATCTTGTTTGGTTGTATAACCCGCAACGTCGTCGTAGATATTCGCCCAAGCTACAAAGATCTTGGGAGGTGCCTTACCAAATTGTAAAGAAGATCAACGATGTTGTCTACAGAATAAAGAAGCTACCTCGAGGAAAACCAAAGGCGGTACATTTCAACAGGTTAGCACCTTATGCCGGAAGTCATGACAGCGAATTTGACCAAGCCCAAGTCCGCAGCATTCAACCACCCGATGACGAGATGACCTTCGAGCAGTTTATGGCACTGTACTCTGATGGGCAGAAAGTGCAGCACGACGTAACGAGGGAGGAACCCCGAGACCTGTTTGAGGTGCCCATAAAATATACCCTGGCTCATTGTGTGGCTCGAGATCTCCGGATGTCCAGAGGAATAGCCAAGGTGTTTGCCAAAAAGTACGGCCAGTTCCAGAAGCTACGGGAGCAAGATCCAGTGGTAGGGAAGGTCCTTCATCTCGAAGATAAACAACCAGTGGGTACCAGAGACATCTTTTATTTGGTAACGAAAATATTCTCGCAGGACAAACCAACATACAGCGATCTTTGGAAGACTCTGGTAGAATTGAGGAATGTGATGATGGAGAAGAATCTGAATTGGAAAGTGGTGAAAAGTATGATGGAAACCATCTTTCGATTCAGTGGCATCGACATGGTATGCTCTCTCGATATTCGCAGCCCCGATTAGAAGACCGTTGACTGTTACTTCCACCAAACTTCCCGTTGTCGAAATGGAGAGTCCTGCAAATATCGTCACACCGGGAAGGATTCTGGGACATTCCGGGACGAAATGGTCTTAAGGAGGGGGCAATGTTACGAGAATTCATCCGACAGCTGGTGCAATCGGCCATCAACCAATTCATGGAAGGGACATTATTCCGGTGCTTCTGCCGTTATTTACATAAAATACCAAAATACTGGGAATTCCCTTAAAGCTTCCAGAACATGAAAGAGTTTCCCGATGGTTCGTGGACTTACCAGACAATTCGGAGAGAAATATATAAATATGGACAGCTGGCCATAGGAGGCATTCAGTTTTCGACGGTCGTATTATATAGTTAAGATAAATTGTAAATAGTAGTTTCTGTGAATATAAATTGTGTTAAAGTAGTGGATATAAATTAGAGTGAGTTGGACTGTGTTTTTAAATAAATCCAAGAACTGAACTGAACCCGAGTGTGAAAATAAAAACATTACAATAGGTTTGTGAATTTTTGGCAACGCGTAAAACTTGGAACAAATAGCATTGTTAATGAAATACGTTTTGGACATTATGTCGTCTATTTCTTTACTTTTCTTAAGTTCTGAAATCAATCTTGAGGCTTTCTGTTGTATTGTAGATGTGGGGTCTCTATTAATGATTTTATAGTAATTGGTATTGCTAAGGTAAAATAATTATCTTTAGATATCGCTGTTGTGATATTTCCTTTCTCAGACTTTTCTTTTAAGAATTGTTTGGTTTTATTAAACCAACTATTTAGATAGTTGTATTGATAGTAATTATGATTAAAATAGTGAGAATGTTAGTTACCTGAGAGGTAATAATATTTATAGATCTAGTGTCTTTAATATCTTGTAATGCATATTTAATATCTGCAATGTAACGTTTAATAGAGACATCTGAATTAGTAGGGGGTAAGCAATACAACTATCTCAATAGTTGGTTTAATAAAACCAAACAATTCTTATAAAAAAACCCTGACATTTTAATTTTAAAATCTGATAAAAGAAATATCACAATAGCGATATCTAAAGATAATTATTTTACGTTAGCAAATTAACTACTTAGATATACCAATTACTATAAAATCATTAATAAAGACCCCACATCTAAAATGCAACAAAAAGCCTCAGGATTGATTTCAGAACTTAAATAATTTGGTCAAATGCGAGTTGGACTCGCATACTAAGGGTTCCGTACCACCTTCAAGATTCTAATACTCCAGTTTCAGACAAACAGGGAATGAGTGTGTTTTCTTATTATGTTTACCCTAATATCTTTTAGAGGAAGCGTTTTAAATTTATAAAAAATATACACTTTCATTTTCCACACATAGACTTTTTAGTTTATCTGCTTCAGGATTCGCTTGATTTTTATAAGAATACATATGTATTAATTTTCTAATTTGGCCCCCAAAAAGCTAATCTGAAATCCTTCATTGCGTACTTATCTAGAACTTCTTCAAAGTTGATTGTTGCTTGGCACCGACTTCAAAAATATACTAGATTGGTAGGTAATTAATTTGTACAGAATGAGCACCTTTTAATGTTTACTTTCTGGGTAGGTACCTAACAACATTGATTGTGTTATTTATTTGCTAGAGTTGTATTTTGTTATAATTATTTTTAGCTTTTTAGTTATAGGTGCAAGTCGGTTATATATTTTTTTTTAAATGTTTTATTTTCAACTTTTTGGTTTATTTGAACTCAGGTAGTTTTCATTCTTTATTTTTTATAGCCTTAATAGACAGGACCAGGTAACATTACACAATGATACATTTTCATTTAAATTGACAGGTAAATGTTTACGAACAAAATGTACTAGTACGCGTTGACTTTATAAGCCCAAAATATATTTATGCCTTATGGACCACGCCATGTAACCTTTCTTCAACTTTTTTTTGACAACTCTGTGTACCTATAGATAATTCCATTCCACCCTATGTACTAACCATCCTGTACATACGACTGCATAAATTTGTTAGCTGCCTTCTGTAAACTATAGGACGGAGGAGAATCCATCCCATATTTATGGAGTCAAATCCGTCCTATATTTCAACCACAGTATATAACTCCTTGTGGGTTACCCCATAAATTATTTCATTTTTTCATTTTTAACACTTTATATTATCGCCCTGTGTAACATTAATTCCTCTCCACACTTTATGCAACTTCTTATGGGCTATAAAATAAATATTTTTTAATCACACTGTATAAGTATAATTCAACTCCAGCATATATTTCAACCATCCTGTATATGATTTGTTTACGTCCACACATTATAACAGTTTTTTAAGCACCCTATATAATTTTAATTTCACATTTTTTCCAAAACATTTTTATACCACCAAATGTCCACTCCACCCTATATTCCAACCATCCTGTATATACGGCTGCCTATGGACCACTACGTCTTATATTTCAATCATCATATAAATGCAACTCCTTCTATCATTTTACTTTGTGATTTTGTTTGCTATAACTAAATACCCTCTGTATAAACGCACCAAATAGCAGTTTTTAGAGTTTGACATATGTTGTCACTGAATTTTCTATTAGGCCAGGAGAATGTGACAACCAAAAGCACCATCTTCGCAAAATGGATAAATTTTCATTTAAATAGGTATTTGCCTGGTATACAAACAAAACTAGCTTGGTACAAACTGATTTAAGGAGCCGAAAATACTATGCTTTGCTACCTATATGCTTGAGATGTACATAGAAAATTTTCAAATACGCAATTAAAACTTCCAGTGTCTAAAATTTCCGCACTATTACGTTGGAATTAAAATATTTATGAGGAAATGTCCCTTATGTCATTTAAATGAAATTTTTGATAAGAATTTTGAAATTTTTGGCGATTTTCTGCAAAACTACAAGTTGCATGTCGCAGAAAAGTATATGAGATCATCTAGGGATGTTCCTTAATAGATTAAACGCTAACGAACTATATACATCCATAAGGAGTTTTCGAAAAATCGACCAATATGTTAGGGATAATGGTCGATTTCCATGCACGCATGTGTTCATTCACAAATTTCATCACTTTATCAATAGAATTCTTTTCCAAAATTTGAAGTTTCACCAATCCGGATATATACTCTATTAAACAATACCATATTCATTCAAAACGGTTCACCACAGGAGAAGAAATCAGGTACAGACATACAAAAAAAAAACGTGACGAATTGATAATCTCCTCCTTTTTGGAAGTCGGTTAAAAAAACAGTACAAAGTGAAGTAGAAGAAAAAATCAGTGCCATCCAAGACAAGGTAGAAACTGAAATTAAAAAAATGCAACAGGACTTACAGCGAGGAAAATACCAGAACACCATGAGTACCAAAGGTTCCGTTAGCAAACTACCCACATTTGATGGCAGCTCATCCTGGCCCATGTATAAACGGCAATTTGAAGGCGTAGCTACAGCTAATAGATGGGATAACCAAGAAAAATCTACGTCTCTTGTAATTTCCTTAAGAGGTCCGGCCTTAGAACTCCTCCAAAGCATTCCAGTCGATGAACAAGGCAATTTCGACAAGATCATCGCTATCCTGGACAAGAGATACGTCAATCCATCACTGAGCCACGTATACCAGTTGCAACTAAGCGGAAAAATGCATATTCCGGAGAGAGCCGTCAAGAATTCGAAGCAGAGATTAGACATTTAGTGCACTTGTCCTACCCAGACCTGCCAGAGGCAACCAAAGATCAATTGGCCACAAAGAAACCTAAGACTTAGTGGCATCAAGAAGAGTAACGAAGCTTTGCTCCGGGCTTTGGAGGTAGAGGCCGTCACGAAAATGTCCAAGCCAAGGGTGCGAGCAGTTTCCGTCAACCAGGAAGAGTCAGAGTCACCATTTCAATCGCTGCTGGCTGGTCTGAACAAACTATTAGAACGGTTACAGAGAACTGGCACCAGAGGGGCATGTTACCGCTGTGGACGGACAGGGCACTTTCAACGTGACTGCCGAATAAGGCAACCGGAACGATCACCAACCAGGGGTAGCCTACAAACCGACCTTACCAACCAGGGAAACTCCAGTCAGTCAGCATAAGGGGGGAATGCTGACTAACCCTCCACCAACCCCCAGGACAGTATCCATCTGGGGATTTTGCCGAGATAGCAGCAGCATAGTCATCAGGGGCACCATCAATGGCCGAGCAATTACCGTCACCATCGACACCGGCGTCGCCTTGTCCATTGCCAAGTCCAGGGTTTTGAAAGCATCAGAAATCCGGCCAGTTACCAACAACATCCAGCTCAGAACAGTCACCGGCGAGTCCATGTCAATACAGGGTGAAGCAGATATAGTACTGTAGATAGGGGACAACCGAATCCGGCATAGGGTCCTGGTAGCGAATATTGAGGAATATTGGACATAATCAGCTAGCATGGATTTATGTTCGACCCGAGATATGATGTTCTTTGGTTCCTAAATGAAGAATTTGTATTGACACGGTCCGTCAACACCTCAGCGACCACCACAAAAATTGACGCAAAATCCTCAGCCAGAATTCCCGGTCGGACGGAACAGATTATTCATGGGCAGCTAGAAAGGAATCCTGGGATCTGCGTTGGAATAGTGGAGTCCGTACACTCAGCTCATGACTACCTAGTTGGTCGGACTATAGTTAAAACCGGACGAATGGTCAATAGATAGCTTGTTTCGAGCCAGTAGAGACCATCATCAATTGCGAAGAAGAGTACCAGACGTCGGTGAAGGAGACAGGTCCAAGTAAAGAGTTCCTACAAAAGTTTGCAGGCCATTTGACAGACCTTACACCAGAAGAACAAAGCCAAGCAATTTATCGCAAAGCATTGGCAGATTTTTAACAGGCAAGATAGAATCACCGGTCGCATCAACATCATTCAGCAGCGAATAGACCCCGGAAGTTTCAACCCATCAGAATACCACCTAGAAGACTACCATTGGGACAACAACAAACAGTCGAGGAAAACATCGAGTCCATGTTACAAAATGGAGTTGTTGAGTCATCCATCAGCCATGGTCTGCTCCCGTCGTGATAGTTAATAAGAAGGATGGAACCACCCGATTTTGCGTGGATTACAGAAAGCTGAATGACGTCACGAAGAAAGACAGCTATACTACCCCGAATTGATGACACTCTGACCACACTAGCAGGCTCCCGTTGGTTCTCCACACTAGACCTAAAGAGTGAATATTGGTCTACACGAAAACGACAGACAGAAGATAGCGTTCTCCACTAATAAAGGGCTGTTTCAGTTTACGGTCATGCCCTTTGCGTTATGTAATGCAACATTCGAGAGACTAATGGGGTATGTCCTGAGCGGGTTAACATGGAAGGCGTGCTTAGTATACCTTGACGACATTCTGGTTATGGGTCAGACATTCGACGACCATCTGAAGAACCTGGGCGAAGTATTCTCCAGAATTAATAACGCCAACCTGAGACTCAACCCGAAGAAGTGTTCCTTGTTCAAAAAAGAAGTAGAGTTTCTGGGCCACGTCGTTTCCGAGTCAGGAATCCGCACAAACGAAGACAAGATAGAAGCCATCCGTGATTGGCCAGTCTCAAGAGACAAGCATGAACTCCGAAGCTTCTTGGGCCTCTGTTGCTACTACAGGCGATTTGTTGAGGGACTTGCCACCATTGCCGCGCCTCTACATGGGCAGACCATTGAGAAAGAGACCTACCGTGGAATCAGGATTGCGAAACATCATTCAGACAACTGAAGGCAGTACTATGTTCTAGCCCAATCCTAGCCTTTCCTACACAGTCCGGCAAGTTCATTTTAGACACCGACGTCAATAACACAGGTTTGGGGGCCGTCCTATCCCAGGTGCAAGATGGTGAAGAGAGGGTGATCGAGTACTACAGCCGTGGATTCTCGAAACCCAAAAGAAATTATTACGTCACCAGAAAAGAACTTCTTGCAATAATAAGGGCTGTAGACCATTTCCACAAATACCTCTATGGTCGTCATTTCTTAATCCGAACAGATCGTGCCGCCCTCAAATGGCTGCTGGACATGAAGACACCGGAAGGACAATTACAGCAATACGATTTCAAAGTGGAACACCGTGCCGGCCGTTTGTAGAGCAGAATGCGGACATTGTCTGAAGACGGAACAGCGAGAGGGTATCTCCATCAGACAAATACAAGTGCAGGTTAATGAGACTGGACAACGGAACAGTGCATCCAGGATCAATGGCTGATCCAGACATCGAACCAATCTTGACACTCAAAAAGAGAGGGGCACCCAGGCCACGAGGGGACGAAGTAACTAGATACTCGGGCGTCCTGAAATCGTTATGGGCCCAATGGGACTCTCTACTGGTAGTTCCAAAGAAAAAAGTGCCAGCCATCCTGACTGAAGTACATGATGGGATTACTGGGGGTCATCTAGGTATGAATAAAACCCTAGACAAAGTTCGCCAGTATTACTTGGTAAATTACTTCGAAGACGTCAGAGGTTGGTGCCGGAAATGTGACACCTGTGCAGCCAGCAAGGGCCCGAAGACCCGGACCAAGGGCAGAATGCATCAGTGCAATGTGGGCGTCCCCTTTGAGAGATTTGCCATCGATGTCGCCGTGCATTTCCCGAGACTGAGAGAGGGAACAAATACATTTGGTCGCAATGGATTACTTCAGTAAATGGCCAGAGGCTTATGTGATTCCCAACCAAGAGGCAGCCACGGTAGCGACGGTGCTGGTAGAACAGCCATTCAGCAGGTTTGGCGTCCCATTGGAACTACATTCAGACCAGGGGCGTAACTTCGAATCGAATGTATTCCAGAAGGTCTGTACGATGTTGGGGATCAGGAAAACGAGAACAACACCATTGCACCCACAGTCAGACGGAATGGTGGAAAGATTCAACAGGACCTTGGAACAACACCTATCCAAGGTCGTCAGCAAGAACCAGTGTGATTGGGATGAGCATATTTCTCCTATTCCTGTTGGCATATCGCTCAGCCGTAAATAATAGTACAGGCCTGACTCCAGCCAGGGTCCTATTCGGAAAAGAGCTGCGATACCCTGCGATTTGGCTTTTGGCTCCTCCGAAGAACTTTCCCAAGACATCAACGATTATGCCGACCAGCTCCGACCTAACATGCTGGTAATACACGAATTAGCCCGAACGCAGATGTTGGCCACCAGTGACCGGATGAAGACACGATATGACCTCAAGGCCAATCAGTCGGGTTCCAAGAGAGGGACAAAGTCTGACTATACAACCCCCAACGGAGCAAGGGTAAATCTCCAAAGCTTACGGCCGCCTGGGATGGTCCATACGAGGTGGTCAAAAGGATTAAAGACGTCGTCTACCGTATCCGTCAAAACCCCAGGGCTAAAGTCCATTTAGATCGACTCGCTCCTTACCATGGAGAGGATGTTTCTGATCTGGACGGTCAGAATTAAAGGGAGGGCAGTGTTATAAATTATCCATTCCGTCCCTGGCGAGTAACGTAAAACATTTCATTCCAATACGACATCAGTAGCTGGGAGAACAAAAACTTAATCTCGAATTAACTCGACAACTGTAAAATTGACACTTGATTTTGCTAGAAGAATTCGATAGGGATTTTAAAAGGAGCGGCCCGGCATCGGAGAGTTAGTTATTGTGATGAGCTTATTTCGTGTTATTGTTTTGATATTCGAATCAGCTCTTGTGAATATTTGATGTAAATGCTTTCATTTACATCAAATATTCAGAATATTCCAGAAAGTGATAGTGAATTATAGTTTTACAATTTTAATTGAACCCACGGAGTTTATAACAATATTTTGCATATCGCTATCGAACTATCATGGTTAATACGATACGATCTGCCAAATATTTCTACAAATTATATTTAAATTGCAATTCTGCAAGATCTATTTAAGGTACAATATCGATCTTCAGCGTTATAAGATATCATTAGAATCCAAATGAACAGGCATAACATAATGAATTTTATTTTTATTAAAATGTTTCTAACACTTTTCTTTTATGGGATAAAATATTTTTAGTTATAGGTACATTCCCTTGTTCCATTAATTTTACCTGAATGATTTCCTTCTGCGTTAATTTATCTCTGGCAAATTCTTTTCAATTCTAAAGTTTTAATATTTAAAAGAGTTTTTCATTTCCAAAGTTTATCGTTGCATTGAATCTTTCCAAAAAATCTATGCCTATTAATGCATCATAATCAAAGCTAAAATCAAAAAGATAAAATGTCTTATGTCAGGTTTTTCTGACATTGGAAGTATAACACTTTTTTTATCACTACCTCAGAGCACCTGTATCGATTAAGTATTTAAATTGCTAGTTGTTTTCTGAATGATACTTGTGGCATATTTTTCAATGTCTAAGTGCTTCTTGGGAAATAACACCACAGTTTAAAGAAAATTGCTGTATATTCCTTTTTTTAAAGGAAATTGCTGTATATTCCAAACGTTTCGGGGTCTAGATCAGACCCCGTTGTCACTGGTTAAGAAACTACGGATTAAAAAGGCATAATTCTAAGATGTAAATTAAAATATTTGACAATGTGAATGATTTGATTTTCGACGTACCTAAGAGAATTTTATTTGTAATATACATGTAGCACAGAAATTTTTAAAGATCATATAATCATAAAGTTCCTTTCAAGTTGGAAAAATTTGAAAGGGAGATCTTCAGAATTTTATGTGGCGCTCCTAGGTGCGACTTTGTTATAAGATGTGCATTCGCCAAAAATGCGACCAAAGAATTTTGTTGATTTAGTGATCCCATTAAAATCATAAGGGAAAACCTAGGAAAAACCTTATGAACTATCTCGATATTGGGTTGTTCACAAGGGCATGACCATTAGCAATTCCTTCCTTAATCATCGGCAACCAGGAACGACTGAATTCTACGGAGGTAGTAGCGATACAATCGTTTTCATTTAACAAAATTAAAGCATACTCTTTTAGTTTTCTTTTGGTATTGTGTTCTCCTTTGTGTAATATAACAGAATTTTGAAACTGTATTTTATGACCAAGGTCCCAAGCATGTTCACAAATTTTGGATTTTTCAAATTGTCGTTTTTTTTATGTAATTTTTGTGTTCGTTTATTCGAACATTCAGAGGTCTAGAGGTTTCTCCAATATAAAATTTATTACATTCACACGGGATTTTATAAATGCATTTTTTTGTATTTTGAGTTGTGTTATTTGGTTTGGTTTTTGATATAATTGATTTTAGTGTATTTCTTGTTTTAAATGATGTTTTGATATTATATCTTGATGTTGGTTGTTAGGGATTGTTTGGTATTCCATTTTGTTTAACTCGTTATTAATAAATTTATTTGGGTAATAATTGGCAGAAAGTACATTTTTTATAAACGTTTGTTCTTCATTTAATTTATTGATATTAGAACAGTTGATTTTTGCTCTGTCATATAGAGATTTAATGATACCTCTTTTTACTGAACTTGGATG
This sequence comes from Octodonta nipae, assembly GCA_034190945.1. Taxonomy (NCBI): domain Eukaryota; kingdom Metazoa; phylum Arthropoda; class Insecta; order Coleoptera; family Chrysomelidae; genus Octodonta; species Octodonta nipae. The sequence goes on along the minus strand of CM067218.1, from coordinate 91,347,487 downwards.
ATTAAAGTTAAAGTTGAGATACCTGTTAGTATGAGTTGGTTTTCTGTAAACTTCTGTTTCAAATGTCGATTGTGTTTTGGTTATTAAAATGTCTAAGAATGGTAATTTGTTATTCTGTTCAAGCTCTAGTGTAAACTGAATAGTTGGTTCTGTGTTGTTTATGTCGTTAAGTAATGCACGTAAATCCTCAAGATTATGTTCCCAAATAAGGAATATGTCATCAACATAACGCCCCCAAAACAAAGGTTTAATCTGTTTTGAGAAAATTGTTTGTTCTTCAAATTTTTCCATAAAAATGTTGCTTAAAGCGGGAGACAAACAGGAACCCATTGCCATGCTAAAATCTTGTTGGTAGAAGTCATCATTAAGTTGAAAAAATGTTGTCTTTGTACAAAATGTTAGTAGTTCCATTATTGTATTAATGGACAATTGAGTACGTTGATTTAGTAAAGAATCTTGTTGTAATCGTTCTTTTACTATGGGAAGTGTTTTGGTGACAGGAACATTATTGTATAGATTAACAATGTCAAAACTTGCTAGTGTGAAAGTATTTTTGTATTCTATGTGTGATAATTTTTCTAAGAAATGTGCGCTGTTTTTAAGATGAGAATTAGGCTTACCAGTAAGTGGTGAAATAATTGTTAAAAGAAATTTTGAGAGCTCACTGCATGGAGAATTTATGGACCTGACAATTGGTCTTAATGGAATGTTGGGTTTATGAATTTTAGGTAACCCGTATAAATGGGGCGGTTTAGAATAGTGTGGAGTAAGATGTTTACGTTGTTGTTCTGTAAATTCATGTTTGTGAATGTAAAGTAAGCGGTATATTTTGTTTTCTATAGAAGTTGTTGAATCTTTGTTTAATTTTGTATATTGTCCTTGGTTGATTATGTTTTGAATTTTGGATTCGTAGTCTATTTTATTTAAAATAACCGTATCATTGCCTTTATCTGCAGGTAAAATCTTAATAGTGCTGTCATTTTTTAAAACTTTAATTGAATGTAATTCATTTTTCGAAAGGTTATTTTTTGTATGCATAGGTTTTTCTAGTTCAATTTTTGCTCTTATTCGATACTCTTGAGCTTCACTATTGTTTAATTTGTTTGCAGTTTGTTCTATAGCACTGATGATATCAAATGTTGGAATAGTTTTTGGGGAAATTGCAAAATTAACGCTTTTTGTAGAATTGAGGTTTCAGAAGCGTTTAATTGTTTGTCTGAAAAATTAATGACAGTTTTTGGCAGATCAAAATGTTGGTTTTTCACATAATATTTCGGCATATTTTTATCGGAAAGAAGTTGATTAAATTTGACACCTGAATTCACTTTTGTAACTTATAAGAGTACTATTTTTATTCTGTTAAATTCATTCTCTGGTATTCGATAAGCAAGAAAGTTCTGTACATACCCAATATCTTTTTTCAATTTAAACTTATTGTAACGATGAAATTGTATGCGGTCTCTAATAGCAGCGAAGCTTGCTCGTTCCAATATGCTGTGCTGCCTACGTACGGTTTTTCCTAGGTTTTCCGTTATGATTTTAATGGGATCACTGAATCAACAAAGTTCTTTGGTTGCATTTTTGGCGAATGCACTATCTTATAACAAAGTCGCTCCTAGGAGCGCCACATAAAATTCTGAATCTCCCTTTCAAATTCTTCCAATTTGAAAGGAACTTTATTATTATATGATCTTTAGAAATTTCTGTGCTACCCTGTATATTACAAATAAAATTCTCTTAGGTACGTCGAAAATCAAATAATCCACATTGTCAAATATTTTAATTTACATCTTAGAATTGTGCCTTTTTAGTCCGTAGTTTCTTAACCATTGACAACGGGGTCTGATCTAGACCCCGAAACGTTTGGAATATACAGCAATTTTCTTTAAAACAAAAAAAAGGAGAATACAGCAATTTTCTTTAAACTGTGGTGTTATTTCCCAAGAAGCACTTAGACATTTAAATTGCTGTTTATCTTCAATGTAATATAACTTATTACAAAATTGTTACCTAGTATTATTTACAATGTTGAGTATCTTAAAAGATTTTCTCGATTTGAATTCTTTCGCTTTTGCTTTTCGAGTTCTAGTATGTTTTTAGTTCGAAAAACTTTTGAGCTTACCTGGTATATTGAAACACTGGAATTTCTTTGAACAATTTATCTTTGTTAAAATTGACCATTATTTTTATTTTGAAATGTACCATGATTTTTGTTTGTATTTTGACTTGTACTTAAACGATTACCATCATAAAAATTTCGATCAAAATTGAATGCAGTGTTGGGCATTAATCAATTAAATTTTCAATCAATTAATTAATCGACTGAAAAATTAATTGCAATTAATTCAATTGCAATTAAAATTAATTGCGATTAATTTAATCGCAGTTGAATTGTTAACTGTATGTTGCAATTAATGTATATGAATTAATCTACATTAATTGTGTTTTGCAATTAAAAATCAATTGCAATTAACTTTTTCAATTTTCTAAAAAGCAATTAAAACTAACAATTATTTCGCTTAATACAAACGGAAATTTTCTTTTTAAGCGACATCAAAAATAGAGGATTTTTTGAGATTAATATTCTGAATTTATCTGCATATATAGATATTCTCCATAAATAAAATCGGCCTAGTCTGTATCCTAAATATAAAAAGAAATTATTACAGTTTTAACAATAATTGTATGTATACGAGTTTTGTCAAAAGATGAATTTTCTTGAATGAAGTAGTACCTACCATTGCTTTTGGCAACATCGTAACTGGTTATAAATTAACATTAAAGTTTTGAAAGAAAAAAGTGTCAAGTTGGCGATTTTTCCATGGACAACTTACAAATTCGCATGTTAATTTGAGGCACACCTTCAAAGTGTTTGTAATTATCATTTCTTGACAATACATATCGTTATCGTTATACAGGATGATTCCAAAAATGTAGCCAATAAACAGTTACATATGCATATATAAATTGGATGAATTATAAGCCGTTGTAGAATTATAATTATACAGGGTGGTTCAAAATATGTTAGAAATTTAATGTTTTATTCGTTTGCCCATTAGCAATTGCATATACAATGTAGTTAAAATATAGAGTGGATGAAGTGCAATTATAGTTATATAGGGTGGTTAGAAAACAAATTAAAAAATTATTATTTCGGGTAACCCATGAGCAATTGAATACATATAATAGTTAGAAGATAGAACAGACTAGAACAATTGTTATACAAGGTGGTTAAAAAAATTATGAAAGAATATTGCAGGGTAGCCCCTTAGAAGTGACATTTACAGGGTTTTTGAAATATCGGGTAAAGTGAAGTTAATCTTATACAGGGTGGTTAAAATATGTTAGATTGGGTGGTCATTAGCACATGCATATACATCGTGGTTGACATATATTCTATTTTATATTATGTTATATTAATTGTGTGATTTAAAAAAATGTTAAAACAAAAATCCTATATTTGGTAGTCCATAAGGAATTGCATAATTAGGATGGTTGTAATATAGGGTGGATAGGAATTGTAGTTATACAGGTTGGTGGAAGAAATGTTAGAACAAGAAATGATTTAATTGGTAGCCCGCAAGTGTGTATATATGATGGCTGAAATATAGTGTGAAATAGAATTATATCTACAGAAGTTGTTTTAAAAAAATACAAACCAAAAAGAGATTTTAGTAAGACCCATAGGACGCAGCGTATACGGGAATGTTGGAATATAAAATGTTATAGTTATATAGGGTGATTCAAAAAGTTTAGGAAAAAATGTTATAATAAATAATTAAAAAGCATATCCAGGGAGGTCGAAATATATCACGAAGTTAAATTATTATAAAGAGTGTCTGAATAATTGTTAGACAATTGAAATTAAACTAATTTACTTTTTGGGAAAAATTTGTTCGATAGAAAATGTTCGATTATTTGGATATATGTGCCCGCATTTTTCACGAAACCTTGAATTTACGAGTGAAGTTCTGTAACCCAGATATTAACAAATTGATATTTTAAAAAATATATTCTTCAAGCCTTCATAGAGAGATCTGCGAGGTCCGAAACCTTAAGTAAATTCGTCACATGTCACTTTTTATAACTGTATACGGGGTTCGTCATAACATGATTTTTTTATAATAATAAAGTACGCTTATTTTGTCAATATCGAAAATTGTTATGTTACAAAGTTAGTCAGAGTTGAAACTCCTACCAATTATGCCATTATATAACTAAAAATTCTAAAATCAATTAAAAAAAAAATAAAAGTCATAAAAATGTGGATACATATATCCAAATATTCAAAGAATTGCTATGTAAACCATTTGTTCCAAGACGAAATGAATCATTTTAATTTCGGTTCTCTAATATTTATTGAACACATTTTAAATAATTACACTTCATAATATATTTTAACCACACTGTAAGTGCAACTACCTATGGACTACCCATTATAACATTTTTTTATTTGGACCATCCTGTATAATTACAATTCCACTACACTCTATATTTCAATCATCCTGCATATGTGACTGCTTACGAACCAACCTATAAACATTTTTTGTTTCTCAAAATTTTTTAACCATCCCCTGTAAGTATAATCTTAAATCGTCCGATATTCCAACCTAACATATATTTGCAACTCCTCGTTCGCTATCCTATAAAATATTATTTTTCTAAGATTTTTCTACCACCCTGTATTAGTATATATAATTCCACTCGCCCGTTTATACCAACCCTCCTATATATACAACTATTTATGGGCTACCAAATATAAAATTTTGTTCATTTATAGTATCACTTTGTATAAGTACTTCTACTCCACCATATATTTGAACCACCCTGTACATGGGTCTGCTTATGGCTTTCCAATCCATTTTTTAACTACCCTATGTATATTTTCACTACACTATATTTTAACATAATAAAACATTTAGTATCCGACATATTTTGAATCACAGCGCCTTATATTTTAACAAATTTAAGTATATATGCTTATGGATTACATGTTTTGAATCATCCTATAGAACTGTATTATACACATAATTGTCACAATCTGTCACTGATTTTTTTTAATATTTCATTTTTTCAATAATACGATTATTCCCAGACATCGAAATCTTCTAATTCATAAATTTCATCAAAAGAGAGGCGTTTTGTAGAACTAAATTACATACATTACTTGCATTATATAATGCGATAAATTTTAATTGTTAGTTGTTAATCAAAAACGTTAAAAAGATTAACAATGATTAATCGTTAATTGTGGAAACTCACGACTAACAATTAATTAATTATTAATCGCAGTTTTCACAATTACAATTATTTAATTGTCCATTGCAATAGGCAATTAATCAATTGTTAATTTTTAATTGTCCAACAATTTAATTTTGCCCAACACTGCTTGAATGGAATTTTTTGTCGAGTTTTGTTGTCTTATAAAACAATTAGTAAACACATGATCAACTTTCTTACAAAAGTGGCAGCAATTACGTTTTTGTGAATTATATTCGTCTACAACTATTTCTTATGTAACCATAAGGTTCTCTAGGAAAAATATCGAATTATCGATTTTACTTAAACCGGGTTTTGCAATTATAATTTTTTTAAATATGCAATATTTTCTTCTTCAATTAAAAAATGTTCTGCTTCAGAAAAACTTTAAGGTTTCTGCACCCTTAAAATAGAACCAAACTGACCATTTAACTATGCTAATTTTAATTAGTTTTCTCTTTATTTGAACCCCCGACCCAATACACCTTTGATCCAGTTGTGAAGATTTCTTGACGAAATAAATCTTTTAGCCTTGAATGAATGAAAATGAATTTGCGTTATCATCGGCCATATTGTTATACAACATTAAAAATAAAAAAAAAACAAAAGGGTTTAATAATAAACAGTGAAATAATAACATTTAATTAATACGCAGCAATATCAATCAATGATCAATAAACAAACAATAAACTGAATAATTTATATTTAAAAAAGAACCAACTTTAACTGGCTTAAAATAAAACCATTTAGAAACCATGTGCAATCAATAACTATTTTCTGACATATTTTTTTAATCTGATTATTTTAGCGTATTCTTATCTCCCCCCTCTCTAATTTATATTTTTAATATTATCCACATATTTTTTTACTTTTTTATTTGTTTTATTATTTGGCCCACTTTATATAAGTGTAACTCTGATTCACCCTATATTGCAACCACACTGTATCTGTTTCTGTGTATTGGTCACACAATATAAATTATTAGTCTATCATTTTCTGAATCACCCTTTACAACTATAATTCAACTCTACACGACGTTGCAACCGCCCTTTATAAGTATTAATCATCTCTACCCTATTTTTCTATTGTTTAAATCACCCTGTATACCTATAATTTTACTTAGCCCAATATGCCAAGTATAAGCAACTACCAATGTTCAACACTATATAACATTTTTTTAACTACCCTGTATAACTATAATTCTACTCAACCTTATATTTCATCATCATCATCCTGTATATGCAACTGCTTCTAACATTTTTTCAACCCTCCGCCCTATAACTCGAATATCCTTACTACATATGATTATTTAACCACTTTTTGAGTTTTTATCCACTCTGTATAACTATAGTTTTACTTCACTCTTATTTCAACCCCCTGTATACGCAACTGCTTATGTGCCACCCAATACAACATTTTTGAACCACCCTATATAACATTAATTCTATTTCACCTTATATTTCAACCGTCCTATATATGGAACTGCTTATGTACCACCTAATATCACATTTATTTGTAAAATTTTTTTAAACCCACCTGTTTAACTGTAATTTTACATCTTCCTATATTTCAACTGCGCACGTTGCTTGCTGCTTGAATTTCGATGCACGCACTAGAAGTGTAAAGTATGGTTACTTTTGAGTACTCGTAACTATTGGTTACTTTTCAGTTAAGTACTCGTGTCTAAATATTCGTTACTCGAGTAGGTACTCGTTCGGTATATGCGGTGTAAATATTAAGGCTCTCGATTTCGGTATTTAATATCAGATGTAACGACGTTTGATAAGATCATATGAGTAAATGTAGAAGATATTTCGATAGTGGTAAATGGTGTAGGTATGATTTTCATTATATCTGTTATTGGTATGTCGCTGATTTAGCAGTGTATGGGTCCTAAACAAAAAAAAAATTCTTTAAAATCATTCCAGCTGTATAGGAGGGGTTAGAATCCGATCTTAGTGCCACCTACCGGGTTCAGTTGTGAATCTAAACCATCCAAAGACCCGACCAGACATACAAAAAAATCATTAAAATCCATCCAGCCGTTTAGGAGGAGTTAGAACCCAATCTTAATTACACCTACCGGGTCCAATTGTGAATCTAAACCATCCAGAGACCCACCCAAACATACATAAAAAAATCTTTAAAATCGTTCCAGCCGTTTAGGAGGAGTTAGAATTCGATCTTAGTGCCACCCATCGGGTCGAATTGTGAATCTAAAACATCCAGGAACCCACCCAAACATACACAAAAACTTTCATCAAAATCGGTCCAGCCGTTTAGGATTCTATAACGGATAAAGGACATACGTTCTCATTTATATATAAAGAAGATTAGCTCACCATTAACTGCTTTTAAGTGACTAGTTGAGGCCTTCGAAACAAGCCTGGAAGCAGATTTATCAAGGCCAATTGCAATTGTTGGGTGTTTAGCTGTAAAATGCTTCCTTTAATTAGATGTCGTTCCTCCTTTATATGAATAAGTATTGTTGCATAAATTGCACTTTGCCCTCTCATTGGATAACAAGGTAAAATAATTCCAAATTTCACTTCGTTTCTGATTTTCAGTCATGCTAAGGAAATGCAAATATCAGAGATTCAACATAGAAAAACTTATTTTTCTTTAGAAGTATTCCGAGGCACTCACCTGGCAAAATATTCTATTTCGAAATCAAACCGAATTTTATAATGAATATAGGTATAATATTTACAATAATAAAGTTACAGATTTTCCGAAAATACATACACACAACACAAACGCAGAGACTAAATCCACAAATTCCACAACCACAAATAATTCAAAATTCAACGGACATCTTTGTTCTTTTTCACTAAATCGTGTACTTTGGACTTCTTTAAGTTCGAATTCTTAAGGGATGGGCGGCGCGCCATGTGACGTTGGTTGAGAAATCATTTGTCCGCCAAACAGTCTTATAGACTAATATAAAGGCTGTAACAATGCAATTTTATAATAAAACTGTAAACCAACATTTTATTGTTATCATTTCTATATATTTCTATATTATAACACACAAATAATTATGAATTTGATTATTAATGTAAAACATTTTTTTGACCTATTTATTATAAATAAGAAATCTGTAATTACTTCAAGGAAGCTTTCTGAAAATATTGATCGATGGCGCTATTCATTTTGCTCGCCGTCATACGGTTCGACCGGTTCTACACATACTCAGCCCATGTCGAGTATGTGTATTCATCTACATCCAGGATTCGATACTTACAGAAACATTCGAGTACTCGAATAACTATACCGCTGGTGAGTTTTGTATTAGTTACTTCGGATCCAGGCAAGTTACGAGTACTCGAGTATCGAGTAGTTACTTTTCTTACATCTCTAGCACGCACACACTTACCACCGTATACCACATAGAAAAAATCGCTCACCTAAACAATTTTCTTTTCGATACACTAATGGAATTATACCAATTTAAGTTAACTTTTAGTGGGGTTGCACATCCTCAGTCTAATGGTGTAGTTGAAAGGTTTCGTGCGACATTATTAGACTCACTAAGAGCATATCATTTAGAGAATCCAAGGAAAACTTGAAAAATGATACAGTAAATGATGCTATACCCTGCAACGGGCGAATTACGGTTCTCCCTCTTAAATTGTTATTCATCTGAAAACTTACTGTATTTTTAAATCATATAATAATAAAGTTCCTTTCAAATTAGAAAATTCTTATAGTTTATTACAAAATAGTGCATTCGCCAAAAATTCGCTAAAGGAATTCTGTTGATTCAGTGAGCCCATTAAAATCATGAGGATAAACCTATCAAAGAAACTTTTTGATGCAATTGATATCATCAAAAAAGCAGGCTGTGTTCTACTTTTTGTAATACAGTTGAATTTTGAAATTGTAAATTTATATCCTAGGTCCCAGGAATATTGGACTTTTCAAAATTACCGTTTTATATGTAATTTTTGTGTTCATTTATTCGAACCTTTAGAGGTCTAGAGGTTTGTCCAATATAGAATTTTTAACATTCACAAGAAATTTTATAAATACAATTCTTTGTATTTTGAGTTGTGTTTTTTAGTTTTGTTTTTGATTTAATGTTTTTTTATGTTTTAATATTAAATCTGTTGCCAACTCTTTTTAGACTTTCTGTAGGGTATTGTTACTGTAGTATTGTGATTATATTGTGAGTTGCATTATTGCATCAATATACAAATGTGTACGTTGATTTAGTAAAGAATCATGTTTTAATCGTTTCTTTACTATAGGAAGTGTTTCGGTGACAGGAATAATATTATGTAGATTTACAATGTCAAAACTTGCTAGTAAGAAAGTATTTTTGTATTATATATGCGATAATTTTTCTAAGAAATGTGCGCTGTTTTTAAAGTGAGAGTGAAAAATAGTCAGTTGTGAAATAATTTTTAAAACAAATTTTGTGGTTTCACTGCATTGGCAATTGGTTTTAAAGGGATGTTGAGTTTAAGAATATTAGGTAATCCATAGAAATGTGGTGGTTTAGATTAGTGTGGAGTCAGAGCTTTACGTTCTTGTCCTGTAAATCATGTTTATGACTGCACTCCAAAAATACTTTCACACTAGCAAGTTTTGACATTGTAAATCTATACAATAATGTTTCTATCACCAAAACACATTCTTTACTAAATCAAACTACATAATTGTCAATTGATACACTAATGAAACTACTACATTTTGTACTAAAAGAACATATTTTCAACTAAAGGGTGATTTCTTTCAACAAGATTTTTCCATAGTCATGGTTTCATATCTATCTCCTACTTTAAGCAACATTTTTGTGGAAAAATTTGAGGAACAAACAATTTCCTCAATGCGGAATACACCATTAATTTGGTGGCGTTATGTTGACGACATATTTATTATTTGGGAACATGATCTGAAGACTATACTATACAGTTTACATTAGAACTTTTAGACATTTTAATACGAAAAACGCAATCGACATTTGAAACATAAATTTACAGGAAACAGTTTTTTGTAAATATCGAAGAGGTATCTCAACTTGAACTCCAATTATTCAAATTCAGTAAAAAAATGTATCATCAAATCTCTATCTGCTAGAGCGAAAACCAACTGTTCCGACATCAATAAATTTAAAGAAGAAAAAACGTTTATAAAAAATGTATATTCTGCTAAAAATTACCCACAAAAATTTATTAATAAAGAATTAAACAAAATGGAACATCAAACAATCGCTAACAATCAACACTAAACTCTCACAAGCAACGCTGACTCCCACGATAAATCCCATTACTACAATAACAATACCATACATCAGGGTCTCTCAGAAAGACTAAAAAGAGTAGGCAACAGATTTAATATTAAAACTTCCTTCAAAACCAGAAATATTTTAATAAAATCAATTATATCAAAATACAAAACCAAAAAACACAGTTCAAAATACAATCAATTGCATTTATAAAATTCCTTGTAAATGTAATAAATTCTATATTGGAGAAATACCTAGACCTCTATATGTTCGAATAAATGAACACAAAAACTAGAGTTTTAAAACGATAATTTGAAAGGTCCTAAGTTTGTGAACATGCCTGGGATCTTGGTCATAAAATACAATTTCAAATTTCAACCGTATTACTCAAAGAAGTACACAATCTGGTTTAATTTTGCTAAATGAAAACAGTTGCATCGCTACTACATCCGTAGAATTCAGTCGTTCCTGGTTTCCGAAAATTAAGGAAGAAATTACTAATGCTTATTTCCTTGTGAACAACCCAAATTCCAGATAGTTCATAAGGTTTTTTGCAAGGTTCTCCCTTATGATTTTAATGCGAACACAGACGCGGCAGAATTATCTAATGGCATTTTTTACAAATGCATTATTTTGTAACAAAGTCAGATCTAGGAGCACCACATATAGTTTTGAAAATAACTCCTTCAAATTCTGCTAATTTGAAAGGAACATTATTATATAATTTTTAGAATTTTCTTGTGCTACCCTGTATATAATCAAATTAAATTCTCTGGTTACGTCACAAGTAACATAATATTGTCAAACATTTTAATTTTAAATTTTACAATTTGTGCTTTATATATTTTCTTTAAAAGACTTTCCAAAATTTTCATTTCACCAACCAATAAAGGCTTCTGTGATAGACTCAATTGTGAAGTTCTTGCAAATATTATATCATGCAGGCATGGTACTTATAACTTAGTCAAATGAACGCTCTGACAGAGCTAAGCAAATATTGAAATACGATAAATAGGTAGTAGGGATGTAACGAATATTAATATATATTTTTTAATGGCGGCACTTGACTTGGTGTAGCGTATTCGTATATTTGCTATATTTGTCCAAAAACGGCGATGTGTGGACAAGTTATTCGCTATTTTTGCTTTATTTGAACAAATACGTCGAATACCGCCACTTGTCGGTTTTCAATACACATTTGAGGAGTCAAATAAGCCAAATATTTGCTTTAGCCGTCCACACTTGGTTCATACAGTTGCACGCGGCGCTTCGATCGTTATCAACTAGTGTTGTTTTTAATGGCAAAGTAGTATTTGTGGCAAAATGGAGTGGTCGAACAAGTTTCTCGAGTGGTACCAAATGCATCTTTGCATTTGGCACCCCAAACATACCAGCCACAAAAATAAAATAAATGATGCATGGTTAGATATCCAAAACAATATGGGACAACCGTGCATAATTGCTGATTTAAAGAAAAAGAGTTCAGGGGTTATAACACAAAAATTAAGAAATCAGAAACATCAGGAGCAGACACGTCTAGCGTACACAAACCCACACGGTTTGCTTACAAATATATGAATAGTTTTTTGGGAGCCATATATAAATACTGAGGTAGGTAAAAAATAAATAAAAAAGATCTTTCATTAATTTTGTGTATTTATCTTTATGGTAAGGCATGTGCCACATTTACAATTTATGTTAAAGCAAATCAATGCTGAAAGTTGCTGGTATTCAAACATATTTGGCATGTTTGAGTGTTTTGCGATATGTGTGGATGGCACGTTTGGAATATTTGCGAATGCATAAAATATTTAGACGAATGTAGCGATACAAAACAAAAATACGCTAACACCAAGTGAAGTGACGCCATAAAATATTTGCATTCGTATTCGAGGTTATTCATGCGAATTTTTTGCGAATGTGTTTGACAATGAAAAGCGAAAATAGTCATTTCAAAAGTTTAAGTACAGGTAGGTATTAACTTGTACTTGCACTGTGAAATAACAGTTGTATAATGACATAAATTTCTCTATAACTTTAATGAAAAGTACAGTAGTTGTGTGTCAACTACATATTTACATTTCTTCTGGAATGTATATGTAATTAAGCAACAATTTAATTACTAAATAAAATTAAGCACGTTATGTCAGTTTCATAACATGATATAGGAGGGTTTTAGGGAAAACTAGCTGACAGAGACTCTAAATCAGGAATCATACTGCAAATAACGCCGTTTCCTTATGATTTCTAGGACAAAGAATTATAGGTTAACAAAACATGTCAACGAAATTATGATACAATCTTTTGGAGATTCAATCAGTTGAGGAAAGCACAACTGATAAAGGATTCCGTATATACAATATACGGATTTCTGCACACACAGCAATTTTCTCCTAAACTACTGGACGGAAGAGGTTGAAATTTGGCATCAATGTATAGTTTGGTGACCCGATCAGGAGTACATATCCTAAAAGAAGATATTTTGATTTTAGGGGTACCTCTGGGGGAAAAACTAAAAAAATCAACCGTTCCCACCCTGATCTCCGAAACTACTGAGCCTAAAATTTTGAAAAAATAGGAAATATAGAACGTTGCCCAACTTTACAGGAAAACTAAGGAGAAACCATTAATATTGATTTTGGGGGGCAAATTATAGAATTAAATGAAAATGTAAAGATAATTTTCTTTCAAACGCATCATGATGTAATACATCAAATGAAACGCACCCATTCTGAGGAACACAAATATATATTTTCATATTTAAAAAAATAGTTAAAAAGATATTAACGAAAATATACCAAAATTTACCCATTCCCCCCCCCTTATTTCTGAAACTATAAAACGTAAAATAGAGGTATAGGGTCTGTCCTGAAGTTCACTGGAAAAATAAGCAGGAACCTCTACTTTTAAATTTGGGGGGCAAATTACAGAATTAAATGGTAAATATAAAATTAAAATTGTTTCTAACGCATCATGTTATATATCAAATGAAAGGGCTTCTTATGACGAAAACAAATACTTTTTTTCATATTTTTAAAATAATTTTTTTTAAAGATATTAACAAAAATATAACTGAACTTGCCTGGAAAAATAAGAACAAACCCCTAATATACATTTTGGGGGGCAAATTATATAATTAAATGGAAAATAAAAAAATATAATTGTTTCTAACGGATCAAGTAATATATCAATACGACGAAAGTATATAGGCTATGGGAGTTCTAGCCCAAAATCGACCAAAAATACATGTAATTTCCCATACGAGATTCTAAGGTTCATTTTGCAGAAAATTTACCTCGGTGACCTTGAAATCGCAAACGTGAGCTGGCGGTTTAGGGGTGAGAAACGGTGCAGTTAGTGCCATTTTGGCTTAACGTGGGGGTGTAAACGGCATATTTAGGGGTGCATTCATTATATTTAAGGCCCTTTTGGCTATTGACGGGGGTGAAATTCGATTGGGGGTGACATTTGTTCTGTGAACGTGGGGGCCGCGTTCTGGGACCGTAGCGAAGCGACCAGGACTGCGGGGCCCCAATTAGGGCTTCGATGAGGGCCTCAGGGCTGCTATGAAGATGGATAGGGGCCGCGTATAGGTTAGGATGCTGATGACAGGCTGTGATGTAATGGAGGTTATGTACTATTGGGTAGGGCTGCTGTGACGTGGATGGATGGGGGCCCACGTAATGGTTAGGTTATGTAGGCTTTATTTGAGGTTATGGTTCGTGGAGTTGACATATAGGTTAGACAGCTGACAGGTAGGCCATAGAGTTGGGGCGTTGACGTATGGCACGGAACGTTGGTATAGGACGTTGACGTATGGCATAGAACGATGACACGAAACAATGACAGCTGACAGGTAGACCATAGAGTTGGGGCGTTGACGTATGGCACGGAACGTTGGTATGGAGCGTTGAAGTATGACATAGAACGATGACACGGAACATTGACAGCTGACAAGTAGGCCATAGAGTCTGAGGTACGGAACACGAGTGACAGCGGACGTATTGTACTACAGAGAGGTTATGACGTAATAGATAAGCAGTTACCCCTTGAAGCGCTTTCATTGGTTAATTACCACGTGCTCAGGCATACCAAGCTCTCATTGGTCAATAGTCACCACGTGATATGTTCAATCGCGCCAAATTTCAATGACGTACAAAATAATTAATATATTTATATTACAAAAACCGTAGCAGTAATGGGGAATCGAACCCCAGTCCATCGGTTTCCTATGTAAGCACTTACCATATTCGCCATCAAGGCGACCTTACTTACTCTTTCTATCAGTTGATAGTATGATTAATAAAAACCCGTTTAAGACGCGTAGTAATAATATCAGTCAGGCTGGAGACGATGACCTTGCCGAAATTCCCAGAATTTCAACTTGTTAACAGGTGCACAGTTCGCTCCCTCTGTTAGCGAGCGCACAAAGGTCGAAACATCGCGTGTATAGAAGACTGTCACTGTCGTGACTGGTAGTGACTGGTATGCTGTTTGAGATCAGACAAAGGTGAAAACATTTTGTGTGTAGAAGACATCTGGTAGCAACACGTAATAAACACAATGTGTGGTATCGTATCGATAGATAGCGTTCCATGTACAGTCAAAACATTAAATCGGAGCATATATACTAATAAAAAGATACATGGTGTCTCGGAAAAGATGTCATAAACATAATGTAAAAAAATACAGGGTGTGTTCACAATGGCAAAGTTGTTTGGAAAATGTGTGAAGATAAATTCGGTATAATAGATACAGGATAATAGACGTGGGGATACGGGATAGCAGATACTGGAATTCGAGAAATTAGACGCGGAAATTCAGGAGCGAGCATTCAGGAATAATGTATTTGGTGTATAGGATTGTTGGATACTAAGCTTCCAACCTCTCTGCAACTGGTAGAAATGGTTGAAGCATAACCACTACTAATGCTAGAAATGGTTGGACCAGGACTTTTCAAATGATATAAATGACTGGAACAGAACCGTTACAAACAGGGACGCTACAAATGGGTTAGTGTTAATGTCAGAAATGGTAGAAACGGTAAGATGGTTATAATAGAGACGTAAAAAATGTTAGAAATGGTAGGATGGGTGAAGTAGGGCCGTTACAAATGATAGGATAGTGGGAACAGAAATGTTGGAAATGAGATGGTAGAAATGGTAAGAAATATTGGGAAGTCAAATAGATGAAACAGGGGCGCTACAAATGGAAATAATAGAAAAGACCGGAATGCTAGTTGGAATATATTTGAAGTTGGTTGACAGAACTCTCGAAACACTGAAAGCGAAAATTTTGGAAACTGGAACGCTAGAAAGAGGAATGCTAGGAGTGGCGTAACAAGGAAAAGGTTTGAATGGCTGGATCCGTTGGAAAAGGTAGAACTGGTTGAATGGTTGAAGTAGGACCGTTGCAAGGGGTAGAAATGGTTGAATGGTTGAAGTAGGACCGTTGCAAAGGGTAGAAATGGTTGAATGGTAGGAAGTTGAACGGTCGGATAGCGGAAAGATGGATGGTTGGAACAGGCATTGTAGAGTTGGGAATGTTAGAAACAGTGGGGATGGTAGAAATAGTGGTGAGAAAATTGCTGGGAATGGGACTCCTATTAGCCTAAAACTTGGGGAGAATTACTAAGCAAAAAAGGTATTCAATTGCCTGTTTTATCGTTGAGAATTTGTCACTGGAGAACGTTATTAGGCGCAACAGTCACGGATCAAACGAATCAGTGCTTTTGAAATGTCGGAGAAAAAAATTGCCACAGGGTTCGTAGTGATGAAGAGCGTCCAGGGATAGGAGGAACCTAATTGGTAGGATCATTACAAGATGATAGAATTATTGTAGATACTGAGCAGTTGTAATATTCCAATTTTTACTTGAAACGCAAGGAAATAAACATAAATACCTGTGAAATTGGTGCTGATTTATCATAATATATTATGTAGCTTTGAAATAAAATTTTAAATACAAGACATTGTTTTACTGTCATAACAGGCCATAGATAAGTACTTGAAATTTACTTCCGATTAGAACGCTAGTGCGAACATTGTTATCTCTCTATAAAACTTGTGTGTGTTTTCAGAGATTTAGAGAAATATGGCAATGTTGCTCCATCACTTTAACAAGGAATATATGAATAAAATAGAGATCTAGGGAAATATGGAAATCTGGCATTGCTGGCCCCGAAACCGGGCCCCCCTCCCTTTCTCTGTGACGTCACAAGATACATCCTTTAGTTATGTTGACGAAGACAAAAGTTTCAGTTAGTTTGCAACAATTGATTAACGTATTCAGTACAATTCCAAGATGGTATCTATTCATCCTAACCAAAATAAAGTTGAAAGTGATCAAGATGTTAGACTGTGGGTTACACCCATGGGTAAATTAACCTATACAAAAGTATATCTCAAAATTTGGTGTCGACATTGAAAATGACAAACGCAACGCCTTCTTCTGGAAGCTGACCTGGGCCGACAAAGTACTCATCGATGATAATGTCCTGGAGTGGTGTGGTTACGCTGGTGAGTACAGACATAAAAAATATCATTTTATGGATTTACTCAAGACGCAGCAACCAACTATGGAGTACGAGGAAATTCAAGATGCATATATAACTCGAAAGAAATACATTTGCATGAGCGCAATAGACTTTGAAAGGCTGTTTATGCAGATGCGGAGCAAGAAGGCTACAGAAATTCGCACCATCTATACTTTAATTAAACGCATCTCTATGAAATATATCAAGTACGAGAAGTATCACGAGGAAATACGCCTCAAACAACTTTCTGCACACAACGACCTAATTTTTGCCCAAAACAACCATTTGATGACTGAGTTGGCTGAACTTAAGCAGATTATGATAAGAAGAAAAAATACCGCTGAGACTGAGATAATACAAATGCAAAAAGAACGATTACAAGCGGAAGAAGGGAGAAACAAAGCAGATCGTGATCGAAGGCGAGCTGATGAGGAACGAGTTAAGGCTGAAAAAGAACGTATTCAAGCTGAGGAAGCACGAGCCAAAGCCGAACTGGATCGAGTTAGATTAGAACAGGAATCTGTCAAGGCATCGGAACATCATCATGAGGTTCTGAACGTTGTTTCTCAAGGAATACAGTCTCAGGTAGTGAAACGCTTGAGGAACGAAGTAGTTCATCGTGTGACTCCCAAGTCCATCAACCACGAAAAACAGAGATGTATGGCTCTGTTAGCTCTTAGTAAGAGCGAATGGTACCTCATACGTAGACAGCGGGCGTCTTTCCAAGCAGCTATAAAGGCAGTGCTGAAGAAACATCCAAATGCTCAACTTGTTAAGAATGGTTCAATGTCTCACATCCCATTGATATAGGTAACTTTCTCAAGTTCCGACTTGGGAACTTAAAATTGTTCTCTAGAGGCAACACACTGCGAAATCAGCACCATTCTCTTGAGCCATTGTACGATTCTGACCTGGTTGATAATATAGAATCTATCATGAATTAAAACGTTGCCATGGAGATTTCCAGCGATGCTCAACAAATTATCAACCCAGAATAAAGTATTTGTATAATAGTGTTATTTGATTCCCAATTACATATATTGTAAATATTATATGTTTAAATAAAACAAAATATGTTCAAATTAGCATTTTTATTTTAGCATACATATATTTTTAAATATTCAGCAATTTTCCGTCTACATATACAACAATTGTCTATTTTCAGTGAGCAATCGAAGCAACTAGCAAAGTGCCTACATGGCATAAAAAACAATTGTCATTTCATTAGTTAAACAAATTTTACAAGTATTATTATTAGAGTCAGTGTGGGGATTTGGTGGGCAGTCTCTAAGTAATAAACATTTAGGTGATCCCTTTTTGTGAAGCTCTGTAATATCATCATAAGGTAAGAGACTCTTGAGCTTTAAGCCACAGCAATGACAAATGATCCTGTCACCGTACCCCGTGTAAAAGAAGCCGGCGTTGGCAAGCTCCGTGGGTGTCTGCTTCAAGGCAATAGGCCAGTCTTTGAACGTCTCAAGTCTGCTCTCAAATGTTACGTTGCTTTTATGTCTGATAGATCTGGTGATGTGGTAAGTGACATCAAAATCAAAAAAGCGACAATATGGATTCCAGTCCAGATGATCGGCAACAGGGTCATCACCATTTTCCCGGTAGAAACCACGTGTATCACAAAATGGGCATTCAACAGCGTCATTTAAGCTGCCATCGGATTCTATTGCATCTTGTCGGTAGATAAACCCTGCTGTTGCTAACTTTTCAGCAGGGAAGTCGGAAAGCCAGTTTTCAAAGGTACGTAATCGATTTTCGTATAGTTGAAAGTATTCTCGACATTCCATGGTGTATAACTGATGAAATAAATAACAATTTTTTTAATTTATAAGCATTTATTCAATTTTTCTAATGTCAATATCTCGCAAAATAATGTTTTTATAATAATAAATATGTTCTTTTAATGCAATACATAATGGAGAACTGTCATCTAAACAAAATGTTTTTAACAATTTTTCAATCGGTAAACGATTTAGTAAATTTGACCATAAACAAATTTCTATAGTGCGCAAATGTTTTTCATCACAAACACTTGTCTCACGTCTTCATACTGTATCTGGGATAGATGTGGGCAATCTCCGCAGGTCACTGGAGCAGCAAACTCTGGAGTTGTGGCATTTTCAAAAAAGTTTGTTTTCAGGAGCTTGAGCTCAATGATGACATCTTCCCACTCATACATAGTCATTACAATTTTCGTTGGTGTTCCAGCGGCTACAGGTGCTTTTTGCAAAATAACCACTGGAGAATAGGATCTTGCAGGACTGAGTGCACATTGAACATCATACTCTGAATTCAGTAATGGAAATCTCGAATGTAACAAGTAATAGTCTTCCTTTTTGGTAGCTTCATCATACATTTGTAACACTCTATCCAAGTCCGCACTGTAATTGATAGTGGAATCACTACTATAACCACTATCCATGGTTTCAAAACTGCTGATACTACTCATTTTCACAAATCACTTGACTGGTATATTGGGACTGGGAATATATGCAGGGAATTTTCAGAATTTTATAGTTGTACCCCTTCCACTACCTGATTGCGGTTGATTTCAATTATGTGTTCCTACGCCAAGATGGAATAGTAGATCTCTTGTTGCTAAGAGCTCCTCTGTTCCCCATCACCATCATCATATATGTCAGGCTTTTAAATGTTGCATCACTTGATGTTTTTCACAATAAAATTTGATATCTTTCTGTAATCGTTTAAGTTCGGGGATATGTTGACTTAAACTTTTCGAATACTTTACAGTGCAATGCAAGTATATGTCTATATTCATGATAATTTATTACCAATTTATGATTGACCTTGGTGTTGTAGTCTGTTTTTATTTTAGTGCCAATCCAACTGTCGTGGCTCGAATCAAACCCAAGCCACCGAACTTTAATCTTGTTGTCTTTTCGTTGCAAAATTTTCTCGACGTGATACACATCAGGATAGGCGGCCTTTTGCAATTCTTCTTCGTAAAAGCTCCCTTGAATCGGTGTACCAGACATATCTTCCAAAATATACGTAACTGGATTAGTTATTTTAACCTGCGTAATTTTAAACAATTCCGTACTCCAGCTAGGAAGGTAACCTTTATCAAAGACGTGTTTGGTTTTACTTATTCGCACAACATCTCCGACTTTCAGTTCTCTTGGTCCAGCTATTTTCAAGTTATTGTATACTTTAATATCTCGGCGTTTTTCCTATTAATGTCCGCAGGTCTCATCTTTGTCTTGGAATGTTTTTGATGGTTGTAGTCCTTAACGATTTCCGGTAGAATATCCATCCATTTGTAGGCGCCGTTCAAACTAAAGTACTTGTAGAGCCGTTCTTTCAGCGTTCTAATTACTCGTTCAGTTATTACGGCTTTCAGTCCACTAAATGTACTATAATGTTTGATTCCGTATCACTTCATTAGTTTCTGAAAGCAACTATTGTAGTATTCCCTACCCTGGTCGGTTTGGAGATTTTTCGGGTGCCGTCCTTCCTTGAGAATACTCTCAAAGGGAAGAGTTACTTCTTCACCGGATTTCGTTTTCAGCGGTCTCGTCCACACGTACTTTGAAAAGCAATCAATCACCACGAGGAAGAACTTGAAATTACGATTGGATTTCGCATAGAGATCCATTTGTGCCAGGTCAGACTGCCAGGAGTCATCGAAACCCTTGATTATTACACGTCGGCGAGGAAACTTTCATCTCACAGGTCTTATGCAGTTCGTCAACGACTTGAACTTTTTCTTTGGAATGTTTCGCTATAGGAGCCATCTTGTATACTGCTTAAAAATAGACAAAGGCATGTTTTTATTGACCCTAATGATGCTTTTTAATTGCAGCAATACTGTCTGCGATTGCTTCAAGTTTTTGATTTTGTTCCAACATTTGATTTGCAATATCATCATGTAGTTTTTGCATATCTCCGTATAGGTCAGGCACTACTTTTGTCATCTTGTCTCTAAGTTCAGTTAGATCAGAAAGATCTTTAGCCTTATCTTTTCGAACAATATTTAATACTTCTGCTGCGAAGTGCCTTTGAGAGTATTCTCAAGGAAGGACGGCACCCGAAAAATCTCCAAACTGACCAGGGTAAGGAATACTAAAATAGTTGCTTTCAGAAACTAATGAAGTGATACGGAATCAAACATTATAGTACATTTAGTGGACTGAAAGCCGTAATAACTGAACGAGTAATTAGAACGCTGAAAGAACGGCTCTACAAGTACTTTAGTTTGAGCGGCACCTACAAATGGATGGATATTCTACCGGAAATCGTTAAGGACTACAACTATCAAAAACATTCCAAGACAAAGATGAGACATGCGGACATTAATAGGAAAAACGCTCGAGACATTAAAGTATACAATAACTTGAAAATAGCTGGACCAAGAGAACTGAAAGTCGGAGATGTTGTGCGAATAAGTAAAACCAAACACGTCTTTGATAAAGGTTACCTTCCTAGCTGGAGTACGGAATTGTTTAAAATTACGCAGGTTGAAATAACTAATCCAGTTACGTATATTTTGGAAGATATGTACTGGAGTACCGATTCAAGGGAGCTTTTACGAAGAAGAATTGCAAAAGGCCGCCTATCCTGATGTGTATCTCGTCGAGAAAATTTTGCAACGAAAAGACAACAAGATTAAAGTTCGGTGGCTTGGGTTTGATTCGAGCCACGACAGTTGGATTGGCACTGAAATGAAAACAGACTACAACACCAAGGTCAATCATAAATTGGAAATAAATTATCATAAATATAGACATATACTTGCATTGCACTGTAAAGTATTCGAAAAGTTTAAGTCAACATATCACCGAACTTAAACGATTACAGAAAGATATCAAATTTTATTGTGAAAAACATCAAGTGATGCAACATTTAAAAGCCTGACATAAATGATGATGGTGATGGGGAACAGAGGAGCTCTTAGCAACAAGAGATCTACTATTCCATCTTGGCGTAGGAACACATAATTGAAAACAACCGCAATCAGGTAGTGGAAGGGGTACAACTATAAAATTCTGAAAATTCCCTACATATTTTCCCAGTCCCAATATACCAGTCGAATGATTTGTGAAAATGAGTAGTATCAGCAATTTTGAAACCATGGATAGTGGTTATAGTAGTGATTCCACTATCAATTACAGTGCGGACTTGGATAGAGTGTTACAAATGTATGATGAAGCTGCCAAAAAGGAAGACTATTACTTGTTACATTCGAGATTTCCATTACTGAATTCAGAGTATGATGTTCAATGTGCACTCAGTCCTGCAAGATCCTATTCACCAGTGGTTATTTTGCAAAAAACACCTGTAGCCGCTGGAACACCAACGAAAATTGTAATGACTATGTATGAGTGGGAAGATGTCATCATTGAGCTCAAGCTCCTGAAAACAAACTTTTTTGAAAATGCCACACCTCCAGAGTTTGCTGCTCCAGTGACCTGCTGAGATTGCCTACATCTATCCCAGATCCAGTATGAAGACGTGAAACAAGTGTTGGTGATGAAAAACATTTGCGCACTATAGAAATTTGTTTATGGTCAAATTTACTAAATCGTTTACCGATTGAAAAATTGTTAAAAACATTTTGTTTAGATGACAGTTCTCCCTTATGTATTGCATTAAAAGAACATATTTATTATTGTAAAAACATTATTTTGCGAGATATTGACATTAGAAAAATTGAATAAATGCTTATAAATTAAAAAAAATGTTATTTATTTCATCAGTTATACACCATGGAATGTCGAGAATACTTCCAAATATACGAAAATCGATTACGTACCTTTGAAAACTGGCCTTCCGACTTCCCTGCTGAAAAGGTAGCAACAGCAGGGTTTATCTACCGACAATATGCAATAGAATCCGATGGCAGCTTAAATGACGCTGTTGAATGCCCATTTTGTGATACACGTGGTTTCGACTGGGAAAATGGTGATGACCCTGTTGCCGATCATCTGAACTGGAATCCATATTGTCACTTTTTTGATTTTGATACACTTACCACATCACCAGACCTATCAGACATAAAAGCAAAGTGACATTTGAGAGCAGACTTGAGACGTTCAAAGACTGGCCTAGTCCCTTGAAGCAAACACCCACCGAGCTTGCCAACGCCGGCTTCTTTTACACGGGCTACGGTGACAGAATCACTTGTCATTGCTGTGGCTTAAAGCTCAAGAATCTCTTTCGTTATGATGATATTACAGATCTTCACAAAAAGGGATCAGCTAAATGTTTATTGCTTAGAGACTGCCCACCAAATCCCCACACTGACTCTAATAATAATACTTGTAAAATTTGTTTAACTAATGAAATGACAATTGTTTTTATGCCATGTAGGCACTTTGCTAGTTGCTTCGATTGCTCACTGAAAATAGATCATTGTTGTATAGGTAGACGGAAAATTGCTGGATAATTAAAAATATATGTATGCTAAAATAAAAATGCTAATTTGAACATATTTTGTTTTATTTAAATATATAATTGGGAAACAAATAACACTATTATACAAATACTTTATTCTGGGTTGGTAATTTGTTGAGCATCGCTGGAAATCTCCATGGCAACGTTTTCATTCATGATAGGTTCTATATTATCAACCAGGTCAGAATCATACAATGGCTCAAGAGAACGGTACTGATTTCGCAGTGTGTTGCCTCTAGCGAACAATTATAAGTTCCCAAGTCGGAACTTGAGAAAGTTACCTATATCAATGGGATGTGAGACATTGAACCATTCTTTAACAAGTAGAGCATTTGGATGTTTCTTCAGCACTGACTTTATAGCTGCTTGGAAAGACCCCCGCTGTCTACGTATGAGGTACCATTCGCTCTTACTAAGAGCTAACAGAGCCATACATATCTGTTTTTCGTGGTTGATGGAGTTGGGAGCCACACGATGAACTACTTCGTTCCTCAAGCGTTTCACTATCTGAGACTGTATTCTTTGAGAAACAACGCTAAGAACCTCATGATGATGTTCCGATGCATTGACAGATTCCTGTTCTAATCGAACTCGATACAGTTCGGCTTTGGCTCGTGCTTCCTCAGCTTGAATACGTTCTTTTTCAGCCTTAACTCGTTTCTCATCAGCTCGCATCGATCACGATCTGCTTTGTTTCTCCCTTCTTCCGCCTGTAATCGTTCTTTTTGCATTTGTATTATCTCAGCCTCAGCGGTATTCTTTACTTGTATCATAATCTGTTTAAGTTCAGCCAACTCAGTCATCAAATGGTTGTTTTGGGCAGAAATTAGGTCGTTGTGTGCAGAAAGTTGTTTGAGGCGTATTTCCTCGTGATACTTCTCGTACTTGATATATTTCATAGAGATGAGTTTAATTGAAGTATAGATGATGCGAATTTCTGTATCCTTCTTGCTCCACATCTGCATAAACAGCATTTCAAACTCTACTGCGCTCATGCATTTCATGTATTTCTTTTGAGTTATATATGCATCTTGAATTTCCTCGTACTCCATAGTTGGTTGCTGCGTCTTGAGTAAATCCATAAAATGATATTTTTTATGTCTGTACTCACCAGCGTAACCACACCACTCCAGGACATTATCATCGATGAGTACTTTGTCTGCCCAGGTCAGCTTCCAGAAGAAGGCGTTGCGTCTGCCATTTTCAATGTCGACACCAAATTTTGAGACATACTTCTGTATAGGTTAATTTACCCATCGGTGTAACCCACAGTCTAACATCTTGATCACTTTCAACTTTATTTTGGTTAGGATGAATAGATACCATCTTGGAATTGTACTGAATACGTTAATCAATTGTTGCAAACTAACTGAAACTTTTGTCTTCGTTAACATAACTAAAGAATGTATCTTGTGACATCACAGAGAAAGGGAGGGGGGCCCGGTTTTCGGGGCCAGCAATGCCAGATTTCCATATTTCCCTAGATCTCGGAAAATGTGTCATTTTATTCATATATTCCTTGTTAAAGTGATGGAGCAACATTGCCATATTTCTC
This sequence comes from Octodonta nipae, assembly GCA_034190945.1. Taxonomy (NCBI): domain Eukaryota; kingdom Metazoa; phylum Arthropoda; class Insecta; order Coleoptera; family Chrysomelidae; genus Octodonta; species Octodonta nipae. The sequence continues at coordinate 91,322,482 of CM067218.1, read as the reverse complement.
TAAATCTCTGAAAACACACAAGTTTTATGGAGAGATAACAATGTTCGCATTAGCGTTCTAATCCGGAGTAAATTTCAAGTACTTATCTATGGCCTGTTATGACAGTAAAACAATGTCTTTTATTTAAAATTTTATTTCAAAGCTACATAACATATTATGATAAATCAGCACCAGTTTCACAGGTATTTATGTTTATTTCCTTGCGTTTCAAGTAAAATTTGGAATATTACAACCGCTCAGTATCTACAATAATTCTATCATCTTGTAATGATCCTACCAATTAGGTTCCTCCTATCCCTGGACGCTCTTCATCACTACGAACCCTGTGGCAATTTTTTTCTCCGACATTTCAAAAGCACTCATTCGTTTGATCCGTGACTGTTGCGTCTAATAACGTTCTCCAGTGACAAATTCTCAATGATAAAACAGGCAATTGAATATCTTTTTTGCTTAGTAACTCTCCCAAAGTTTTAGGCTAATAGGAGTCCCATTCCCAGCAATTTTCTCACCACTATGTCTACCATCCCCACTGTTTCTAACATTCCCAACTCTACAATGCCTGTTCCAACCATCCATCTTTCCGCTATTCAACGGTTCAACTTCCTACCATTCAACCATTTCTACCCTTTGCAACGGTCCTACTTCAACCATTCAACCATTTCTACCCCTTGCAACGGTCCTACTTCAACTATTCAATCAGTTCTACCTTTTCCAACGGATCCAGCCATTCAAACCTTTTCCTTGCTATGCCGTTCCTAGCATTCCTCTTTCTAGCGTTCCAGTTTCCAAAATTCTCGCTCTCAGCGTTTCCAGAGTTCTGTCAACCAACTTCAAATATATTCCAACCAGCATTCCGGTCTTTTCTATTATTTCCATTTGTAGCGCCCCTGTTTCATCTATTCGACTTCCCAATATTTCTTACCATTTCTACCATCTCATTTCCAACATTTCTGTTCCCACTATCCTATCATTTGTAACGACCCTACTTCACCCATCCTACCATTTCTAACATTTTTTACGTCTCTATTATAACCATCTTACCGTTTCTACCATTTCTAACATTAACACTAACCCATTTGTAGCGTCCCTGTTTGTAACGGTTCTGTTCCAGTCATTTATATCGTTTGTAACGGTCCTGGTCCAACCATTTCTAGCACTCGTAGTGGTCCTGCTTCAGCCATTTGTACCATTTGCAGAGAGGCTAGAAGCTTACCATACAACAATCTTATGCACCAAATACATTATTCCTGTATGCTAGCTCCCGAATTTCCGCGACTAATTTCTCGAATTCCAGCATCTGCTGTTCCATTTCCCCGAGTCTATTATCCTCAATTTCTATATCTAGTATTTTCCGAGACACCCTGTATCTTTTTATTAGTATATATGCTCCGATTTAATGTTTTGACTGTACATGGAACGCTATCTATCGATACGATACCACACATTGTGTTTAATACCACACATTGTGTTTATTACGTATTGCTACCAGATGTCTTCTACATACAAAATGTTTTCACCTTTGTCTGATCTCAAACAGAGGGAGCACATCGCTACCAGTCACGACAGTGACAGTCTTCTACACACGCGATGTTTCGACCTTTGTAAGCTCGCTAACAGAGAGAGCGAACTGTGCGCCTGTTAACAAGTTGAAATTCTGCGAATTTCGGCAAGGTCATCGTGTCTCCAGCCTGACTGAAATTATTACTACGCGTCTTAAACGGGTTTTTATTCATCATACTATCAACTGATAAAAAGAGTAAGTAAGGTCGCCTTGATGGCGCTTATGCTAAGTGCTTACATAGGAAACCGATGGACTAGGGTTCGATTCCCCATTACTGCTACGGTTTTTGTAATTTAAATATATTAATTATTTTGTACATCATTTAAATTTGACGCGATTGAACATATCACGTGGTGACTATTGACCAATGAGAGCTTGGTATGCCTGAGCACGTGGTAATTAATCAATGAGAGCTCTTCAAGGGGTAACTGTTTATCTATTACGTCATAACCTGTCTGTAGTAGGCTTGGGTCGTTCGTGAATGAGTCGTTCAAAACGAACGACTCTTCTACATGTGCCACGAATGAGCGGCACAGTTTAGTCAAATAGCTCGTTCAGTTCGCCATTAATAGAGTCATTCAGCACGAGCGAGTCGAGAGTCGTAGGATGTGCTAAACGTTCAACGTTCAATCACGAACTAATCTTTCGACTGGCACAGTCACCTCGGCTCGGAGCAGTGGAGAGAAAAGAGCTGTCAGCCGCCTGGTTCATGAGGTGAAAGGTATTTTAAAATTTAGTAGGAAGGTTTTATTTTCAATGATCCATAAATTTTTATTATGACAGGCACTAAGGCACAGGGTTGTTGTTGTTTTGCAGTGTTTTTGTTGTATAAATATCTATTTGGGTTATAAGTAAGCATAATAATTTTATTTGTTTTGAGAGTTTAGAACGTTTACGTTTTTATTTTTAGAGTTTTTTTCTTATTTTTGTTACCAAATAATACAAAAATAAAAATTTTGTATCTACGTAAATTAATGATCTTTAAATTATGACTCAGCAAAACTTTAATATTAATTTGACCAGTAGAGACTTTATATAAATCCGCCTAAGGGTAAACGGCGGCTGTGTTTTAGGAAATCGTTCAAATGAAAGACTCATTGTGAACGACTCGTTTTGCTGAGCTGAACGAAATGAGCCGGCTCATTAAAAAGAGTCACAATACGTCCGCTGTCACTCGTGTTGAGTACCACAGACTCTATGGCCTACCTGTCAGCTGTCAATATTCTGTGTCCATCGTTCTATGTCATACGTCAACGCTCCATTCCAACGTTCCGTGCCATACGTCAACGCTCCAACTCTATGGCCTACCTGTCAGCTGTCTAACCTATATGCTAACTCCACGAATCATAACCTCAAATAAAGCCTACATGCCCTAACCTCTATGTGGGCCCCCATCCATCCACGTCACAGCAGCCCTACTCAATAGTACATAACCTCCATTACATCACAGCCTGTCATCAGCATCCTAACCTATACACTACCCCCATCAATCTTCATAGCAGCACTGGGGCCCTCATCGGAGCCCTAATTGGGGCCCCGCAGTCCTGGTCGCTTCGCTACGGTCCGAGAACGCGGCCCCCACGTTCGCAGAACAAATGTCACCCCCAATCGAATTTCACCCCCGTCAATTGCCAAAAGGGCCTTAAATATGATGAATGCACCCCTAAATATGCCTAACCTAACCTAACCTATACACTACCCCCATCCATCTTCATAGCAGCACTGGGGCCCTCATCGGAGCCCTAATTGGGGCCCGCAGTCCTGGTCGCTTCGCTACGGTCCGAGAACACGGCTCCCACGTTCGCAGAACAAATGTCACCCCCAATCGAATTTCACCCCCGTCAATTGCCAAAAGGGCCTTAAATATGATGAATGCACCCCTAAATATGCCGTTTACACCCCCACGTTAAGTCAAAATGGCACTAATTGCACCGTTTCTCACCCCTAAACCGCCAGCTCACGTCGTGGCGATTTCAAGGTCACCGAGGTAAATTTTCTGCAAAATGAACCTTAGAATCTCTTATGGGAAATTACATGTATTTTTGGTCGATTTTGGGCTCGAACTCTCATAGCCTATATACTGACGAATACAAATTAATTTTTTTAAATATTTTTTAAATAAATTATTTAAAAGATATTAAGAAAAATATTAAAAAATTACCCATTCCCCCCTTAACTCCGAAAGTATAAGACGCAAAAATTTGAAAAAAATAGAGGTGTAGCCCCTCACACGAACTTTACTGAAAAATAAGGAGAAACCCCCTAATATTGATTTTGGGGGGCAAATGACAGAATTAAATGAAAAATAAAAAATTATACATGTTCCTAACGGATCATTTAATATATCAAATCAAAGGGCTCATTATGACGAATACAAATATATTTTTTAAATTTTTTTAAATTAATATTTTAAATTATATTAACAAAAATATTTAAAAAAATTAAACATTCCCTTCTTTATTCCCCAAACTACAAGACCTATTTTTTTTGTTTACAGGAAAAATACGAAGAAATCCCTAATATTAATATTGGAGGCCAAATTATAGAATTAAACGGAAAAAAAATAACGCATCATGCAATACATCTAATGAAAGGGTTCATTATGAGGAATACAAATATATATTTTTCATATTTTTAAAATTAATTGTTTACAAGATATTAACATAAAGATATAAAAAATTCTCATTTCTCGCTTTATTTCCGAAACCATACCACCTAAAATTTTGAAAATAATTAGGGGTACCGGGGCTCACTTGAAATTTATAAGAAAAATTATTAGAAAACTCCCATAGTAATTTTAGGGACAAATTATACAATTAAATAATAAAAATTCAGTTTTCAAACGCATCATGTAATATATCGAATAAAAGGCTCATTATGAGAATTACAAATATATCATATTTTTAAATCATTTGTTTAAACAATATTAACAAAAATATTAAACATGGACTTAATTCCCACTTTAGAAACTACACTATTTAAATTTTGAAAAATATATTTTATTTGTATTTTTAAATAATTTGAATAACAGATTTAGTAATTTATAATTTAAAACTTGACCTATTTTGCCCTTTATCTTCCAATCTACAGAGCCCCAAAATTCAGACAGTAGATTATAAAAGGCTTTCCTGAAAGTTTATTAGTAAAATAAAACTCTAATGTTAATACATATGTAGTCTTTTAAAAATCAAGCGAATCCTGAAGTAAAATAAAAAGTCTATGTGTGAAAAATGAAAGTGTATACTTTTTATAAATATAAAACGCTTCCTTTAACAGATATTAGGGTAAATATAAGAAAATGCACTCATTCCCTGCTTGTCTGAAACTGGAATATTAGAATCTTGAAGGTGGTACGGAACCCTTAGTATGCGAGTCCAACTCGCACTTGACCAAATTATTAAAATCAGTTTTAAAAACAAAATTGCAGACGTATCTAAACTTTGACAAACTTTAAAATATGGTGGTCCTTTCTTGGGTCACAGTTAAATAAGTATAAAGCTTGAATATTTCTAGATACAACAGGAGGTCACGCTTAAGAATCTGTCAAAAAATAACTGTTATATTACACTATAAAGGTACGTATGTTTTAAATCTCCTGATGACACGTATTGCTTCGTTGGATAGCGCTGCTAAATATACAGACATCATTATATAGTTACTGAACTTGTCCCTTTGTCTAAAAAAACGGTTTATGGTGTTTCACGTTTTTTTTTGGGTGGTAGGAAGATATACAACCTATCTTTTTGTGTTGTTGTTAAGAAATGTATAATAAAACATTTGTCATTAAATCGTTTGTTTTGGATATCCCTCCTACTTATAAATTTTTCGGTACCTTAATAGTCTCCTAGCTTTAACTTCAGGACCAAGTTTAAATTTGACAATTTGTGGGACGCACAGACCAGCTTCAGTCCAATATAGCGAGTTTTCGTTATTGGAATTAATGAGATTTTAACGTATGCCGTAATCGTATGGATTCTATATGTATGTAACATGTGGGAATGTATCTGTTTCTATTGTAGACCATTAAAATTATGGCGCTTATGCGTATTTACTAATACAAAATAAAACATGTTTCTAATGGTTTTTCCATAATCAGTAAGTTTAATGTTTCCTATTTGCAACAAACTAGATAGAAACTAATAGGAGATTCCATATAAATTTGAAAAATATAATCTAAATGCAAACACCAATAGCATAAATTTTTGTTTATATGTTTTTATAGGAAGCTACGGTAACAATGAAATAGTTTATCTATGGGAATACTATTGGAACTGCAGCGACAAAAGCACACTAAAAATTCATAAAATCCCTTACAACTATGGAATTCTATGAGAATTTATCAGCCAAACCATACATCAAAGTTGCCATAATCTTTATGGAATACAGCGACAAAGACACATTAAAAATTCTTAAAATCCAATACAAGTATCAAGCCATAGGGATCTAACAGCCAAACCATATAAACAATTTGCCATGATATTTTATAGGTTTCTATGGGAATGCTTTGATAAAAATAAAATTAATATGTCTTTATCTGTAGATACATATGAAATATACACTAAAATTGTATGAAATTTAACAGAATATTCATACAAATCGAGATTCTAAGCTAAAAATTTAGATTACGACAAATTGTGTAAGCAGAAGTTTATATGAGAAAATGTGCAATGATAATTCATGTTTTCAACTGTCCTTTTATGCGAGAATCCAAGAAAAAAACGATCTCTACTTAATACTAATAGTTGGCAGTTTTGAATTCCTTTGTCACATTAATAGCCTCTTGTTGGCCTTTTTTGTACCTGTAAATATTTCAATATATTTTTTCGCATAAGAGTTTTGTGATTGGGTTCCCTTCCTTTTTTTGATTGGTGATAGGCTGATTAGGACTGCAAAATTAATATTTTTGTTCATGTATTTGCAGGATATATAAAATTCTAAGATGATTAATTGGTTAAAATCGAATCTTGAGACCCAAAATTTCAGGGGGTTGAACCCCCCCCCCCGCTGGCTGCGGCCTTGATCATAATTACAAATCTAATTTAGTTCAAATTTATGTTCTGTATACCTTTAAGGTTAGGCTTGTTCATATAGTGACCAGTTTTACAGAATTGGTTTAAAATGATAATTGTGTAAATACTTTATGAAGGATTATTACACGTAACGAAGGCAACAAGATATCCATATTTTAATTTCTAATGATTCTAAAATTTACATTCGGTATTGACACATACAAAAAAACACAAATATTGTGTATTTTCATATTTACTTAATATTTTATAGTAAAGAATCTCGCAGTCCAGCCACAGCTCCGAGGATAGTAAGTAAGATACAAATTAATACAAAAATAATATTCAAATAAAAGAATAATTGAATAAACATACCTACCTATAAATTTATGCTCAAATAAAGTATACTAACAATTTTGAGTTTCAGTTAATGAAAGTCCTCTTTTAAAGCCTCACTTATTTATTTCAATTTACCGTTTAATTTATATAAAGTTGTGGTGCATTTATTTGTTACTTACAGAAAGACAGATAATTATTTTTAGGTGGAGACACCAATAAGATCCTGCTAATATCCAGATAAATAACATTGAATCTGAAACAGTGTGGAATCTTGATATTCCAGTCGATTCCCTATGATTTCATTTTAAAGTTATGAGTTTTAACAATTAAAGTTTAATCATAACATAATTCACGAAATTACTGTATATTTCCAAACGTTTCGGGGTCTAGGTCCGACACTGTTGTCAATGGCAAAGAAACTATGAAAAAAGGCACAATTCTAAAATTTAAAATTAAAATGTTTGACAATTGTATTTGACTCATGAAGTAACTAAGATAATTTAATTTGATAATATACAGGGTAGTACAGAAACTTCTAAAGATCATGTAATAATAAAGTTCCTTTCAAATTGGAAAAATTAGAAAGGGGTGATCTTCAGAATTTTGTGTAGCGCTCCTAGGTGCGACTTTGTTATAAGATAATATAAGAATTTTGTTGATTCACTGATCCCATTAAAATCATAAGGGAAAACCTAGGAAAAATCGTATGAACTATTATTGTTCACAGCACATGCCCATTAGCAATTTCTTCCTTAATCATCGGCAACCAGGGACAATTGATTTCTACGGAGGTAGTAGCGATACAATCATTTTCATTTAACAAAATTAAACAGACACCTTTAGTTTTCATTTCGTCTTGTGTTTCTTGTGTAATATAACTGAATTTTGAAATTGTATTTTTTGACCAAGGTCCCAAGCATGTTCACACATTTTGGATTTTTAAAATTGTCGTTTTTTAACGTAATTTTTGTGTTGGTTTATTCGAACATTTAGAGGTAAAATTTATTACATTCACAAGGAATTTTATAAATGCAATTTTCTGTATTTTGAGTTGGGTGTTTTTTTGGTTTTGTTTTTGATATAATTGATTTTAGTGTATCTCTTGCTTTAAATTTTGTTTTAATATTATATTTGTGGCCCACTCTTTTTAGTCTTTCTGAGAGACTCTTTATCTATGGTATAGTTATTGTAGTAATGTGATTATCTTGGGAGATATTGTTGTATGGTGAAGTTTGGTAGCGATCTTTGGTATTTGATTTTGTGTAACTCTTTATTAATAAATTTTTCAGGGTAATTATTGGCAGAGAACACATTTTTTGTAAAAGTTTTTTCTTCATTAAATTCGTCGGTGTTAGAACAGTTGGTTTTTGCTCTGTCATATATAGATTTGGTGATAGCTCTTTTTACTGAATGTTGTTGAAAATTTGAGATACCTATTAATTTAAGTCGGTTTTCTGTAAACTTCTTTTTCAAATGTCGACTGTATTTTTGTTGCTAAAATGTCCAAGAAAGATAATTTGTTATTCTGTTCAAGTTCTAGTGTAAACTGAATAGTTTGTTCTTTGTTGTTTATGTCATTAAGTAATTCAGGTAAGTCTTCAAGATTATATTCCCAAATAACTAATATGACATCTACATAACACAACCAAACCAAACGTCTTATCTGTTTTGAGCAAATTGTTTGTTCTTCAAATTTTTCCTTAAAAATGTTGTTTAAGGCAGGAAACAGGAACCCAGTGCCAGGCCAAAATCATCGTCATCGTCAAGTTGAAAATATGTTGTTTTTATATAAAATGTTAGTAGTTCCATTATTGTATTAATGGACAATTGTGTACGTAGATTTAGTAAAGAATCATGTTCTAATCGTTCTTTTACTATGGGAAGTGTTTTGGTGTGTGAATACAGTATTCGAATACAGTCATTCGAGTAACTAGAAGCGAAAGCAGAAGGCTACGAGAATTATGCGAACCGACCTGAAGAGGGCAGATGTGACTTTGCCGAAACCATATATATAACCATAAAGTTTCTAAGTGAAACGTTGAATTTTAAATTTTCAATATAGCTATTACAAACAGAAAACATTAAACGTATTGATTATAGACAAACCATTCTAAACTTTTTTATTCTGTTTGGAAATACGCAGAAGCACCGTAATTCTAAACAGACTACAATAGAAACAGATACGATCCCATAGGTTACGTGCATACAGAAATCCTAACTATTACGGGGTACATTAAAATCCCGTTAATTCTAATAAAGAAAACTCGCCATATTGGACTGGCAGATAGATTCCGTTAAATTAGCGGTCTTTTGTTTCTCTTAGGAAATACGCATAAGCACCGTATTTTTAATCAGACTACATTGAAACAGATACGATCTCATACGTTACGTGCATACAGAAATCCATACGATTATGGGGTACATTAAAATCCCATCAATTCCAATAAAGAAAACTCCCTATATTGGACTGGCAGATAGATTCCGATAAATTAGCGGTCTTTCTTTTCTATTAGTAAATACGCATAAGCACCGTAATTCCAAACAGACTACAATAGAAACAGATACGATCCCATAGGTTACGTGCATACAGAAATCCATACGATTACGGGGTACATTAAAATCCTATTAATTCCAATAAAGAAAACTCGCTGTATTGGACTGGCAGATAGATTCCGATAAATTAGCGGTCTTCTATTAGTAAATACCCATAAGCACCGTAATTCTAAACAGACTACAATAGAAACAGATGCGATCCCATAAGTTACGTGCATACAGAAATCCATACGATTACAGGGTACATTAAAATCCCATTAATTCCAATAAAGAAAACTCGCTGTATTGGACTGGCAGATAGATTCCGATAAATTAGCGGTCTTTCTTTTCTATTAGTAAATACGCATAAGCACCGTAATTCTAAACAGACTACAATAGAAACAAATGCGATCCCATAGGTTACGTACATACAGAAATCCATAGGTTACGTATATACAGAAATCCATACGATTACGTGGTACATTAAAATCCCATCAATTCCAATAAAGAAAACTTCCTATATTGGACTGGCAGATAGATTCCGATAAATTAGCGGTCTTTCTTTTCTATTAGTAAATACGCATAAGCACCGTAATTCTAAACAGACTACAATAGAAACAGATATGATCCCATAGGTTACGTGCATACAGAAATCCATACGATTACGGGGTACATTAAAATCCTATTAATTCCAATAAAGAAAACTCGCTGTATTGGACTGGCAGATAGATTCCGATAAATTAGCGGTCTTCTATTAGTAAATACCCATAAGCACCGTAATTTTAAACAGGCTACAATAGAAACAGATGCGATCCCATAAGTTACGTGCATACAGAAATCCATATGATTACAGGGTACATTAAAATCCCATTAATTCCAATAAAGAAAACTCGCTATATTGGACTGGCAGATAGAATCCAATAAATTAACGGTCTGTTGTTTCTCTTGGAAACTTATGGGTATTAATGTGGAATGACAGCGACAAAAGCACACTGGATTCCCATATACTTTTTTTTTTTTATTGGAATCTATGGGATTTTTTCAACAGGGTAACTGCTAAATTCGAAATACGCAGAATATTTTCCTAAAGGTGTGTCCCACGTAAACGAGTTTTGCGCGGTTAGGGCCGTGAGTTGCGTCAAAGTGACAGACACACGCTGAAACTGGGGGCGAAAACAAACCACTGAGCGATCAGACAATATAAAATCGCTACAAATGAACGCTTTGTACGTGTTCACATCGGATACAGCTTATAAAACCCAATTAGTTACAAAAATAGAAATTAAAGCACCATAACTGTCATACTTGCGTTCTTGCCCTCCTTGGGCACCTGCCTCCTTACGCCTGGTACTTGTGTTAGGTGAAATTTCTTAACAAAATTGTAAGTTATGCTTTTTTATTATATCGCGTAGCAACAAATTATGGCAGAACTCGCTATGTAGCATTCTCTAATTTAAAGTATTGATGCAAATTTTATCGTCATTAGCTAGTACCATTTTCGCAGTGGTCAATTCTAATTATAGCCAACGAAGCCAAATTTGTGTTTACGCCTAGTTAATTTGCAAAATGAGAGAAATTAGCTATCAGGATGTTAAAACATACTTTGTCATAACTATTTTTTGACCGATTCTCATGCACTCAATCTCATTTTACTCAGAAATATACAAGCTTGCAGAATCTTGCTTTTAAAGGTTAGACTCGTTCGCCACTTTATTTTTGAAACTGATTTTAAAAGTATTTAGTCAGCACACTGACTCCATCAATTGTCTCCTAAACAAGTCAACTTTAATTTAAATAACAATAAAATTCCGTTTTTTGACAACCCTATATAATTTTAGTTTTTATTTGGCTCCATAAACTTAATTATATAACTTTTCTCTTTAATTAAAAATAATAACTTCTTATATGCTCTCTCATAAATCAAAAAAACTTTTTAGTTTCACTCCAATATGATGACAGCTTAACTGTTGAAACATCATTGAGTGTAAGGGTTTGGTGTTAGGATACAAAAATTTTGTGTTTCTACATCTGTGAGACAACAAAGATTCCACAGCTATTTCAGTTTATTTATTAAAAACAGAAGAATAATAATTACGAAGCACAATTTAGGTTATAATTTTTGATTAAACCAAAATAAGTAACTTTTGATCTGATATTCGCATTCGTATTCGCGAATATCGAAAATCGGACATTCGTTAAATCCCTAATAGGTAGGTACTTGTGAGTCTTTATTTCCATGAAGTCAAGTGTATTGCTTATTGACACTGGCACTAGCAAAGGGTATGGAAACAAATGTATTGATACCGGTATCGGTAGTAGTATCGAAACATGCTGGTAGTGAAAGAAGGTTGTTGATACCAATTTAGCGGGGAAAAAATCCAGATAAATATGAATTTAGCGGGCAGTAACCACCTAAGATATTTACAATTTTAATGAGGGGTGAATATCATCAAAGTACTTATCGAAATCACGAAAAAGTATCGATACTGGTATCGAAAAAAGTGATAATACCAATTTAGCAGGAAGGAAACCCTAAAATCCAGAAAAAATAACCTAAAATGGTTAATAAATAAAGTATGGATACGAAAAATGATTTACATATGTATATATATATATATATATATATATATATATATATATATATGTTTTTAAGTTTTCACGGGCACTAAATGTTTTAGGTGGTTTCCAGGAATTCATCCGCGTAGTTGATAACTGATCCCTGCTGGGATCGATGGTAAAATGACGACGTTTCGGCAGAGTCACATCTGTCCTCTTCAGGTCGGTTCGCATAATTCTCGTAGCCTTCTGCTTTCGCTTCTAGTTAGTCGACTAGTCAGTATTCGACTAACTAGAAGCGAAAACAGAAGGCTACGAGAATTATGCGAACCGACCTGAAGAGGGCAGATGTGATTCTGCCGAAACGTCGTCATTTTACCATCGATCCCAGCAGGGATCAGTTATCGAATAACTAGAGTATCTAGAAGCGAAAGCAGAAGGCTACGAGAATTATGCGAACCGACCTGAAGAGGGCAGATGTGACTCTGCCGAAACGTCGTCATTTTACCATCGATCCCGGCAGGGATCAGTTATCAACTACGCGGATGAATTCCCGGAAACCACCTAAAACATATATATATATATATATATATATATATATATATATATATATATATATGTCTAATACAACAACAACAACAACCACACCAACAACTACACCAAAACTTTAACAATAACAACCCGCAACAATTCAGACCAAATCAATCGGCTAATCAATCTAGACCGAATATTGACCTCAATAGGTATCCCGCACAACAAAATCGACCTTGTGCCAGTAGACAATATCAAAGTCCTAATCACTCTCGACCAAATAACAAATTTTACAGAAACCAACAACAAAGAACTCACCAATTCAACCAAGATGAGGTCTACAATCCTTCGAACAATTACGCAAACGATGATCCTTATTCTAATTCAAATTACCAAGACGATTATTCTTATTCAGATCCCCAAAATACAGATTTCGAATACTCACAAAATAACTATCCTGAAACTTTTGAAAGCAATTACTCTGAATTCCCCCTGAATTACCCGACGACCGACGACAGCATTTTCAAGAGGTACTTACAGTGGACAAACCACCAGATACACAGATCTGCAATCTTCAAAACCAGCTCGAAACAATGAGTTTACTCAACGACTTCAATCCCAACCTGAATTTTCCGGAACAAGCTTTCCTATAAGCCCCTCACTTTCGGTAAATTCTAAGAAACTTTTCTACATCAACGACGCCACTAATACGTATAAACTGTTAATAGACACAGGTACCGGTTTATCAATTTTTAAAACAAACACTTGTGAAAAATTTCAACACCGGTATCCAGAAACCGTTGTGTTACAAGGTATCACTAATCAAAAAATCCTGATTAACGAATCGACCTTAGACCCATTTAATCTTAACGATCCACACAAAGTTTACATCTGTAATTTAGACATCGAATTCGATGGTCTACTAGGTTCTGACTTTTTAGACCATTACAATTGTGTGATTGACTTTAACAAAACACTTCTCATTACCAACTTCAAAACTATTCCGCCTATGAAAGTAACAGACGAAACAATTTCTTCAAACAAGCAATCTCCAACAATTAACCCAACAATTTCAAACACGATTACTATCGAACCGCGAACAGAATGGATTTGCAAACTTAAATGTGACTTACGCAATACGGAGGCTATTCTAACCACTACTGTCCTAGAAAATGTGAGACTCCCGAATGCTCTAGTCAAAGTTAACGACAAAGGCGAATTTTTCATTTCCGTCTTAACCGCTAATGCCTGTCCAAAAACTGTAAATTTCGACAATATCATATTAGAACCCATTGAAAATTTCTCGGTAAATCATTGCGAAGAAATCTCGTTCGCAACCAATTCTAATATCGATAGACAAACGGAAATTAACAATCAACTTCGACTTGAACACCTTAAGGAGGAAGAGGCCGAACTAATACAACAACTTTGTCTTGATTTTTCCGATATGTTCTACTGAGAAGGCGACCATCTTAGTTTCAAGAATGAAATTAAACATTCCATCAACACGAACAACGCCTAACCCATATACACTAAATCGTACCGCTGACCCCAAATTCAAAAAAGAGGAAGTCCGCAACCAAGTTTCGAAAATGTTAGAACAGGGCACCATTCGTCCCTCAAGCTCTCCCTGGTCTTCCCCTGAATGGGTTGTCCCGAAAAAAGTAGACGCCTCCGGAAAACAGAAATGCCGCGTAGTCGTGGACTATAGAAAGCTTAACGAGCAGACAATAAACGACAAATATCCGTTACCCAACATATCCGATCTATTAGACCAACTTGGCAAATGCCAGTATTTTACCACCCTAGCTTCTGGTTTCCACCAGATTGAAATCGAGTCCAAGGACATTCAAAAAACCGCTTTCACTGTAGAGTACGGTCATTTTGAATTTGTTCGTATGCCTTTCGGGTTGAAAAATACCCCCTCGACATTCCAAAGGGTGATGGACAATATTATAATAGGTGTTCAGAACGAAAGATGTTGGTGTACATGGACGATGTAATCGTTTATTCGCCCACCATTCACGAACACTTAGCAAGACTAACTGACGTTTTTAAAAGACTTAGGAAGGCAAACCTTAAAATACAGCCTGGCAAATGCGAGTTTCTCCCCAAGGAGGTCGCTTATTTAGGGCACCTAATAACTAATGACGGTGTAACCTCAAGGATATTAAGTCATTTTTGGGACTTGCTGGTTATTATCGGAGGTTTATTCCAAACTTCGCGAAAATATCGAAACCCCAGACTAAACTTTTACAAAAGGATGAACCGTTCAATTTTAACGCTGAATGCGTCACGTCCTTACTACTTAAACGTACTTTAACTTCGACACCAATACTGATCTATCCGAACTTCGAGGAACCGTTCATACTAACCACTGACGCCAGTGCCTTCGCAATCGGCGCTGTACTATCCCAAGAGCCATTAGGTAAATAATTACCCATTGATATGCTTCCAGGACGCTTTGTCAAGCCGTGACAAGTTATTGGACTATTGAGAGAGAACTGTTGGCTACTGTTTGGGCAGTAAAGCACTGGAGACCAATAAAATCTATGGCCGAAAGTTCCAACTTCACACGGATCACTGCCCGTTAACGTGGCTGTTCTCGATAAAAGATCCCGGAAGTCAATTAGCCCGATGGAGACTTAAACTCGAAGAGTATAACTATGAGATCAATTACAAACCGGGTAAAATTTAAAAAACCCCCACGCTTTATCACATATTAAAATCAACCACGTTGATGAATGCATATCATTCCAGGCAAAAACTAAACTAACATCTCACAAAATAAATAACTACCGAAACGATATCCCAAGAATTCAAAACTTTTGTTGAACGTTACAAAACTGTTTCCTTAATTGACTATAGTAAAATCGAATTTTCTAATTGCCAACTTCTAGACAAGGCAAATAAAAATATTTTAATCTTTTCCCAGTCATCCAACCTTCAGGAATTCCATCAGGACATATTCGAAAATATTTTCGAAGAAGTCGCTGATTTTGATACATTTAAAATCAACGTATTCGCTAGCAAAACACTTAGCAGGAGACAATACTTCATAGTCCCACTTCCAAACGATCCTGAAATCGTAAATGAAGTCCTTTTCGCATCTATTTTCAAAAATCAAGATGTTCTCTCCCCATCAAAAACATATTGTGTAGAAAACAAACTTGATCTTCTAATTCTGGAAATGCTTTCCTTTATTTTCTCTGAAAAGGGAATTAATTGGAAGATTTGCCAAAACATCACAAAAACTCTTAACAAAGACGAAAAACGACTAATACTCAAGCAATACCACAACGGAAAAAACAACTTACACCGCGGCATCAACGAAACCATACGCCGTGTCAAAGAGAGGTTCAACTGGCCGGGATATACCAAAGACATTGAGAATTTCATAAAGAAGTGCGAAATTTGTCAAAAAACCAAAGCTTGTCGGAAAAACTTTAATCAATCCCCAACTTTAATCAATCCCCTCGTCATAACTGAAACACCCTTTGAACGAATTAACATCGACATTTTAGAAATTTCTTATAGAAATCACATTTTGACTATAAGAGACGAACTTACTAAATTCTCACAAACCTATGCTTTGGCAGATAAATCGGCCAAATCTGTCGTTAGTACTATTATGTTGTACTTTCAACATTTTGGTACACCATTACGTATCCACTGCGACTATGGCAGAGAATTTGACAATGCCGTACTTAAAGATCTATGCAAACTTTATGACATCAAACTTACTTACTCTAGCGTGGGACACCCACAAACAAACGGCTCCGTGGAACGATTTCAATCTACTCTACTAGAAATGATTCGCATTCACAAAGCTGAAAATCCCGACAAACACCCATTAAACGTACTTCCGTATGCTATTATTGCCTATAACAACTCAATTAATAAGACCCATGGCTCTACCCCGTTCGAACTCGTTTTCGGACATACTTCCAGCAGATCCTCATAGACTCTTCATTATCAAAAAGAACTAATTAGCAAATACGTACGAGGCCTAAAGAACCGAATTTCTTACTATTATAAAATTGCACGTGAAAAGACTAACTTACAGAAACAAAAAGCGAAAGAAAGATTTGAGCGACACGTTTCGAAAAACCCTCCTGAATAGAAAATCGGTGACAAGGTATACATTAAAGAGTCACAAATAAAAGACAAACTCCATAACAAATTTAATGGCCCATTCCAAATTATTGAGATCCAAAATAACTCTGCTACACTTCTAAACTTAAGAACTAACCAACGAACGAAAGTGAACTTTGACAGAATGAAAACTAACTTTCTTTTCAGGTTTCTTCTGCTGCTCGGATCAGCAGTTTCACAGTAAGACATCAAACCGATTAACAACACTCTCGGTGTCTACTACCACGAGAGTGAATAATTGTATCAAACTATTAGTTCACCGGAACTTGACAACCCTTAATCAACTATTTGAAAATAATAAGTGAATCCTCAATACTTTACAACAAACTGTCGATCCTATGCCTGGCTTTAAATTTCACGATACAGGTGCATTTCGTGTGGACATCCAAACACACATTAGCCTTCTAACATAAATTTCCGACTCCATCAAAACAAAATTTTCAGAAGTATTTCTAGTCACTAAAAGACCCAAACGCGGATTAATAGACGGTGCTGGAACCATCTTTAAAGCAATAAGCGATAACCTAGACACATCCGATGGCGAATTCTATACTAGAAGCATAAACAGACTTAACCTGGGACAATTACAGGTCGAGAATCTTTTAAAGAATCAAATGAGCGTTACAACTACCATTATTAAAAACTTTAACGAAACTATTCAAAAACTTCAGATAGACGAGACAATCTTTAATGAGGACATGAACGAAATCAACCTCACAATACATGAACTAAATGACCGAATAGCCACCATTCAAACCAAACAATCATTTCTTGAAATTTGTGAAAAACTAATGGCCAGTTATTTGTTTCTTGAGGATAACCTCAACGATATTTAAAATTCAATAACTTTTGCTCGTTTGAAAATTATTCACTCATCTATTATTACATCCGATCATTTAATTGCCGCATTACAGATTTCTCAAAAGCTTGTTAAAAATAATTTACCGTTACCAGTCAGATTTTCAAGTGTTGCACAGTATTTAGAATTAATTGAACTACAAGCTTTTCAAACTCATTCAGATTTAGTATTCATTTTAAAAATCCCTCTAGTAGAGCAACAGCTTTATACAGCTTACTATTCATACCCTATTCCGATTTTAGATGATAGAACTGGTTTTCATCACATCCTTTCCTTTACAAAAATATGTAGCGCGAAATGATGATTCTCTTATGTACATACCGATCAAGGACTTGAGTGCGTGCAAACAGCTGACATCACTCCGAAAACTCCTGAAAAACATTCGTAGTTTCCCCGAAGCTTGTAAAAGTGACACTGTTTGCAGTGAAGGGTACAATCGGAACCTTTACATGTGACGGTTAATTGTCCAGGAATAGATGCTAAAACTTTAGTGCTAACGAACAATTCTATCATTCGGTTACAAACGGAATGTAGTGCTTATGTTGGGATTACAAAAATCCAAGCCGAACTTCAAAAATTTTTAACATTTCGGACAACTCTCACCCAGTTTTAATTCCATTCAATTGCTGCAACTCTCATCCTAAGAAACCTGCAATCCCGGATCTTAAACCGCTTATACTGGATGATTTAAACATGGAAGAACTATCCATAGCCAACCACAAGCTGGACCAGTATTCAAAGGATCTTGACGATCTCATCAATCAACCCTTTGTTAATAAAAATATTTCCTGGTTCACGTATGTTACAATAATTATCATTATAACAATTGTTGTTGTATACAGCTCATTGAAAATCATAAGGCACGTTAAGAGACCTCCGAAAAACGACAACTCCAACCCAGAGAGTCTGAGAACCCTGACAAAACCGTTCTCCAGGTTGATACCAAAACTGAGGCCCCAAATCGAAGAGGAACCTGAACCATTTCTATGGACTTATTTGACTTTTTGTGTTTAATATATTTTTTGTATTTTTATAAAACCTATTTAAACTTAATCATTATGTTCATTTTACTTTTATTTTATTTTCATGTTTGTATTTTTAGCTTATTTAGCTAGCGTCCAGTATAAATTCCAAAAGTTGATGTTACAGCATCAACCTTTCTTGGTAAAGGGGAGCTGTTAGGCGTAAATATCATGCACGTGTATGATACAAAGTATCTTATTTCGCTGTCCAGTTTCTTGCTTAATTATGTAAACGTGGGAACGCATCGACTTGACCGTTCTTTTGATTAGTCAGCTCTCTTAATGTTATAAATCACAGAGACGCGGTCCCACGGTCGTCATTTATCATATTACACGTATAATTGTACCATTTAGTTAGTTCATTTTTAATTTTCAATTTAATGTTTTATTCAAAGTTTAATTTTTATATTTTAATAAATATATTTTTTTAAAAACTCAAAAGTGATTTACAAGATATAATATATATATATATATATATATATATATATATATATATATATATATATATATATTACCAGTTATCTTGGCTAAACGATAAAATCCTCATATTTTTAAGTTCACATTTCGTTATATGTGAGAAAGATGCGAATCTATCGAGGGATGCATTGACTTCACCTGCTCACGTTTCCCTAGTTATAACTGGAATAATTTGACGAAAATCTTTAGAGAATATAACAGTACAACCACCCACTGGACAGTTACTGTTGCGCAGATCTCGCATTGTCCTGTCTAGTGCCTCAACCGCTTTATGAGACATAGAAACCTCTTCCCAAATAATCAAACTACAATTCCCCATTAATGTTTCTGCACTACTCTGTTTAGAGATATTGCAAATGCTAATTAATGTCAGTTTGAATGTGGAATGGGCGGTTCGCCCACTTTCCAAAAGTGTGGCTGATATACCGGACGATGCCACAGCTAGGTTAGTTTTTCTGTCGGATCGTACTTTTGCTAATAATAATATATAATGTTTTACCTGTGCCTCCAAGGGCATCTAAAAAACTGTTACCTTCATTACTAATATTATTTGAGGACAGTATTAAGTCATAACAATTTTTTTGTTCAGCATTCAAGAGACATTCATCTTGAATGACTTGTAAATGTCTCAAATGGTTATAGTTAGTTTCTCGTAAATACTTTGTATTGATTGTTGCAATTAAATTGAAATTTAATGGCAACCTGAATCAAAAACTTTTATAGACTTTCCTGACAGAGATTCCACTTGTTTATCAATTCAAATAAAGCTTTAGAAAGCGAACTTTCCCAATGAGTCGTCTTCTAACAGACACATTGCTTTACAAAGTCCTTGAAATGTTTCATTAGTTATACCTTGAAAAGTACGAAGACGAAGAAGAAATTACCATATCTTTATTTTCAGGCTTAAAATTTAAAAAAAATTCTTATTCCTACCCTCTAATTACTTTAATACAAAGACTACTGAAAGAAGTAGGGCCTTTTACTACGTGGAATAACATCTATGGCTCTCTATTAATTTCTTTGCGTGTTACATATTTTGATTTTGCTATCTCTCCGAAAGTATTCATTTAATTTGCATGGTGTAAAGGGAAAACATATTCTTCATGAAATGCTCAAGCCGACTAAGGTATTTAAAATGATAAGGATTAATACTGTATTTATCTAAATAGCGTTCAAATTACCGCTTTATAATTGCCCTTTTTTTTAAGTACTAAAATGAGTACATTATTTTGTTATATCTCAAAGGGTTTAGGCGGCGTTTTCGTTGAAAGGTCCCAGACGACTTATTTTTTACCGACACCTCCAACAAATATCGTTATATTTCAGCCAATTTATATAAAAAGTTAACAAATTATAAACTAAAATCTTCCTCGAGAACCACTCTATCCACTGGTGAAAATCGGTAAGGTGGTTTTTGAGTGTATATATATATATATATATATATATATATATATATATGTGTGTGTGTGTGTATATATATATATATATATATATATATATATATATATATATATATATGTGTGTGTGTGTGTGTGTGTGTGTTTGTGTATACTGTTTCACGGATGGGAATATGTGGTTGATGATTTATTCCGGTGTACATCCGTTCGTCTGTATTCGTTTGAAAAATCACTTGACGTTTTTCACACGAATACAGACGAACGGATGTACACCGGAATAAATCAAACTGCTGTTTCTACGCCACATATTAACAGCAGTTTCAAAATTAGATGCGAACACCGCTGAAATAATTAGACAAGATGTGTCACATGTTCTAAGAAAGTCTAAACCACCCAAAAGGAACCTATCTATAGAAGAAAATGAGGCCTTGAAACAACTTCGCCTCAACAAGGACATTGTCATTCTACCTTCTGATAAAGGAAATGCGATTGTAATTTTAGATAAAGCGGATTATTCAAATAAAATTCAAACATTGCTACAAGATCCAGCATATAAACAAATTACTGCTGACCCAACAACTTATCTGGAGAAAACAACCAAAGCCAAAATCCAAGCAAGTAGGATCGACAAAAATCTCCAACTGCAATTCATTCTGCGTGAAAAGTCATCGAGATGTCCGAAATTCTATGAGTTGCCAAAAGTACACAAAGAAGGTGCACCTTTGAGGCCAATAGTAAGTTCAATTGGATCCCCAACACAACAGCTAGCTAACCTAACCCAACAACTTCAACCGTTTGCAGAGGGGGCAGACTCATATGTCAAAAATTCGACACATTTCATCGAAATACTTGGAAAAACGGTTTTACAACCTGAGTGTCTTCTTGTAAGTTTTGACGTAGTGTCCCTTTTCACCAACATCCCTATCGACGAAGCCTTGGATATCATAATAGAAAAATACAAACCACCTCAACACCTTGTAGACTTAACAAGGCACTGTCTGATGAACACCTATTTTGTTTACGAGAACCAACGATACAAACAAGTGGAAGGAGCTCCAATGGGATCGCCACTCTCACCAGTTATAGCGAACCTTTTTATGGAGAACTTTGAGGAGTTGGCACTAAGAACAACAACTCTTAAAGCTAGTTTGTGGTTGCGATATGTGGATGATACATTTGTGATTTGGCCTCATGGGAGAGAACACCTCAATACTTTTTTAGATCACCTTAATGGCATCCATCACAAAATAAAATTTACCATGGAGGTTGAAGCCAACAATCAACTGCCATTCCTTGATGTTCTCATAAATAGGAAGCAAGATGGAACCCTTGGCCATACAGTATGTAGGAAATCAACTCACACCAACAGATACCTTCATGCTAATTCTCATCACCACCCAGCCCAACTACAAGCCGTCGTCAAGACTTTAGTAACCAGATCACAAAGGCTAGCTGACCAGGGTAACATCAAACAGGAAATGGACAGTTTAAAAACAGCTCTGAGACAAAACGGATTTACAGACCGAAATATACAAAGAGCCCTAAAGTCAAAACCGAGAAAAACAGACGAGGAGCATGAGACACCAATAACCAAGGCTTATTTACCGTATGTCAAGGGGACCACGGACAGTATTGCAAGAATTCTACGGAGACACAATATCGATACTGTTTTCAATACAGACAGAAAAATAAGCACGGTGTTGAGGACTCCGAAGACGAGGATCCCTTTAGAACAACAGGGAGTGTACGAGATTCCGTGTGCAGACTGTAATAAAACCTATGTGGGGCAAACTAATAGAAGAATTCAAGCTAGACGTGATGAACACCAGAACGCTGTAAGAAAGCAGGAAAAAACAACATTAATCGCGGAACACGCCACCACGATGTCACACCGAATAGACTTTGAGAACACCAGAGTACTGGCAAATATAGAACACCCGAAATCAAAACTCGTAAGAGAGGCAATTGAAATAGCGAAGAGACCTCACAGTCTAAACGCACGCAATGAAATTCAGCACTTATCGAATTGTTGGAAAATCCTATTAAACACCGTACCGGCCCGGACCCGTCCAATAAAAACTCAACCGGAAATAACAAATCAGCAGGATGGGGCCGTGCCCACTGAGCGCCAAGGGCCAATCACACGCAGCCGTTCACGGTGTCAACCGATAGGCGCCGAGCCGCGACTATATAACAGCGCGCTCGCTTCAGAAAATCTTAGTATTCGAGTAACTAACAGCGAAAGCAGAAGGCTACGAGAATTATGCGAACCGACCTGAAGAGGGCAGATGTGACTCTGCCGAAACGTCATTTTACCATCGATCCCGGCAGGGATCAGTTATCAACTACGCGGATGAATTCCCGGAAACCACCTAAAACACACACACATATATATATATATATATATATATATATATATATATATATAATAACAACTCAACCGGAAATAACAACAAATCAGCAGGATGGAGCCGTGCCCACTGAGCGCCAAGAGCCAATCACACGCAGCCGTTCACGGTGTCAACCAATATATATATATATGTTATATAAGTTATTCCATCGACTTATGTGAAACCATCTAGCAACAGTTCCCAAGCTGAGTCAGCATCCACGTGTCGTCTCAGGTTACCTTCGACGACGTACATCCGTGAGAACGGCAAACGCGGCGACAGCTTAGTCAGCATTCTTATGTTATAAATTGTTCAATTGCCTTATGTCTGTATTCATTGTTACTTACAAAGTCTGTATAGTTAGTTTAACACATAATTTTTGTCTTTTTATTGTTATAAAGTTTTATTATTATTTTCATTATATTCAAGTTTCTATTAAAAGTTTTATTAATTGTGCAAGTATAAATAAAGTCTTTTTTTAAAAAGAGAAATTTTGAAAGTGTGATATAACAAATTGGCGCAGTCAGTAGGATCCGTCTAACGTTACTAGAACACGAGTACTCTAACTGGTAGCGGCGGATTCCTATCCCTCAACGGAACAACGAACCTGAAAGAAGTCCTCACTGCAATCAAACGTAGAACACGGCGCTTTCAATGTTCCTGTTGATGTAAGTAATGGTGAATCGTCATTCGTTTTAAGTAAATATTATTTGATTTATTTTATTGAACATTGATTTTTAATATTTGATATAATCTATTTGATTTGATTAATATTGATTTATTTTATTATTTGATTTTACATATTTATCAATTTGATTTTTATTTTGATATATTTGATTCAAATGAAACATTGATTTATTTCATTAACTGAATTATTTTATTTTATTGATATATTTATTTGATTTATTTTTATTGATATTGGTATATCTGATTTACTTATTTCATTGTTTTTTTGAATAACTGATTTATTTGAATTTACTATTTTAATTGATTACCATACTGTTCTATAATTCAAACAATCGTTATTCCCATTAACGTATTCTACATTTTATTAATTCTCTATACCCTTTAACATTTTATTCTATAAACTTTACACCCTTGTTCCAATTCTTTTATATCGACTAATATAAAAATGGCACAAGCTTCTCCAACACCGGTAATCAATGAAACCGAAAGATATCGGTTAACGGAAATATTTTCCGTTATACCCGAATTTGAAGGCGACCAAATTTCCTTGGGAACCTTTATAGATGCGTGTAATTGCGCATATAATATGTCCACGGCGGATCAAAAATATTTATTAGTGATCCATATAAAGAACAAACTCAAAGGGAAAGCGGCGCAGTTAGTTAATTCAAGGAATCCCGGATCATACCTTGAAATTAAACAACTCTTGACCCTACACTTTGGAGATTCTCGTGATCTCTCTTCCCTGATTCATGACCTACAACGTCTGAAACAACTTTCAAATGAGTCCCCACTGACATTTTATAATCGACTCCAAGTTTTGAGTGCGAAAATGCACTCCTGTATCCACAAAACCGCTGGGCTTAGTCCAGAACAAAAAGACGCCCAGACCACTCTAGTAGATACAATGGTGATGTTTACCCTTCTTACGGGATTAGAACCCCGTTTAGGTCAGGTAATTCGTGCCAGTAACCCAAAAGACCTTCTAGAGGCACACTCCCGGATTAGGAGAGAGCTTCAACTTTCTTATTTCGAGGATCAAAAAACGAACAAATATGTTCCTCTCAAACCCAACTTTCAAACACGAAAGCCGACACAACCTCTTAAGTGTCTTCATTGTGGTCGATTAGGCCACATAGCCGCAAATTGCCGATTGAAAAATCAAAATGGTTCTCAACAATTCAACCAAAACCATAGGCCAAATCCTGTTGGACCTAACCAACCAACAAGGCCAAATTTCCCCTCAAACACACCCCCTGTTCAACAAGGACAACAGTTTCGTCCACAAAACTTTCAGAGACCCCCTTTTAGGTCTCAAATGAACCCAAATTATTCTCGTCCTTCGGTTATACAGAATAACCCGAATAACCGTCCTGAAAGGACACATCATTTCAATCAACATCAAAATGATGGTTACTCACAATATTCGGATTATTATACCGATAATTACAATACTTATGACTACGAGGATGATAGTCAAAATTATTCAGGCTTCGAAGAAACTTTTGACGATACCCCTGTCGAGCCTCTTAATTGTCACGATTATCAGGATTTTCTAGCGCTTCCGAGCCTAGACCAACCTCCCGATTCGACAACAACTTTGTGCGAAGTCGAAACCCAAATTCAAAACTTGAATCTCGACGATCTGAACCCAGATTTGAACTTCCCGGAACAACTATTTCTTTAAGCCCACTTCTTACAGTAAACTCTAAAAATCTCTACTATATTCTTGACGCTTCTTCTAAATTTAAACTTCTTATTGATACCGGAGCTGGTATCTCTATCTTCAAAGAAAATACCGTAAAGAATTTCACCCAAAGATCTCCTGAAAGGGTAACTATTCAAGGTATTACCCACGAAAAAATTCCCATCTCACAATCAAATTTAATCCCATTCGCTCCACGTAACCCACATAAAGTTTTCATATACGATTTGGACATTGAGTTTGACGGCATACTAGGATTAGATTTTCTTGAACACTATGAATGCATAGTTGACTTAAAATCTAAACAGCTAATAACAAATTTTAAAACCATCCCTTTACACAAAGTTCCCGATAACGATCAACCCTTGACTGATGTACCCGACACACTCAACGTTAAGCCTAATATTACTTCAGAAACACCTACACAAAACAAAATAACCATTGAGGCACGAACGGAAAAGATCTTTAAACTTAAATGCGATCTTTCTAACATCGACGCCATCTTACCAACTCAAGAAATTGACAGAGTACGACTTCCAAACGCACTCGTACACATTAACTCAAAAGATGAATTTCTGACTTCCATCATCAACGCTAACGCGATGCCCAAAACAGTAACTTTTTCTGATTTAAAACTGGAACCACTGGAACACCCTCTTCTGAATTTCAATACAGACGATTATCATGATTCCCAATACATAGACAGAAACTCAACTATTAGACAACAAATTAGAACTGAACACCTAAATGACGAAGAACGCGAACAAATCACTAATCTTTGTTTGGAATTTCAAGACATTTTCTATCTTGAAGGTAACACTTGACTTTCACTAACGAGGTTAAACATTCGATTGATACGAATAATGCAAAGCCCGTTTTCACTAAATCATATAGATATCCTCAAGTTCATAAAGAGGAAGTGAAAACCCAAATTGGAAAAATGCTTGAACAAGGTATCATTAGGCACTCCTCATCTCCTTGGTCCTCCCCTGTATGGGTCGTCCCCAAGAAGCTCGATGCTTCTGGTAAACAAAAGTGGCGAGTTGTTATCGATTACAGGAAATTAAATGAATTGACTGTAGACGATAAATATCCTCTGCCAAATATCTCTGATCTTCTCGACCAACTTGGAAAGTGTCAATATTTTTCGACACTAGATCTCGCTTCCGGGTTCCACCAGTTGGAAATCCAAGAGGAAGATATTCCTAAGACTGGCTTTTCTGTCGAAAATGGTCATTACGAATTCGTTCGTATGCCATTTGGTTTAAAAAATGCCCCTTCTACTTTTCAGAGGGTCATGGACAATATTCTTCTGGGTATACAGAATGAACGTTGTCTCGTCTACATGGATGATATCATCGTCTACTCTCCGACCATCCATGAACATATTTCCCGGTTGACAGAAGTTTTTAAACGACTTCGGAAGTCTAACCTAAAAATTCAACCTGATAAGTGCGAATTTCTTCGTAAAGAAGTGGCTTATCTTGGCCATCTTATCACACAAGAAGGTGTAAAACCAAACCCTTCAAAGGTTGAATGTATTCAGAACTTTCCTCAACCCCAAACTCCGAAAGACATCAAATCTTTTCTTGGTCTCGCTGGGTATTACAGACGCTTCATACCAAATTTTGCGAAGATCTCTAAACCTCTGACAAAACTACTCCAAAAAGACGTCAAGTTCATCTTTGACGCAGATTGCAAGTCTTCCTTCAATGAACTGAAGCAAGCCCTTGTATCTGACCCAATCCTGATATATCCAAACTTTGAAGAACCCTTCCTGCTCACTACTGATGCTAGTGCTTTTGCTATTGGAGCGGTTCTTTCTCAAGGCCCCGTGGGAAAAGATCTCCCTGTTGCATACGCTTCTCGCACCCTCTGTGCTGCAGAGACACGATATTCCACCATCGAACGAGAATTGTTGGCCATAGTTTGGGCTGTTAAGCACTACAGACCGTATCTTTTTGGGAGAAGGTTTACACTCCTGTGTGACCACCGTCCGCTTACTTGGCTCTTTTCCATCAAAGATCCTGGCAGTCGTCTAGCCAGATGGCGCCTTAAGCTAGAGGAATACAATTATAAAATTGAGTACAAGCCCGGCAAGGTAAACCAAAACGCAGATGCTCTTTCTCGCATCAAAATCAACCATTTCAAGCAATGTGCTGATTTCCTTTCCAAAATAAAAATTTTCGCTAACAACGAAACTGACTCCGAACAACCTGAAAACTCTGACAATGACGACGAACATGACGAAAGAATTATCGCTGAGTTTAATCGATTTGTTCAACTCTACAAAACTGAGTCAATAATCGATTACTCTAAAATTGAAATATCCAATTCTCAACTTCTAGACAAGTCCCACAAACGCATAGTTACATTCTTTTGGCAAAACAAAACTAACGACTTACACGACAAAATTATTGATGACTTTTTCGAAGAAGAACCTAATTTCAGTAATGACACTCTTAACATCATGGCCAGTAAATCTGTCAGGCATAGAAAATACTTAGTTGTACCTTTGCCCTATGACCCTGAAACTGTCGTCTCACATCTTTTCAAAATTATTTATAACAACCAAGATCAATTCAACGACTCCGAAACATACTGCATAGAAAATAACATAGAACTTCCCATTCTTGAAATTTTATCTTTCATTCTCTCCGACAAAGAAATCAAACTCAAAATCTGCCAAAACATTGTTACAACTCCTACCGAAGACGAAATTCCTATAATAATACAACAATACCACTCTGGTAAAAACAACCTCCATCGTGGCATTAACGAAACTATCAGACGTATTAGGGAAAAATACAATTGGACCGGCTTAATTAAAACTGTAGAACAATTCATCAAATCCTGCGAAACTTGCCAAAAAGTAAAGTTCTGTAGGAAAAACTTAAGTGCACCTTTTGTTATTACGGAAACACCCAAGACTCCTTTCGAACGTATTAACATTGACATCTTTGAATATCCATCTAGAAATCATGCACTCACTATTAGGGACGAACTCACGAAATTTACGCAAGCCTACCCCATTAACGACAAAACAGCTTCAACTGTCGTAAACACCCTTCTGATTTTCTTTCAACATTACGGAACTCCACTTCGCATCCATTGTGACTATGGACGTGAATTTGACAACACTTTAATGCGGGATTTATGCCAACTATACGACATAAAACTGACATTCTCCAGCGTTCAACATCCCGAGTCAAACGGTTCTATTGAAAGATTTCACGCGACCTTAGCAGAAATGATAAGGGCAAATAAAGCGGAACATCCAACCGAACATCCATTTAACGTCCTCCCTTATGCCATCATCTGTTATAATAACACAAAATATAAAACCACCGGTTTCACGCCCTATGAACTCATATTTGGGCACACTTCTAGTAGGCCTCCAGAAACCCTTTACAACCAGGAAAAACTTATTTCGAAATACGTAAGAGACCTAAATAACAGAATGGACTATTATTACAGACTCGCCCGTGCTAAAACCGAAAGACAGAAAGAAAAATCTAAAGTGCGATTTGACCAACACGTTTCTACTAAACAACCCGATTACAAAGTAGGCGACAAAGTCTACGTAAAAGAGTCCCAAATTAAAAATAAAGCCGAAAACAAATTCAACGGCCCCTTCGAAATTACCGCAATACGAAAAAACTCTGCCACCGTCATAAATTTACAAACAAACCAAATAACTAAAGTTAACTTTGACAGACTAAAACCCTATTTTGAATAAATCCCTTTTTTCAGATTCTGTGGACTGTTTTCAGTCGTGAACCTTCAACAGTACTCCATTACGCCTGTTAACAATACTATAGGAGTTTTCTTCCATGAAGAAGGAACCCTTAAAATTTCTAATGACAAATGGACACTCCTTGTTTACAAAGATCTAAACCCCTTTCGAGACGCTATTTCTAACAACGACAATATACTGAACAGACTTTTAGAAACTATTAACGACAACAAAACCAACATTAAAATCTTCAAATCAAAAGTACAGACTCACGTAAGCCTCCTGAAACAAATATCTAAATCAATTAACATCAAATATACAGAAATTTTCGCTGACACTGAGACTTACAGTACCAACAGAAAGAAACGCGGACTCATTAACGGACTGGGATCAATTTGGAAATCTATTTCCGGTAACTTAGATGCAACAGACGGACAATACTTTAGTGACTCTATAAATAAAATAACTAAAGACCAACATCAAATTGAAAACTTAATGAAACGACAATTATCCGTAACAACTTCGGTCATTAAGAACCTTAACACCACAATACAAAAATTTCAGTCCGAAGAGAAAATATTTTCGGAAAATATTGAAGCAATTAGGAAGTCAATTGTGTTCATTACAGACGATCTTGCTTTTTATGAACTTCAAGCCAATGTCTTGGATTTGTGTGAAAGCTTAATGGAAAGTTACGTATACATTGAAGATACCCTCAACGATGTATTAACTGCAGTCTCTTTCGCCCGTCTAAAAATCTTACATAGCTCAATTATAAACCCAGTAGATTTGGTCGATTCCCTTCAGAAAATATCACAGTCACTTCATGAAAACAACTTACCACTTCCCACTTATAGTTCAAATGTTGCTAGATACATTGATCTAATAGAATTGGAAGCTTTTCAGATCAATACTAAAATTGTTTTTGTACTAAAAATCCCCTTAGTCAATCCTGAAACTTATACACTGTACCGCTTGTATCCTATCCCAGTTTTGGATAATCGAACAGGATTTCACCATATTCTTCCAACAAAATTAAAATATATCGCGAGAGATGACGATTCGCTATTGTACGCATCTTTCGAAGACTTGAGTGACTGTAAGCCATTATCTAAAGAACATAAGATCTGTTCCAAAGTTATTCCACACACCATAGACAAAGAAGCCCTCTGCGAAGCACAGCTTCTTAGACAGCCAGCAGTCCTTCCTCCAACTTGCAAGCCTTTAATATTATATGCCGAAGAGTATAATATTCAAGAGATTGACCTGAACCTTTGGTTAATCTCGATTTCCGGACAGTTGCCCATCAACATCAAGTGCAAGGGAGAAGATGTCGTTACCCAATCCATTTCGACAAATTCTCTATTGACCATCCAACCCAGTTGCAATGCCTTCATCGGTAACACCAGGGTCCATGCCAGAAGGACTACCAACAACGTTGACATCATCACACTAAAAAGTCACCCAGTCAACATCCCGTACAACTGTTGCGACAACCTGCCAACCATCGGTCAACTTCCAAAGTTGAAACCCATGAAACTACAGGAACTGGATGCCAGAGACCTGAATATCGCCAACCATAAGCTTAGCCAATACTCCAGGGAATTAGAAAAGCTCCTAGACCAACCATTCTTGGAGAAACACACCTCCTGGTTTACGATCATCACAATAACAACAACCGTAATTGTGGTTGCCCTCCTTTCCATCAGCATCATTAGAAAGAAACTCCAGAAGCCCCCAACGATTAGCCCTTCTGTCGATCCAGCACCACCACCAGGTCCATCAACCATCAAGCCCAGGGTAAAACTCCATAGCCTCCTTAGTCCTGTCGAGGATATGGAATTGCAGAACCTCCCTTAAAAGTCGATGCTGTAGCATCAACTTTTTTATATGGATGGGAGTTGTTATATAAGTTATTCCATCGACTTATGTGAAATAGCGTTGGGTTTTATGACTCTTTTTAGTGAGCCCGCTCATTTCGTTCAACTCACCAAAAAGAGTCGTTCACACTGAGTCGTTCATTTGAACGATGTCGCCCCTAAATCACACAGCCGTTTAGTCTTAGAATATTTATAACATATATATATATATATATATATATATATATATATATATATATATCAAATTAATATTAAGGTTTTGCTGAGTCATAATTTAATGATAATTAATGCACGCTAAAATATAAGGATTTTGTATATTTATTTGGTAACAGAAAAAATAAAATAAACTGTAAACATGAAAATGTAAACGTTCTACACTATCAAACCAAATAAAATTATAATGCTTACCTATAACCCAAATAGAAATTTAAAAAAACAAAACATAAAAAAGAACCTTTAACAAGGTTAGTAAATATTATTATTATGAAGTCTATAAAAAATTGCTTCAAAGACTGTCCAAACTTCGCTTCTTTTTTTGATGCCATACCTATCCGATATACTGATTGCAACGTTTAAAAACTCGCGAAACTTAAACTTAATAGTCCTGCTTAAAACTCACAAATATCTTACAAAGTTTGTTAGATATTTTGCCTGAGAAATATCTCGTTTAACATTAAAAGTCAAAGAGTATATTGAAAAACCCTTAAATGAAACAAACTTAAAACTTGCAACCCGCACCGTACGAAACGCAGCAAAAGAATAACAACCCCTTGTCTCAGTCACTCATTGCTTGTGTTAAGTATGTTAAAAATTTTCCGACGGAATTTAAAAGCAATACCTGCATCGCATAAGCCAAACGGCTCATTTCTTCCAAGTGCTCCGACCGAGCCGATAGAACGATTGAACGAGTCTATACGTCGGGATTGAACTTTGAACGCTCAGCACCACCGATGAGTTTCGACTCTCGACTCGCTCGAGCTGAATCGCTGAATGACTCTTTTAATGGCGAATTGAACGAACTAGTTGACTAAACTGTGCCGCTCATTCATGGCACATGTAGAAGAGTCGTTCATTTTGAACGACTCATTCACGAACGACCCATCACTAATGTGAAACCATCTAGCAACAGTTCCCAAGCTGAGTCAGCATCCACGTGTCGTCTCAGGTTACCTTCGACGACGTACATCCGTGAGAACGGCAAACGCGGCGACAGCTTAGTCAGCATTCTTATGTTATAAATTGTTCAATTGCCTTATGTCTGTATTCATTGTTACTTACAAAGTCTGTCTAGTTAGTTTAACACATAATTTTTGTCTTTTTATTGTTATAAAGTTTTATTATTATTTTCATTATATTCAAGTTTCTATTAAAAGTTTTATTAATTGTGCAAGTATAAATAAAGTCTTTTTTTAAAAAGAGAAATTTTGAAAGTGTGATATAACATATATATATATATATATATATATATATATATATATATATATATATATATATAAACCAGAAAGGAAGTCACGGCTGTATAGAAGTACAAAATGCTAGAATGATATCGGGAAGCAGCCAATATATAAAAGTATAGTCTTTTAACTATATTTTGAGAGCTTTCGAAATTATTTATTTCTTCATCAGTCAAAAACTACAATTAACACAAAAGTTGAATAATAATATTAAGTTAATATATACAAAATGCTAGAATGATATCGGGAAGCAGCCAATATATAAAAGTATAGTCTTTTAACTATATTTTGAGAGCTTTCGAAATTATTTATTTCTTCATCAGTCAAAAACTACAATTAACACAAAAGTTGAATAATAATATTAAGTTAATATGTAATAAAAACTTACGTTAGTTGAGATTGAATTTAGAATTAACTGTACAGCACAAATTTGACATTGGAAAGGTTATCAAGTAAACGATAATATTTTTACATTTGACAGAATTGGAATTTACAGAGAAGTTGATTACTATAGTAATTGAAAAAGAAATCTGCAATTTGTTGGACAAAAAAATGTTTAATACCAAGTTAGTGAAAATGAATTAACCAAGATTAGAATTAGAGTGATAAGATTTTGAAATTTCGTTATCGATTTCAAGCAAATTGCAATATATAACGTTAAGGTTTAACAG
The DNA here is from genome assembly GCA_034190945.1 of Octodonta nipae. NCBI lineage: Eukaryota > Metazoa > Arthropoda > Insecta > Coleoptera > Chrysomelidae > Octodonta > Octodonta nipae. Next base: position 91,289,524 of record CM067218.1, on the reverse strand, counting down.
ATCAGTTTTTTATTTATATTATCATCAAAGCTATTAATATACAGGGTGAGTTTTTTTTTGATGATCATTATGGGGATCTCGGAAACTAGCGGAAATAGAGCAATGATTAAATTGGGAAGGATTTGCAGTTTTACTGGCCCAATTTAATGAAACTTTCGGATTTTTGTAAAAAGTCATGGCTTAGTAGAGATTTTGAAAAAACGAAATTCTGTCGATTTGGTCAAATCCATCTAGCTCCTTTTTTTTGGTTTTATAAAAAAAGTGTAAATATCAAAATTGAAGGGAATTGTATCCCGAATATGACTGTGATGTCCTCGTTTGCGTGACAGCTCTCGTTTTCGAGATATGACACAAACTTATCTTTTTTTGAATGGAAACCATAGTTGGCTATGACCTCAAAAAATCGGACATTTTTAGATCTTTTCAACGATATAATACTCGATATAGTTATTCATAAAAATAAGTTATGGATGCTTTTCTTTCTTATTTTCACTTTTAACGTTGTTAGGCATGAAATAGATTCATTCATTAAAAACTATTCCAAAAAACATGGGACGATTTTTTTATTAGGTATATCAGATATAACGAAAAAAACTAAATAAGTAGGTACCTACTAAAAACTTAAGAAATTAAAGAACGTAATAATGGTTACAATTTATGTTCGAAAAGTCCATCATTGTTATTTAGACAAAAATTGCATCTTTTAAGATTGACATTACCGCTTTCCTCACAGACCGCCTATCAATTTCTTCAATTGCTTGTAATACCGCCTCCCTTAGGTCACCAACTGTCTCATACTTTCTTTTGTACACTTTGTTTTTTAGCGCACCCCATAAATAGAAGTCTATAACTGCCAAATCGGGAGACCGGAGTGGCCATTCGCGTGGAGAATTTCTTCCTATCCAAGAGTTTGGATAGATATTATCTAAGTGTTATTTATCTTACTAATAACGAGTTATGAGCAGGTGCTCCATCATGTTGGAACCACTCAATTTCTAAACGAGTTCTCAAATTCAAATTATGCAACATGTCTTGAAAAGTGTATTGCAAGTAGCGCTCCCCAGTAAATGATTCGTCATAGATAAAAGGCCCCAGAATAGTAGACCCTATGATACCACACCAAACATTAAAACCAAATTTTATCTGGGGTCGTCTTTGTTCTACATGGAAAGGGTATTCTTTAGCCCAGATATGCTCATTGTGTCTATTGAACATACCGCAGTTAGTAAATCTAGTTTCATCTGACCATAACACCTTTAATGGAAACTGTGGATTGTCACGGCACATGTATCTAAACCATGTACAAAACAAAATACGTCGATGTTCGTCACCACCATGCAAAGTTTGGGAAATTGAAAGTTTGTACGGGTGGAACTTGTGCGCTTTCAGTACCTTAGCTACAGTTCGTTGAGATGTGCCAGCTTCTGCCGCAATCTCACGAGTTGATGTAGATGGATTTTGATTTAATTGATTAAAATATCTATGAAAGTATTCCTCAGCTGCACGAACTGAATTTTTATGGCATATGATATAACATTCCACCATATTCAGTTTTTCTTCGTTAGAATATTCCATTTTATCACGAAAACTTGTCAATATCGACTGTCAGTTCAGCACTACTAATGGAATTACTCTCAAATAAGGAATCGTCAAAGTGAAAACAATCTTTTTCATGGCTACCTACGTTAAAAGTGAAAATAAGAGAGAAAAGCTACCATAACTCCGTTATTTTTATGAATAACTATATCGAGTATTATATCGTTGAAAAGTTCTAAAAATGTCCGATTTTTTGAGGTCACAGTCAACTATGGTTTCAAAAAAAGATAAGTTTGTGTCATATCACGCAAACGAGGACATGACAATCATATTCGGGATATAATTACCTTCAATTTTGATATTTACACTTTTTTATAAAATGAAAAGCAAAGGAGCCAGAGGGATTTGACTAAATCGACAGAATTACGTTTTTTTAAAATATCTAGTAAGCCATGTAAGACCATGACAAAAATCCATTAATCATTAAATTGGGCCAGTAAAACTGCATATCTTTCCCAATTTAACCATTGCTCTATCTCCGCTAGTTCCCGAGATCCTCATACTGATCATCAAAAAAAAACTCACCCTGTATACCATCTCCAAAAAATTTCTTTTAAATGAATTTCGCTCTATTGCAAGGATGCTGACGTTGCTAAAATTAGCTGTATGGCAATTATCAATACAATGACTAGTTAAAGAAGAAGAATCTTTTTCAATCTTATATCACTTTTGTGAGAAGTTATTCGATCTTTAAGTCTTCTTAAAGTTTGTCCAATATAAGTGGCTGGACAATTGTTACAATCAAATTTATATAATACATTCGATTGGAGAAATTTTGGGATGTTAGGTATCTTTAACTTTACTGAACAAATCAATAACAGTTTTAAGAGACTTGTGAGAAAATTTAATATTAGGTTGATTATTGAAAATCTTCAAGACCTTAGGGGTGATCTCTTTAAGGTAAGTTATTGGAATTCTGTAAATTTGTTTCATTGCTTACATTAGAATTGTTATTTAATAAGGGATTAATTGGTATCTGATTTCATATGTGTAAATCTTTCGACGGCTAGAATTTGTGGATTTTTGAATAATAATTTATTTAACAATTTTCTTTTTTAATGGCAATTTTTATAAACAAATATTCGGCTGTCCAATGGGCTCTAAGTTGTCTCCCATTTTATCACAATACGTTATGGATGATCTTATTGACGATTGTGTTTCTAGACTTGAATTTGAAGTCAAGTTTTTAAAGAAATATGTAGACGATATTATTTGTAGAATCCCTTTTGGTAGTAATTTAGAACTTTTACGCATTTATAATGAATATAATCGCTTTCTTAAATTCACCATTGAAGAAGAAGACCACCATTGTAGCGTACCTTTCCTTGATACAAGAGTTTTTAGAGACGATAACACCCTCAAGTTGGACTGGTACAGAAAACCAACAAGCTCGGGGAGGTATATGAATTTCTACTCTAACCATCCATTCAAAATGGAAATTAACCTTGTTAATGAGATGAAAAGTAGAATTTTAAAAATTTGTCATCCAACTTTTATTGATAAAAACTTAAAAATTTTGTTTCAGTTATTTTTAGATAATTCTTATCCTCTCAAATTGTTAAATAAATTATTATTCAATAATCCACAAATTCTAGCCGTCGAAAGGTTTACACATAGAAATCAGATGCCAATTAATCCCTTATTAAATAACAACTCTAATGTAAGCAATGATACAAATTTACAGAATTCCAATTACGTATATGTGTCCCTTCCTTACCTTAAAGAGATCACCCCCAAGATCTTGAAGATTTTCTATAATCAACCTAATATTAAATTTTCTGACAAGTCTATTAAAACTGTTATTGATTTGTTCAGTAAAGTTAAAGATAACATCCCAAAATTTCTCCAATCGAATGTATTATATAAAATTAATTGTAACAATTGTCCAGCCACTTCTACTGGACAAACTTCAAGAAGACTTAAAGATCGAATAACTTCTCACAAAAGCGATATAGGATTGAACAAAGATTCTTCGGCTCTAACTCATTGTATTGATAATTGCCATACAGCAAATTTGACAACGCCAGCATCCTTGCAATAGAGCGAAATTCATTTAAAAGAATTTTTTTGGAGATGGTATATATTGTTACGAAATTTACCCAAAGCCGACCCTGTTTCATTTCAGTACGACAACAAACGCTTTGAGATAAAAAATGGTTCTCGAAAAGACTCGGCACCTGTAGGAGTGATGATGATTTTTACGAGAATTTTCTATGCTGGTTTTATAAAGGAAGCACGCCACGATCGCGAGTTCAGTTGGTTGTACGAAGAGGTTATATGGGAATGTATTGTGATATTTGAATCCGCTGTTTTAATGTAAATAAAGTTCTAGAAAAGTGAAAGTAAATATTAGTTTTATAATTTTAAATTGAACCCACGGACTTTACAACAAATTTGGTGATCAGAAGTAAAGGATTAAGTGCAGTTAAAATCCTAATTTGATTTATGGAAACCCGTAGTATGGACGAAACTACCAAAAAAATAGTCAAGCAGGTTACAGAGGGACTGGACGAAAAAAATGCACAGATTCTAGAAAAACGTGACAAGAAGGAAAACCAACATCAAGAAGAAATTCAACAAAGTTTAGTAAAATCTTTTGATGAAAAACGTAAAATAGAATTAGAAAATCTTGTCACTACAATGAAAAGCGAACAACAAAATATTGTTTCCACGATGGAAGAAAAACAACAAAATCTAGTTTCCACGATGAAAAGTGAACAACAAAATCTAGTTTCCACGATGAAAAGTGAAAAACATAATTTAATTGAAGGATTGTTCTCGAAATTTGTAGAAAAACAAGATCAAACTGAATTGACGAGATAAAATGAATTTAAATTATTTGAAGAAAAACAAGAACAAGTTGAATTAAAACGACAAAATGAATTTAAAATAACTGAAGAAAAAAGACAAATGCAATTTGAACAACTAATGCAAATAGTATCACAAGTTAATGAAACAATTAATGAAAGAATGCAAATAGTAGAATCAGACATAAAAGAAATAAACGACGACATAAAGATCCTAAAAAGTAATGTGGAGAGTCTTGAAATCAAAGTAGATGACATCGATTCCATCCAGAGCCAGGTGAAATTTGAAATCAGTTCCATTAAAAACACGGTACAAAGTGAAGTAAGTGAAGTACATGATAAAATCAGTGCCATCCAGAATAAGGTAGAAACAGAAATCAAAAAAATGCAACAGGACTTACAGCGAGGAAAATGCCAGCACACCGTGAGTACCAAAGGTTCCGTTAGCAAACCACCCACATTTGATGGCAACTCATCTTGGCCCATGTATAAACGGCAATTTGAAGCAGTGGCTACAGCTAATGGATGGGACAACCAAGAAAAATCCACGTCTCTGGTAATTTCGTTAAGAGGTCCGGCCCTAGAACTCCTCCAAAGCATTCCAGTCGATGAACAAGGCAATTTCGACAAGATCATCGCCATCCTAGACAAACGCTACGACAATCAATCCTTGAGCCAGGTATACAAAGTCCAACTGAGTGGAAAAACGCAAAAATCCGGTGAAAGCCTCCAAAAATTCGAAGCAGAGATTAGACGGTTAGTTCACTTGTCCTATCCAAACCTGCCAGAGGAAACGAAAGACCAGTTGACCACACAGAGTTTCATAAACGGCATCAGAGATGTGGAAGTACAACGAAATCTAAGACTAAGCGGCGTCAAGAAAAGTAATGAAGCTCTACTTCGGGCTTTGGAAGTAGAGGCCGTCATGAACATGCCCAAGCCGAGGGTCCGAGCAGTTTCCTTTAACCAGGAAGAGTCAGAGTCACCATTTCAAGCGCTGCTTGCTGGCCTGAACAAAATATTAGAACAGTCACAAAGAACTGGCACCAGAGGGGCATGTTACCGCTGTGGACGGACAGGACACTTCCAACGTGACTGCCGAGTAAGGCTACCGGAACGATCACCAACCAGCGGTAGCCAACAAACCGACCTTACCAACCAGGGAAACTCCAACCAATCAGCATAAGGGGGCGAATGCTGACTCACCCTCCACCAGCCCCCAGGACAGTATCCATCCGGGGATTTTGCAGAGATACCAGCAGCCTAGTCATCAGAGGCACCATAAATGGGCGAGCAGTTACCATCACCGTCGATACCGGCGCCGCTGTGTCCATTGCCAAGTCCAGGGTCTTGAGAGCATCAGAAATTCGGCCAGTTACCAATAACATCCAGCTCAGAACAGTCACCGGCGAGTCCATGTCAATACAGGGTGAGGCAGATGTCGTGCTACAGATAGGGGACAACATGATGCGGCATAGGGTCCTGGTAGCGAATATTGGGGACGATTTTATACCGGGAATGGACCTAATTAGCCAGCATGGATTTATGCTTGACCCGAGATATGATGTTCTTCGGTTCCTAAATGAGGAATTTGTATTGACACGGCCCGTCAACACATCAGTCACCCCCATAAAAATTGTGGCAAAGTCTTCAGATAGAATTTCTGCTCGAACGGAACAGATTATTCATGGGCAGCTAGACAGCAATACTGGGAGCTGCGTTGGAATGGTGGAGCCCGTACACTCAACTCATGACTACTTAGTTGGACGGGCTATAGTTAAAACCGGACGGGCTATAGTTAAAACCGGACGAGATATACCAATCAGAGTCCTGAATTTGTCCAACAACGACATCAGAATTACCAATGGTCAAGAGATAGCTTGTTTCGAGCCAGTAGAGACCATCATCAATTGCGAAGAAGAGTACCAGACGTCGGTGAAGGAAACAGGGCCCGATAAAGAGTTTCTACAACAGTTTGCTGACCATTTGACACGCCTGACACCAGAGAACCAGAAGAAAGCCAAGCAATTTATCACAAAGCACTGGCAAATTTTTTAACAGTCAACATGGAACCACCGGCCGCACCAACATCATCCAGCATCGAATAGATACCGGAAAGGCTCAACCCATCAGAATACCACCTAGACGACTACCATTGGGGCAACAACAGACAGTCGAGGAAAACATCGAGTCCATGTTACAGAGTGGAGTTATTGAGCCATCCATCAGCCCATGGTCTGCTCCCGTAGTGCTAGTTAAAAAGAAGGATGGAACCCCCCGATTTTGCGTGGATTACAGAAAGCTGAATGATGTCACGAAGAAAGACAGCTATCCACTACCTCGAATCGATGACACTTTGACCACACTAGCAGGCTCCCGTTGGTTCTCCACACTAGACCTAAAAAGTGGATATTGGCAGGTTGGTCTACACGCAAACGATAGACAGCGTTCTCCACCAGTAAAGGGCTGTTTCAGTTCACGGTCATGCCCTTTGGGTTATGTAATGCACCCGCTACATTTGAGAGGCTAATGGAGTATGTACTGAGCGGGTTAACATGGAGGACGTGCTTAATATACCTCGACGACATTCTAGTCATGGGTCAGACATTCGACGACCATCTGAAGAACCTGGACGAAGTATTCTCCAGAATTAATAATGCCAACCTGAGACTCAATCCGAAGAAGTGTTCCTTGTTCCAAAAAGAAGTAGAGTTTTTGGGCCATGTAGTGTCCGAGTCAGGAGTTCGCACCAACGAAGACAAGATAGAAGCCATCCGTGATTGGCCAGTTCCAAGAGACAAACATAAAGCTTCTTGGGCCTCTGTTCATACTACCGGCGTTTTGTTGAGGGATTTGCCACCATCGCCGCCCCTCTACATCGGCAGACCACTGAGAAAGAGACCTTCCATTGGAATCAGGATTGCGAAACATCATTCAGGCGACTGAGGGCAGCACTATGTTCCAGCCAATCCTAGCCTTTCCTACACAGTCCGACAAGTTCATCTTAGACACCGATGCCAGCAACACAGGTTTGGGGGCCGTCCTATCTCAGGTGCAAGATGGTGAAGAGAGAGTGATCGAGTATTACAGCCGTGGATTCTCGAAACCGGAAAGAAATTATTGCGTCACCAGAAAAGAACTTCTTGCAACAATAAGGGCCGTAGACCATTTCCACAAATATCTTTACGGTCGTCATTTCTTAATCCGAACAGATCATGCCGCACTCAAATGGCTGCTGGACATGAAGACACCGGAAGGACAACTGGCCAGATGGATGGAGAAATTACAGCAATACGACTTCAAGGTGGAACACCGTACCGGCCGTTTGCACAATAATGCCGATGCCCTATCCAGAAGACCCTGTAGAGCGGAATGCGGACATTGTCTGAAGACCGAACAGCGAGAGGGTATCTCCATCAGGCAGATCCGAGTGCAGGTCAATGAAGACTGGACAACGGAACAGTGCATCCAGGACCAAATGGCTGATCCCGACATCGAACCAATCTTGTCACTCAAAACGAGAGGGGCACCCAGGCCACGATGGGACGAGGTAGCTAGATACTCCGGCGTGCTGAAATCGTTATGGGCTCAATGGGACTCTCTAAGAGTAGACAATGGAACGCTCAAGCGTGTTTGGGAAAGCGCTGATGGACGGGAAACCAAGTCCCAACTGGTAGTTCCGAAGAGAATGGTACCAGCCATCCTGACCGAAGTACATGATGGAATTACCGGAGGCCACCTGGGCATGAATAAAACCCTTGACAAAGTTCGCCATCGGTACTACTGGGTGAATTACTTCGAAGACGTCAGAGCTTGGTGCCGCAAATGTGCCACCTGTGCCGCCAGTAAGGGCCCGAAGACCCGGACCAAGGGCAGAATTCAGCAGTACAATGTGGGCGTCCCATTTGAGAGAATTGCCATCGATGTCGCCGGTCCATTTACCGAGTCTGAGAGGGGGAACAAATACATTCTGGTCGCAATGGATGACTTCAGCAAATGGCCTGAAGCATATGCGATACCCAACCAAGAGGCAACCACGGTAGCGACGGTGCTAGTAGAACAACTATTCAGCAGGTTTGGCGTCCCGATGGAATTACATTCAGACCAGGGGCGTAAATTCGAATCAGGAAAACGAGAACAACACCATTACACCCACAGTCAGACGGAATGGTGGAAAGATTCAACAGGACCTTGGAACAACACCTATCCAAGGTCGTCAGCAATAACCAGCGTGATTGGGATGAGCATATTCCCCTATTCCTGTTGGCATGTCGCTCTGCTGTACATAATACTCGTAGTACAGGCCTGACCCCAGCCAGGGTCCTATTCGGAAAGGATTACCCTGCGATTTGGCATTTGGCTCCCCCGAAGAACCTCCCCAAGACATCGACGATTATGCCGACCAGCTCCGACATAACATGCTGGCAATACACGAATTAGCCCGAACGCAAATGTTGGCCACCAGTGACCGGATGAAGACGCGATACGACCTCAAGGCCAATTCAGTCGGGTTCCAGGAGAGGGACAAAGTCTGGCTGTACAACCCCCAACGGAGCAAGGGTAAATCCCCAAAGCTTACACCCCCGCCTGGGATGGTCCATACGAGGTGGTCAAGAGGCTGAATGACGTCGTCTACCGGATCCGTCGAAACCCCAAGACTAAATTGAAGGTGGTTCATTTAGATCGACTCGCTCAGATCAGAATTAAAGGGGGGGGGGCAGTGTTACGAAATTTACCCAAAGCCGACCCTGTTTCATTTCAGTACGACAACAATCGCTTTGAGATAAAAAATGGTTCTCGAAAAGACTCGGCACCTGTAGGAGTGATGATGATTTTTACGAGAATTTTCTATGCTGGGCTCATAAAGGAAGCCACGATGGATAGTTCAGATATACCGCGATGACTAGCCGTATATGGGAATGTATTGTGATATTTGAATCAGCTGTTGTAATGTAAATAAAGTTCTAGAAAAGTGAAAGTAAATATTACTTTTATAATTTTAAATTGAACCCACGGACTTTATAAAATCGACAACAAAACAAAATTTCAAAATTTTATCACTCTAATTTTAATTTTGGTTAATTCATTTTCACTAACTTGGTAATAAAAATTTTTTTGTCCAACAATTTGCAGCTTTCTTTTTCAATAGTAAACAACTTCTCTGTAAATTTCAATTTGATTGACATTGTCATTTTCCTATACATTTCAAATGTAAAAATATTATCTTTTACTTGAATGTCCAATTTGTGCTGTACAGTTAATTCTAATTTCAGTCTCAATTAACGTAAGTTTTTATTACATATTAACTTAATATTATAATTCAACTTTTGTGTTAATTGTAGTTTTTGACTGATATAGAAATAAATAATTTCGAAAGCTCTCAAAATATAGTTAATAGAGTATAATTATATATATTGGCATTCTAGAATTATATATATATATATATATATATATATATATATATATATATATATATATATATGTTAGATTGTAATCCTTCACGGATGGAACAATGTGATTTTCTTTGTTGTATCTGGTGTACATCCGTTTCTCGGTTTGTGCTCTGAAAAGAACATTTTACCTGACCTTTCGCCAAAATCTCATTTGTCATTTTCAAAAGTTGAAATCTGAAAATAGATTGAAGAAATTTAGAGATTTGGCGAACGGAATCAGACAGAAAACTCAAAATCGAGAAGCTTTCCAAGAAATACATGGAGCTATCACAAAAATCGATAAACGAACAAAATCCAAGTATTGATACAGAGTAGTGTATAATTTCTCAGACTACAATCTCAACGAAACAGAAAAAATGGTTCTAAGCAAAGTTTTCAACTTCGCCATAGCTCCAAAAATAATTCCCACCCAAGAAATTGTTACAGCAGTTGAAGCTTCCCTACACTCGCCGACGGAAGAAACTGTTGAAGAAATCCGACAAGAAGTGTCCAGAATATTACGAACAAGCAAACCGCCAAATTTCAACCTCAGTCCATCTGAACGGAAATCACTGTTTCACCTTCGTAGGAATAAAGATATTTTAATTCCACCAGCTGATAAAGGCAACGCTACCGTGGTGATGAACAAGGAAGAATACAATCAAAAGATGACTGACATCCTGCAAGACACTTGCTACAAACCAACAACCCGGAGCACAACAACGTATCTAGAAAAAGTTACAAAAACCAAAATACAAGAATCACCTATAGACAGCGAAATCAAGAAACAGTTGATACCAGGCGAGAAGTCATCCATGTGTCCAAGACTCTACGGACTTCCAAAATACATAAAGAAGGAGTTCCCATAAGGCCCATTGTAAGTGCTGTAAATTCAGCAACCCAAAAACTGGAAAAATACATAGTCAAGTTTAGGCAGCCTAAAGTGGAGGAAGCGGATTCCTATCTGAGATACTCTGAACATTTCATTAAAAAAATACAACACCTAAATACGAACAACACCAACATCATGGCTAGCCTAGATGTTAAGTCATTATACCCAAGCATTCCAGTCAACGATAGAGAAAATATCCAAGAAATAAAATTTCCCAACCCACATCATTAAACTCGCCAAACACTGCATTAACAACACATATTTTACACGATTTATTTCGAAGAAGAACCTCTCCAGAATGCAAAGCTTAAACCAACGTTATGGTTTCGATACATAGATGAAATTTTCATCATCTGGCCACATGGAGCCGAATTGGAAAATTTTCTGACATATATCAACACCTTACATCCTAAAATACAGTTCACCTTACAATTAGAACAAGATAACCGTCCCCCATTTCTAGATGTTCCAAAATACCAAACAGACAGTTTCAATTTACAGTTTACAGAAAACCAACACACACCAATAGATACCTGAACACCACGTTACACCATCACCCAGCGCAGATCCAAGCAGTCGGCAACACCCTTATTTCCATATCATTTAGATTAACAGACCCTAACACCAAAAACGAAGACATTTAAATTATAACAGAAGAACTGAAGAAAAACTAATACAAAAATCATACAATGAAAGAAGCAATTAACCGCAACACACGACAAGAAAACAAAAAGACATAGAGGAGAACATACAGCTATCTTACCTTATATTAGAGTTACTACTGACAGAATAGGACGGGTACTGAGAAAATACAATATAAAGCCAATTTTCAAGCTTCACACGAACATAGGCAAAGTCCTCGGTAACCGGTAACCCAAAAGATAAAATCGAGTTAGAGAACCACGGAGTCTATAGTATATCTTACGGAAACTGTCAAAAGTCATAAGTGGGAAGTACTAACCGACGCATTTCCGTAAGAGCAGAGGAGCACAAACTAAGTATCAGGAAGAAGCAGACGACATCGGCCTTATTCCAATACGAACTCAATACAGAACACAAAATAGACTTCAAAACGTGTAAGGAAATCGGGAACATAGAAAATCACCGAAATAGGCAAATACGGGAAGCAATGGCAATTAAAAAAATCCGAAAATTAAATAAACGAGAGGGGACGCTCTAAACTTTCCAAAAACACGGAAGGCACTTCTACAAAAATCCCATCATAAAAATCTTAGTAATAAATCTAATCCTAATGAAAAACAATCACAACAATAAACAACGCGCCGGGTGGTCACAACCCGAGAGGATTAACAGGTAAAGCAATAAAGACCACTAACGCATCTAAACAGTCATCATACAGGTTACGATCTCGAAGGAAGGTGTAAATAGAAAAGCTAGTCTCTAAATTTCTTCATTCTGTTTTCAGATTTCAACTTCTGAAAATGCCAAATAAGATTTTGGCGAAACGTCAGGTAAAATGTTCTTTTCAGAGCACAAACCGAGAAACGGATGTACACCGGATACAACAAAGAAATATATATATATATATATATATATATATATATATATATATATATATATATATATATATTTATATTACGATTTTCAAAATTCACTTTTTAAAAACAATTTATTTAATTAAATACAAAAAATAATAATAACAACTTTCAACTATAAGAATATAAGTCAACTAATCATCTAACGACTGAAGGTCCTACACTAGTATTTATAACATTACAAAATGATGAGTCGACACGCGTGTTAAACAAAGACAATTTAAGCGTGTCGTTTCAAAATGGATGGTCATCAGTTTTTATGTGAACTGAAAAATAAGAAGTGTACAGTTTTGGTTACCAAGTATAAATGAAAAAGGTCGAACGTGATAAAAATTACTAACAAGTATCATATTACAATGTGGGAATAATGACAGTATTTGACCTTATAATTAGAAGTTAATTTAATATAAAGTCTGTTTAAATACTTATATAACAACTCCATTTATCCTGAAAAAGTTGATGCTGTGCTTCAACTTTTCAAACCATTTTTGTGAGTTCTGTATCTTCGATGGGTTCCTGGAGTCGAATACTTGGACGTCGTCTGGGAAGGAATCTGAAGTTCCTGACTTGACTACATGGCATTGGTGAAGGTGACGGTGGATCGTCGCCGTTTGTTGTTACGGCCAACAATCTGGATTGTCTTCTTGGTTTGCATTTATAGAAAATGTAGATAAGGATTAGTAAAACGATTAATGTAATTGATAAAATTGTGAACCATGGCATGTGTTTTTTAATAAACGGTTGGTTTATTAATTTGTCTAGCTCTTCTGAATATTGGTTCAACTTATGTTGGGCTATGTTGAGGTCGTCTGCATCGATCTTGTTTAGTCTGAGTGGCTTTAGATCTGGGACATAGTTTTTCGGTGGTATAGATTTGCAGCAGTTGTACGGTATTTGAATTGGATGACTCTTGTATGTGATATTTTGGAAATTGTCGATCAGTTTGCTTGAATGAATTCGAGTGTTGCCAATGAATGCGTTACAATCGGCCTGCAAATTTAGGACTGAGTTTGTTGTAATTGTTAGTGTTACAACGCTGTTTCCACTGCACTTTATGGTGATAGGTAAAATGTCAGAAACAGTAATTAGCCAAAAGTTTGAGCTAATCTTATATACATTGTAGTCCTTGGCGTAGAATATGGAAGTCTGACAAACCTTTGGAAGGAAGGTGGACTGCTTCAACAGCTGGGCCTCACAAGTTGAATCGCTATCTATAGGATACGGGAGAACGTCTGAACATATCCATTGAACTTGGCTTAAGGACTTGCAGTTGTCCAAGTTCCGAAATGTAGTATACAATAGTGAATCATCGTTTTTCGCAATATATTTGGTTGTGGTTGGTAAAATGTGATGAAACCCTGTTCGGTCGTCAAGTATCGGAATTGGGTATAAACGAAAAAGGGTAAAAGTTTCAGGGTTTACTAAGGGGATTCTTAATACAAAAATTATTTTCGTGTCTAATTGAAATGCTTCCAATTCGATGATGTCGATATATTGTGCAATATTATGGGCATTAATAGATAAGGGCAAATTGTTTTTGTGCAAAGAGTGAGAGATAATTTGAAGTGAGTCGACCAAATCTGCCGGTGTAATGATTGAACTATGTAACATTTTAATGCGAGCGAAAGATATTGCCGATAATACATCATTAAGGGCATCTTGAATAAAGACATAGCTTTCCATTAATGATTCACATAAATCTAGAGTTTTGACAAGTGTCTCAAAGAACTGAAGGTCGTCTGAAATAAAAGCAATGGCTTGCCTGATTTCATTAATATTCTTATTAAAGGTTTCTTCGTCTATTTGTAGTTTACGAACCGTTGAATTAAAATTTTTGATTACGGAAGTCGTAACAGAGATTTGGTTCTTCAGTAGATTTTCGATTTGTTGTTCGTCATGAGTAATCTTGTTGATACAATCATTAAAATATTGACCATCGTTTGCATCCAGAGTGCCAGTTATTGATTTCCAAATTGTTCCTAATCCATTAATAAGTCCGCGTTTCTGTCGGTTTAAGTGAATTTTCGTGTCCGCGAATATTTCTTGATATTTCAAGTTTACTGTGTCTGATATTTGTTTGAGAAGGCTGACGTGTGTTTGTACTTGTGGTTTGAATGAACTAAGTAGAGTAGTTAAGTTTGAATTGATAGTGTCAACTAAAGTGTCTAGTATTTTGTCATTATTGGAAATTGCGTCACCGAATGGGTGGAGATCTTTGTAGACAAGCAATGTCCACTTGTCATTCGAAATTTTGATGCTTCCTTCTTCATGAAAGAAGAGTCCTACGGTGTTGTTTATAGGTGTTATCGTATATTGAGATGTTGCGATTGAGAAGAGTCCGAGGAGTCTGAAAAGAAGTAATTTTCACTCAAAATATGGTTTCAATCTGTCAAAATTTGCTTTTGTAGATTGATTTGTCTCGGGATTTAGTAAGACTGCAGAATTTTGAAAGAGTTCAGTTATTTGGAAAGGACCATTATATTTATTTTGTGATTTACTAGAAATTTGCGATTCTTTCAAATATACTTTATCGCCTATGTTATAATTTGGTCGGTTTTCAGGTACGTGTTGGTCGAATCGAGTTTTTGCCTTTTCTTTTTGTTGTTCAGTTTTTGAACGCGCTAGTTTGTAAAAGTACTCCATACGATTGTTGAGATCTCTTACGTATTTGGAAATGAGGTTCTGTTGGTTATAAAGCGTTTCCGGGGGTCTACTAGACGTGTGGCCAAAAATAAGCTCGTAGGGTGTAAAGCCATGAGTTTTATTTTTGGTGTTGTTATAAGTAATTATTGCGTATGGCAAAACGTTAAACGGATGTTCGTCTGGGTTTTCGGCTATATTTGCTCTGATCATTTCCGATAATGTTGAGTGGAATCGTTCAATGGAACCGTTGGATTGTGGGTGACCCACACTTGAGAATGTAAGTTTTATGTTGTAAAGCTCACAGAGGTCTTTCATTAGAACATTATCAAATTCACGGCCGCAGTCGCAATGAATTCGCAACGGGGTGCCGTAATGTTGGAAATAAAGGATAAGCGTGTTAACGACGGTTTTTGCTGTTTTATCCTTTATTGGATATGCCTGTGTGAATTTTGTTAGCTCGTCTCTAACTGTCAGAGCGTAATTTCTCGATGGGTATTCAAAAACGTCGACATTAATTCGCTCGAAAGGTGTTTTCGGCGTTTCTGTTATAACTAAAGGGGAACTTAGGTTTTTTCGACATGTTTTCACCTTTTGACAAATTTCGCAAGATTTGATGAAATTTTCTACGTTTTTTGTTAAACCGGTCCAATTATATTTTTCCTTTATTCGTCTGACCGTTTCGTTGATTCCGCGATGAAGATTATTTTTTCCTTGATGATAGTTTTCTAAAATTTGCGGTATTTCGTGTTCTGAAGGTGTTTTTATAATGTTTTGACATATTTTCAGTTTAATATCTTTGTCTGCAAAGATATAAGAAAAGGTTTCGAGAATTGGAAGTTCCAAATTATTTTCGACATAGTACGTTGTTTCGGGATCAAATTTATTCTGTGATTTGTAAATGATGAAAAATAGAAATTGAACGACTGTTTCTGGGTCAAATGGCAAGGGGATTATAAAGTATTTACGATTTTTAACTGATTTACTGGCAAAGGTGTTGAGAGAATAGTTTTCGAAGTTAATATCTTCTTCGAAGATATCATCCATGATCCAATCGTGGAGATCAGTTAACTTGTTTTGCCAAAAGAATGTAATAATTTGTTTATGAGTTTTGTCGAGAAGTTGAGAATTTGTCGTTTCGATTTTCGAGTAGTCAATTAGAGATCTTGTTTTATATAAGTCGACAAATTTGTTAAATTCGTTAGTTAGTAGTTCGTCATTAAGTTCGGGTTCTTCGGATTCTTGTTCACCTTCGTCTTCTGAGTCGGTGTCATTGAAGGCGTGGATTTTTGACTGAAAATTGGCTATTTGGTGGAAGTGATTGATTTTAATTCGCGATAGAGCGTCTGCATTTTTGTTTATCTTTCCAGGTTTGTGTTCAATCTTATAATTGTACTCTTCGAGTTTTAGTCGCCATCTGGCAAGTCTACTGCCTGGATCTTTGATCGAAAAAAGCCACGTAAGCGGGCGGTGATCGGTAATTAAAGTAAACTTACGGCCAAATAAATACGGACGGAAGTGTTTTACTGCCCACACTATGGCAAGCAATTCCCTTTCGATGGTAGGATATCGAGTTTCGGCCGCACACAAAGTGCGAGAGGCATAAGCGATTGAAAGATCTTTTCCTACAGGACCTTGCGAAAGAACTGCACCAATCGCGAAAGCGCTGGCATCCGTGGTGAGAAGAAACGGTTCTTCAAAATTTGGGTAGTTGAGAATGGGGTCTGAAATGAGAGCTTTCTTTAAGTCGTTAAATGATGACTTACAATCAGAATCAAAGAAGAATCTTGCATCTTTTTGGAGAAGTTTTGTAAGTGGTTTTGACATTTTGGCAAAGTTGGGGATGAATCTTCTATAGTATCCGGCCAATCCTAAGAAAGATTTAATGTCTTTTGGATTTTTTGGTTCTGGGAAATTTTGGATACAACTGACTTTTTCGGGGTTCGGTTTTACACCTTGTTGCGTAATTAGATGACCAAGATACGCTACCTCTTTTCTTAAGAATTCACATTTGTCGGGTTGAATCTTAAGATTTGATTTGCGAAGACGTTTGAAGACTTCGGTCAACCGTGAAATGTGTTCGTGAATTGTTGGGGAGTATACAATGATGTCGTCCATGTATACTAGACAACGTTCATTTTGAATTCCAAGGAGGATGTTGTCCATGACACGTTGAAATGTGGACGGGGCGTTTTTTAAACCGAACGGCATACGAACAAACTCGTAATGGCCGTTTTCGACTGAAAATGCTGTCTTGGGGATATCTTTGGAATCGATCTCTATCTGATGAAAACCGGAGGCGAGATCTAATGTAGAAAAATATTGGCATTTGCCTAGTTGATCTAAAAGATCGGAGATGTTAGGCAATGGATATTTGTCGTCTACTGTGACTTCGTTAAGTTTCCTGTAGTCAATGACGACACGCCATTTTTGTTTGCCTGAGGCGTCTAGCTTTTTGGGAACAACCCAAACTGGGGAAGACCACGGGGAAGTTGAGTGACGAATGATACCTTGGTTGAGCATTTTGCTTACTTGGTCTTTAACCTCTTCTTTATGTACCTGAGGGTACCTATAAGATTTAGTAAAGATGGGTCTGGAATTACTAGTCTCGATTGAATGCTTAATTTCGTTGGTAAAGGATAGTGAGTCTCCTTCTAAGTAAAATATGTCCTGGAAATCTAAGCAAAGGTTGGTAATCATGTCTTTTTCTTCGTCGTTTAAATGTTCAGTCCGGAGTTGTTGTCTTATGAGTAAGTTTCTGTCGATATCTGGAGTTTCGTACGAGTCGTTAAAGTTAAAACAGGGTTGTGTTTGTACAAGGGGTTCTATTGTTATGTTTTCAAAGTTAATTGTTTTTGGGATGGCGTTGGCATTGATAACTGAAGTTAGAAATTCCCCGTTATGGTTTACATATACCAAGGAATTGGGTAGTCTGACTTTCTCTTTCTCGATGGTATGTAAAACAGCGTCGGTGTTCGAAAGATGACAACGTAGTTTACATATTTTTTCTGTACGAGGTTCTATAGTAATATAGTTTGAGAAATTTTTTAGGAGACGATGTTTGGGGACTGTCGAGGGAAGTGATATCTGAAAGGGGCAAGGAGGAGACCTTGTGAAGAGTGATATCTTTGAAATTTGTCTTGAGTTGTTTAGATTTTAGATCGATTACACATTCATAATGTTCTAAAAAATCTAACCCTAAAATGCCATCAAACTCGATGTCGAGGTTACATATGAATACTTTATGGGGGTTACCATGAGTGAATGGTATAAGGGTTGACTGAGAAATGGGGATCTTTTTGTCTGTAATTCCCTGAATAACGACATTTTCCGGGAATCGTTCAGAATAATTTCTGACGGTATGCTCTTTAAAGATAGAAATTCCTGCGCCAGTATCTATTAGTAATTTATAGTTTCCAGTCGCATCGTTAATATAGTACAGATTTTGGAGTTTACAGTATGGAGAGTAGTTACAGAAATGTCTGTTCCGGAAAGTTTATATTCGGGTTCAGGTCGTCGAGATTGATAGTTTGGATCTGTGTTGCGAGGCTGGTCGTTATGTCTGGAGGGTGGTCTAAGTTTGGAAGAGATAGAAAATCCTGATAGTTTTGATTCTCTAAGGGATCTAAATCGACAGTTTGATAGTTATCAGCAGTATGATAATTAATATTAATTGCTTCTGGATTGCATGACTGACTATAATAATCATGTTCCCTTTGATCAGCAGTGCTATTGTAATCATCGTAGGGTTGATTATTAACTGTATAATAATCATCGTCCTGGTTAGGGTAATTCGTATAATTTAAGTGATGTGTTTTATTTGGATTTGGGCGAAAACCGGGATTTCGTTGGATGACCGATTGGCGTGGTTGTTGCGTACTTTGCTGAAACGTTCTTGGCTGGTTAGAGAACTGGTTTTGTCTGAAGGGTGACTGATTTTGCCTAGGTTGTTGATTCTGATTTTGTGAGAAATTATTAGTAAAAGGGTTTGGTCTAAAATTATTATTATTGCCGCTACTATTGTTATAGACTGGTGTCTGGTAGTTTCGAGAGCGACATTCGGACGTGTGATGTCCGAATCTTCCACATGATAGGCACTTATTAATTTGCGGATTAGGCTTTCGAAAGGGTTGATTAGGCTTAGGGGGAATTTGTTTAGGTGTTTTTTGGTTTTCGAAGTAGGACAGTTGTAATTCACGCCTAATTCGTACGTGGGCTTCTAACAGGTCTTTCGGGTTTCCGGCGCGGATGATTTGCCCTAAACGCGGTTCTAAACCGGTCAGAAGAGTGTTCAGCGCCATAGTGTCTATTAGACTCGTTTGGGCTGTTTTCTGATCTGCATTCAAATTCGAGGTTTTCTGAATATTGGCATACATTTTTGCAGTAAGTACTTGCAATCTGTTATAAAATGTGAGAGGCGATTCGTTGGGAAGTTGTCTTAGACGTTGTAAATCTTGTATGAGAGATGTCAAATCTCTAGAATCACCGAAATGAGAGTTTAAAAGTTGTTTAAGTTCCAAATAGGACGCGGGGTTGCGTGAATTAATTAATTGGGCCGCTCTGCCTTTCAGCTTATTTTTAATGTGTATAAGTAAAAGATAGCGTTGGTCGCCCGTTGACATATTATACGCGCAGTCGCACGCATCAGTGAATGTCCCTAGCGAGATTTGATCGCCCTCAAACTCAGGGACAATGGAAAAGATTTCTGAAAGCCGGTAGGGTTCAGTCTCCGGATCTGCTGAAGTTTGGGAGATGCCATTATTTCGGTTGATTAAAAATATACGGTAATAAAAATGTTCAAAATTAAAGAAAATATCTAGAATTATCAAAACGTTTACCACGTTTTTGTTTTAAGAATGTAGAAGATTACAAAATTGTGCACAAAGTAAAATAAACCCAAATGGAAAATAGTACAATTCGGTTTAAAATGTTCCGGGATATTGAACGTCCGAACAGTAAAAATAAAATAAAATCAAAATTATATATCGATAAAATAAATTCAAATTGGTAAAACAAATATTTGCGAGATGATTACTTAATTGTTTGTACTTACATTAATCGAAACATCGAAGTTGCCGTGTTCTACGTGTTGTAGTTGGGACGTCTCGAGGTTCTTTTCTTCCTTCAAAGGATTGGAATCCACCGCTACCAGTTAAGCTTTTCTTCTAACGCCGGTTCTAGCAGCGTAATGGAATCCTACTGACTGCGCCACTTTTTATATTACGATTTTCAAAATTCACTTTTTAAAAACAATTTATTTAATTAAATACAAAAAATAATAATAACAACTTTCAACTATAAGAATATAAGTCAACTAATCATCTAACGACTGAAGGTCCTACACTAGTATTTATAACATTACAAAATGATGAGTCGACACGCATCTTAAACAAAGACAATTTAAGCGTGTCGTCTCAAAATGGATGGTCATCAGTTTTTATGTGAACTGTACAGATTTGTGTACAGATTTGGTTACTAAGTATAAATGTAAAAAGTCGAACGTGATAAAAATTACTAACAAGTATCTTATTACAATGTGGGAATAATGACAGTATTTGACCTTACAATTAGAAGTAAATTTAATATAAAGTCTGTTTAAATACTTATATAACATATATATATATATATATATATATATATATATATATATATATATATATATATATATATATATATATATATTCGGTAATAACTTCTGATATTCTCACAAGTATTACAATGTAAAATTGAGTCGGGACGCATCTCGTGTGTTTCTCTTGTTTGTGTCAGAAAAGGCACTTTTTCCACGTTTCAATGAGATCTCACTCACCTTCTTCGGGAAGCGTAGTACAAATTGATCTGCTGCTGCTTTGCGTCTCTGCTTTTATGCTATTGACCGCAGAGACGTTGGACTTGTTTGCTTGGCCAATCAGAGCTCTTGGCCTTTGACGAGTTATGGGTCCGCTTGTCATTGCGCTATTGTTTGGTCTCGGAAGAATATTCGCGTTATTTGTTCTTTTTTCCGGTGATTTTATCTTAGTGTTAATATAGCGGTCTGTTAGTGTGGCTCTCCAAGTCGGTGGGAGGCGTTGTGCATCGTCCCGTTTATTAAGTTTGTTTTACGTTTTTCTATTTCAATAGATTCCCTAATTTTCGCTTTTGCTAAAATCTTCATCTGGTCGAAATCTATTTTGATGACCGGTATTTAGATGGTGTTGTGATAATGCAGACGTCGTTGTTTTTTGTTTTCCTGTATTTGTGTTCTTCTTTCCGGGCACTTGCTTTTCTGTTGGTTTGAACGACGTACGGGAGGTTGCAGTCCTTACACGGTATCCCATATACACCCTGATCTTCAAGCGGAATTTTCTCTTTAGGTGACGGTATGATTGTAACAATACATTTTTTTTGTAGAGTATAACTAACACTATATTCCATAAACCCGTTAAAGAACAAGTAAACGAAGAAATATCTGAGGCTTGAATTATGCAAAACGTATTGAAATACTCTAAACTGGACGTTAGATGTGTCGTTTATCTACAACAATTGTTTCTGTCTTTATTTTAGGTTAAAATTGTTGGTTCGATATCTTTTTGACGTTCGAGGCCAGTTGCGAAGGGCGGAATCGCACGTTATAAATGAGTTAATGACATTATGGAAATAAGATGAAGAATATTAGATTCGAGAACTGAACATTTTGAGCATTGATGTTGGATCGTCGGGGAAGAATAAGAAAATGAACATAAGTGGGGAACTTAGACGATGTTGGTATTAGAATTTAGATTGGTTGGTAGAAGTTGGACGTCAGTTGTTGGAAGAAGGGTTGTTGCCGTTGACAGTCCTTGTGAACGGTTGTTGCCCGTCCTGTCCTAGTGAAAGGATGGGTGTTGAGTAGTACTTGGAGAGAGAGGTTATCGTGTAAAGTTTGGTGATCGATGTCTACAAGTGTAATCTGAATTTACACTGGCAATTTTGTGCCATCCATGATTGGGATTTAGTTGGATACATTTTAATCTTGGTCCCGTTAGTAGATTTGTGATATTTTTGGATTTTAACGGAAACCTCCCTCGTGTGAGGATTTAAGACAAGCTCATCACTCATTCTTTGGGGGATGCAAGACATAGCAATTCTATAAAGAATGTAGATCGAGAGTTACAACCTGGGATGAATTAGTCTCCGAATTTCGTAAAAATATCTTACCGCAAATCATAATGATGATAAAGAGGAACTTAACATCCCTCTGAATGCATTGGGGTTTATTTAGCTATTATGTGCAGTTACTTTAATCGACTTGTATGCCAGATGTCCGAAAGAGCTAAACTGTCGATAATTCTAAGAAATATTCATCCGTTTTATCAAGATAGACTTCGTGAACCACTTCCCACCTCGCTTAATGAACTTCGTGATGTTTGTCGGACCATGGAAGCCAGAAGAGATCGCATTAATAGTTATGTGGAACCCTCGAGTAGAAGATCGAATATAATAGAAAAAGACCTAGCTTATGTTCACTCGTCGGAACAATTACATAGACTTGATACAGAATCATCAAACAGTAGAATTTCAAGTACCTCTAGAGTTGTGAGATGTTACAAATGTAACCAGTAGGACATGTTGCGAAAGGCTGTGCTAAAGTACCACCAACTAGAGTTGGAAAATACTGTTTCAAGTGTAAGAAACAATAATATACAACGAAAACTTGTCCTGGTTGTTGTAAGAAGATGGAAAACATGAGGGTCGCAATTAGATGGTCGTAGGAGTTGCGTCTTATCTACAGTTTCGACCAAACCTTTAGGATTTCAACCAATTCTTAATTACATTTTATAGCATGCTTATAATGATGAAAGACCCTACCTCAAGGTAAATGTGTTAGGGAAGACATTGTTAGGACTTCTTGATTCCGGTGCCTCTTCCACTATTATCGGTCTTCATGGATGGAAATTGTTGAACACCTTAGGTATTGAACTGGATACCTCCAAGAAAATCAAATGTACTGTCGCTGATGGACAAATTTGTGAATCTACTGGTGTATGCTCTGTTCCTTTTTCTGTTAGAGATCGACTGAAAGTTATTAAATGTTTAGTTGTACATGATTTACTACTGGGAGCAAATTTTTGGAAAGCTATGTGAATTGTCTCTGGTTTGAGACATGATGAATGGCACTTTTCGGAAGTCTGTACTGTAATGGATACGGTAGACCACATAAGGTCTCAATCAGTCATAACGCCTTCCCAAAATACAAGGTTAGATGCAGTAATTCAACAAAATTTCGAATTGATTGGAAATGACTTGGGATGCACCACTGTAGCAATGCACCCCGATTAAACAACGCTATTACCCGCTTCCTACGGTGGTGCAAGCTCATGTTGATAAAGAACTAGATAAGATGATGGAATTAGCAGTTATTGAAAAATCTAATAGTCCTTGGTCGTCACCCATATTATTGGTTAAGAAGAAAGGGGTAGGATTTCGGTTTTGCCATACGTTTCCAGTATTTTAGATAAATTACGAGATGCACACTATATATCTTCTTCAGATACTAAATCTGCCCACTGGCAAGTACCCGTTGAAGAATCATTTGTCATATACTGCTTTTATAGTACCCAATAGAGGTTTATTTCTATTCAAGCGATTACCCTTGGTTTACATAACGTTCCTGCTACGTGGCAGCGACTTATGATAGAGTGCTTGGACCCGAATTAGAACTACACGTTTTTGTATATCTTGATGATGCGGTAATCGTCACTCAAACCTTCAAAAAACACTTATCCGTATTGGAGGAGGTCTTTACAAGATAAGAAAAGCCAACCTCACCTTAAGCGTCTAGAAATGCCGTCCGGAATTATGTTACTTAAGGTATGTATTAGACAAAAGTGGTTTACATGTAGATCCGGAAAAAGTGAAAGCCATGTTACAATTACTGGTACCAACTAACGTGAAGGAAGTTCAAAGAGTAATAGGTATTTTCTCTTGGTATAGGAGATTTGTGAAAGATTTCTCTTCTTTAATATCACCACTAGCATACTTATTGAAGAAATCTACCAAATATGTATGGACTCCTGAATACGACTATTCTTTGAACGACTGAAGGAGTGTCTTATTACCGCACCAATCCTTTGCTGTCCGGACTACAACTTGTCCTTCGTAGTCCAATGTGATGCTTCTGGATTCGGTTTGGGAGCAGTTCTGGTTCAACCACATGAAACTGGAGATCATGTCATCAGTTATCTCAGTGGATTCCTTACGAAACAAGAACGTAATTACTCTACTACGAAGAAAGAATGCTTGGCAGTGTTGTGGGCTGTCGAGAAGCTAAGACCTTACTTGGTAGGAGTTCCATTCACTGTCATAAATCTTTAGTTTGGCTGCTAAATCTTAAGGATCCTACAGGGAGATTAGCAAGATGGGCAGTGTGCCTCCACTGTATGACTTCAAAATAATTCATCGTAAAGGAAAAGAGCATGTCGTACCAGATGCCCTTTCACGATCTGTTCCTGTCATCGAGATGATCAGCAACCAAACTTTAGTGGAGAATAAGTGGTATTAGAGAACGTTAGCGAACGTTAAGAAGAAACCTTTGAATTTTCCCCAATGGAATATCCGGGAAGGAAGATTATTCAAACACGTCAAGATTGGTTTCCCAGATATTAGAAATGAATCCGATTACTGGAGAGAAGTGTTACCGAAGTCGGACATGCAGGTGTTTTGAAGACGTTTAGTAGAGTCGCTCAAAAATATTACTGGACAAAGATCCGATATTGATAGATATCTCCGCAACTGTAAAGTGTGTGCAGCTCCACAAAAGGACACCAGTATATTCTCGTCGTTATTGATATCTTTAGTAAATTCGTAATGAATTTTCCTTTAAGAACCGCAACATCCAAGGCAGTCGCTATGAAGATTGAAAATGAAGTGTTTCTTAAGTTTGGCGTTCCGAGGTTACTGTTGTGTGATAATGGACCTCAGTACCGGTCTAATGCGATTCACAACCTGATGGTGGAATATGGAGTAAAGATCAGATATAATACAAACTATCACCCCCAAGCTAACCCTTCCGAGAGGTATAATCGAACCTTGAAAACAAAGTTATCAATGTACGTTTCCGAAAACTACATGACTTGTAATGCGAATTTGACGAAGATTAGACTCCTTATTTGATCAACTTCGCCCGAGAAATGGTACGCAATGGAAGGGATTATGAAAAGAAGCAGTTGTTTGAACAGGATAGGGAAGAAATGATCAGAGATATCATGTGGTCAGGGTGATAACTTTATTGTTTGAGAATTTGTTGCAGGGTGTTTAGTTTTGTCTGTTATCAATATCTGTGAGTCGAAGAGATCTAAGAACTAATGTTTTCATGACAGAATTATATTGGGTAGGATTATACTGTGATTGGGCATTAAAGTATCGATTTGAGTGTGTTGGTTTCCTATAAACGATATGTAAGAATTTACCATTATTATTCATTGTTGAGGACATCAAGAAACGGAAGAGAAAAATTGGACTCTATTTAGTGATCTGGATATTTTATGTATGCTATTAAGATGTTGCAGAAAGGAGTCTAGTAAATTTCTGACATGAGGCCAAATGACAAAAGTGTCATCAACATACCTAAGTCAACAAGAATGTTTTAAGCTGAATGAGTTTAGGGCTATATATATATATATATATATATAATATATATATATATATATATATATATATATATATTGTTATGATTGTTTATTATTGATTTCAATTTCAATTTTTTTTTATTTAAATTATTTCACAATACAATATTGATATAATTCTCTATCTCAGTGTCACTTAGCACCACGTTGGCTAAGCCAATTTGTATTTATTTATAATGTTTTTAATTATACTTTACAAAATTGTTAAATTGAATTTTTATTTTAAAATTGAATTGAATTGTTATTTTATTTAAAATTTCTACTCTTTTTCCTCAGGGTTGGATTCAAAAGAAAACTCAATAATATTTTTTAAAATTATATATTCAGTTACCTTGGATTTCTTACTTTATATATTTTTTATAGTTTGATGTGGTTTAACTAATCCTTATATTTTTTTATATCCCAGTGCTTTGCTCTACATTAAATAAATGATGTTTATCCCAAATTTGTTTTATCTTTGTAATATAAATTTTACTATGATTTTATTGCTTACTGTAATTGACTATATATTTTTTAATGTTTTCTATTTTTCCTATCATAATATTTCAAATAAAAGTTTTAGTCAAATTCTACAAATTAAATTTTTATATATAATTTCTTGAAAATTTTAAAATCAATACAACAATTCAAACATGAAAACAAACTATAGAAATTCCTACTTTGATATTGTTTAACTATGATGTGGAGTTCCAATTTATTCTATCATTTCATACCAATATACTATACAAACTTATTCTAAAAATTTACAACAAATTCCTTTTTATTTTTAATTGATAAATACCTTATCTAATCCTTTCATCTTCCAAAGTTCCTTTTCTCTAATTGCTTCTGCTAACTGCTATATTTCCACACCATCAACTCGTTCCAATATTTTATGTATACTTTTTCAGCTGCACTGCTCCACTCTATTTTTATACTCTATGAGTATACACTGTCTATGGTCTTCCAACTTAAACCCTTTTATCTATTTTTCCATGTAACTTTGTCTTTTCATTCACCAAACTTTTGATTTGCAATTTTTGCACTTATTAATTTCAGAATTTTTAATATGGCTGCTTATTGTTGTTGATTTAATGTCCGTTTAAGTTTGAAAACAAAATTTTCACTGCTACTTTGATGTTTTTACACTGGAAGTTCTACATTCTTGCACGACTAAATTTTGACTAACTAGTTTGACAGGTTTGGCATTTCTTAAATAATTTTTTCTAAACAAATGACTGAAATTCTTAGATCATATACACCAAATTTAAAAATTTATCATAATAATTACAAACTTTCTATTAAATATTCTAAAGATTAAGTCGTTCCATACATTTCTATCTATTTGAAATTTGTATTTGATGAAATATTAACATTGTTATCACAAGTTCAAAATCAACATAACAGTTCTATGTAAATAATTTTTTTCTGGTCCTAATTTGTTTAATTCTGGCCTTTTCTTATCTTAAAATTCATGTTTGTAACTAATATCATTTATATTTTTGTGTTTTTATAGTGACTAAATGAAATTCTTTTCCAAAATTGAATAAGAAGTACTGAACGATTTCACCATGTTAGAATGTCTACAGCATAATTTATGTCATAGTATTTCACAATATTCCAATATAAATTCAGGTATGTTTTTAATCTTATCATTTATGTTAAATTTTAAAATGTATCTTTATTCAAAAAATAACTTTCTTTCATATTAAATTACTACTTTATGGTGTTCTAGCATATGCAACCAACATCACTCTTTTAATAACACTTGGTTTCATAGCTTAAATCTATATTATATTTTAATTTTTGTTCTGTTCATTCCATATCTCATATGTAATGATTGAATAAATCCCTCCACTTATTTTATATATATGTTTTTTTGTAAATAGATTATTAACTACTATTTATATTTACATGACATCAAAACCATAACAATATATATATATATATATATATATATATATATATATATATATATATTGTTACGAAATTTACCCAGGGCCGACCCTGTTTCATTTCAGTACAACAGACGCTTTGAGATAGAAAATGGTTCTCAAGAGGAGTCGGCACCTGTATGAGTGATGATGATTTTTGCGAGAATTTTCTATGCTGGTCTTATAAAGGAAGCAGGCCACGATCGCGAGTTCAGTTGGTTGTACGATGAGCTTATATGTAAAATTGTTATTGTGATATTTGAATCAGCTGTTGTATATTCGATGTAAATAAAAGTTTCTAGAAAAGTGAAAGTGAATATTAGTTTTATAATTTTAAATTGAACCCACGGACTATATTGCAATATATATATATATATATATATATATATATATATATATATATATATATATATATTTTATATCACTTCTTTTCAAAATGACTTTTTAAAAAAAATTATTTATTATTTAACAAACTTTAATACTTGATAACTTGAGTACAATAATATTAAGACTATGAGAAAAGGAAATCATCTGCTGGACTGAAGGTCGTGAATAACAATTTATAATAATAATGTGCTGACTCTATATAAACTTAAACAATGAAATTCTGTGAAGTTAAAACAGCAGATGAGCATATTTTAGCTATACGAGACGAAAGTAATTTAATATGAAAGATTAAATATGAAATGAGATCTGCTACGTGACAATTTGAAAGAAAAGTATAATATTACATTATGAGAAAAAGCTGTTATGTGTTATGAATTACAATGTTATAAAATATAATATGGAATTTATTATTTTAAAGAGTCTATTAAATTTCTATATAACATATATATATATATATATATTATATATATATATACATGTGGGACGCATAGTTTGAGGACAAAATTTCAGATTATTGTATACTTCGGGGACATTTGCATACTTTGGGGACGGTCCCCAAACTGTTACATGTCTAACGCATACTTTGGGGACATTTCAGAAGTTGTTATATTACGCATATTTTGAGACCAGTTTGAATAAATTTATATCATGCATATTTTGAGGACATTAATATGTAATATAAATAGGAATAACAGATGGCGATACCATGTCATATTCATTAAATAATAATCTTAGTTTGTACAAGGCGAATTTGAGAACTTGGAATTTGTATTACTTCTCAGTTGTTGTCTTTGTAATTTGAAACTAATACAAATAAGTAAATTATTAATTTACAGACTTATTGCATAATAGATAAATAAAAATATAGTTTTGAGCATATATCATAAATTTTGCCATATCAAAGTATTATTAAGTACTAAAAGTTATATAAATTTTTAATTAGCCAAATAATAAAGAATGAGATTTAAATTAATACTATAAATTAGTTTCAAAGATCCTTTAATGCAATGCCGTAATAGTTAGCTGGGGTAGTAGATACTTACAGGCTGAGGTATTGGCCGGTTATAATTAGGTAATTGTGAAATAAAACGCATTTACAAGTTCACGGAAAGGGTAACTCCAAGAAGGACTTTGTAAAAACAGATTTGAATGAATATGTCGTCAGGGCAATCATTTCGTGAAATTGTGTACTTGGAAGGTGTAAATAAAAGTCTTCAATCGAGATGTATAATTTGTTTTAAATATTTGGTATGGATCTGGTTCTCATTCATTAAACAGAACAAATTACGAAATATGAATCAGTAATTTTTTTTCAAATTAAGTACTGCCGTAAAAGTCTATAAAAATAATTATCTTGCTATTTAAATGAATTCAGTGTTTAGCATTATGTAGTTTTTATGAAGAATTACTTAATTACATTTTGCCAATGAGGAAAGGCTACTTACTAAATTTTGAATTCAGTACGAACTTGGTTTCAGAGGTATATATTAATTGAAATAATGAATACATGAAGTAGGCATATGGCGTACTTTTGGAGACGAATTTATTAATTCGCGGAAGGACTACTTCAAAGAAGGGCGTCGCAAGAAGAATTCTTTTTGCTAAAAATGTTGTAAAAAGATATTTTAATTTGATATTAATATCTGGGAACATAAATTGTTTAATAACAAAATGAGAAACTCTTATTTTTGTAAATGCGTAATATAGTGAGAGCTAATTGTTATTTAACCAATTTAGTAACTGGGCCATTTTTCAAACATTAATACAAATACAATAGCTGGACAATATGAAAAGTATCTGTTGATTAGCAAACAAATTTTTGAACGAAGGTTTCTGCAGATTGAGATTCATTGACTTAGTGAAATATAGGTAGGTATCTGGTGGCGACATATGGTGTTTTTATGAAGACTTGAAATTTGGTCTGTTATTTTTTTAATACTCGGCAAAATAGGTTTCATTTACATTCAATTTATGTTCGATGCCATGACAAAACACTTTTCATATATTATCATGAAGCAAAAATAAATGAATTTATTAACCACATTTTGCATTTTTAGTTATATTAATTACACTTTTATCTAATTTTGTTTTTATGCTGCATGCATTAACATATGAAAACTGTACGAGGATCATTATTGCATTGCAGGATGTTCGGCTAATACTCCCTCAAGAGATGTTTTAATTTTTGACAGATTGTTCACCGATTTCAACTGCTCTTTGAATAAAATAATAAAAATATGAACTTCTATGTATGTAAAGTTTATTTTGTTAAATTTTTAGTTTGCCTCTGAAGCAAGCAACCTATTTTGCCAAAAAATAGAAACTGCTGCACTATATATATGCTCACAGTGTTTGTGGCGTTTCTTTTCTACACTGAGAGAAATAACGACTCCAAATAAACTATCTAAATTCATACTTTAGCCGAACCATTTGGAATTAGAATAGTTAATGATTTATCTGCTTATAAAAACTCCGCAAAGGAATTAAAGTTAAATTTCACGTATAATTTCATATACATTGAATAAATCAACTTATTTGGTGACACAACAAAATAAATATACGAGGAGTCCGTATTACAAGATATGGTACTAACATTACTAGTTTATTAGAAGATTCCGATACGTTCACAAAACTGAATATAATATAGAATGGGCGACACCAACTTGATCCAAGACTTTTGCAGAAATTACAGTTTACAATATCTATATATAAATAGGCAAAGACAAAACGGTTGGGTACCATTTTCACCTCTGAACCTCAACTAATTTTCTTTATTTTTGTTTTGTTTAGTAGTTACCGACGACCTTCAGTGCTAAAATTTATTTTTAATATTGGTTCATTTATTAAATAAAATCAAGTAGAATAAAAAAAATATTATTTACGTTCATACTATCAGTGCCAACCAAATAATTGTAACAGTCCCGCCAGATTGCTTGATCAGAAAATTGTAAAGGTATTTGAGACCATATGTCTCAAATGTTAAGACAAACTAAATTAAACGTAAAACTAACAAATTCTGACCATTCCCTAAATTTTTTCTACATAGTCATGCTATTGAAATAGAACCCTCGAAAAATTATATTGTATAATTATCCCGATTTACTGGGCTCTCGCATGTTTGCAACTTTCAGTGCATTGTAAATATGGTTAATCAACTAAAATCAGATATATGTTTAACTTGAAAAATTTGTCTCATAATATTTTATTAACTTTTACTTTTTTTACATTCTTTTTAACCCCCGACGCAATAAGTTGTTGTAAGTATGAAGGTGTGTCTCTGTGTATCTGTATGTGGCACCGTAGCTCCTAAATGAATGGACCGATTTTGATGGAGTGTTTGGAGATGAAAGCAAACGTGATCGAGATGGTTCTTAGCTAAAATTTACTAAGATTTGTTCGGAACTGTGAAGCTCATCAGCTCATTTCCGACTTGACAAAATGGTCTGTGTTTAACTGTTCCTAAACGACTGGACGGCTTTTGATGAAATACTTTGTGAGTGTTTGTGGGGGTCCCTGGATAGCTTATATTCACAATTGGACCAGGTAGGTGGCGCAGCAATCGGTTTCTTGAACTCCTAAATTTCTGTACCGATTTCTGTATTATTTATTAATGGAATTTTTTTATGTATTAGAGTTGTTTAGATTCACAATTAGATCAGGTAGATGGCACTAAGATCAGATTCTAGGAATATATACTTTTTGAACATCCAAACAGCTGGACAGATTTTCTGTGTGTAGTTGTCTTAAGTATGAAATCCAAACGTAACAAGTCCAGAATATGAATGTTTTTTACGTTTTAGAGGTGTTGGGGGGTTATAAAAAGTTCATTTTATCTTGCTATTTTTGGCGGGTAAGTTTCATATAATTTGATAATTACTACTAGGTATGGGTGTTTAACTTACATTAATGAAAATATACTGAATCGTAAGATATATTGTAGTTTAAGGTTTATCAATATCTACTTATGTATTGTAATTATTTATAAAGTAATAGTACTCCACGTTCATGCTAACTTTTGAATTAGTTTCTTTCATTTTCTTCTTACGAGTTGAAATCGTAGCTGTAAAATCTCTGAATAAAGATTCTCATTTCTATTATACTCACTTAAATACACTTTAAGACTACCTACTGTAATTTTTATTTTCAAATCAAAAATTTTATTTAATATAATGTTAGCATTTTAAAATGAATTTGTTATTGAAAACATACTGAAAAATTTTAAGTGTAAATATATTTAATACGTTTTTCGTTACAAGTTAGTTTTGGGTAGGTTCGCTCTTTTACATTATTCATTTTTGGGTACATGATCTACCAGTTACTGTTTTCTAACAAATTGGTCAACTTATAGTTAATTTTTTTAAATAACAAAGCTGGCGTTGGTAACCTACAAAAATGAGTAAACATTTATGTTAGATTAGTTCTCAAATGACTACACATGGCAGTGACTGGGAACGCTCTATCAGATCATCAGGTGATGACCATCTTTTTCTGGTCCAGTGTCTGAAGTTGCCTATAGTTCAATAGAAAAATAGTCAGTGTTGTGGAACAGGATTTTTCAGAAAACTACACATTAATTTTCGTATAAATTAGTTTTTGTAAATTTTTGTTGGGATTATAATAATGTCGTTAACATAATATTATTTTCACAAAATTCCGAAGGTGTTTTGTAATAAATCATCAATGAGAAGACAATAGAAAAGATCTTAAAGACTAGAGTTTTCATTGCGTTGTTTGTCATATCTATTTAAGAAATCGTTTGTTTGTTTTTATTAGGTTACGAAGAAAAATTCGGCGATAATTATATCGGGCATGTTTCATAGACTTTTGGTAATGTATAGGACATATTTATATAAAAATAAGCCTAAAATAATAAACATAGATTAAAAATATTTGCGTCAATTATTTATGTAAATTTAATCCAAATGAAGTAATGAGGATAGCAAAGGTCTCTCCTACGTTTCTAATTGTGCTTCGAGTTTATTTCTTATAGATATATACCTTTTGACAAAAAAATCTCAATAATCCTCAAAGTTCAAACATAACATTATAATGAATTCTGGTCGAATTTCAACCACTGGGCTACCGTTAGTATTCTTAAATCCTCGTTCATCTAATATGTACTTATAAAGAGCATTAACTTGAAACTTGAAATAATAACCAAGCAAACATGCAAATTTTCCTTAAATATTCGTATATTCTCGAAAAAAAGTGATTTGAAATATTTTATAACGTTTGTCCCTATTATAACAGGAATTAATTCTGTAATTTATCATGACTTATTTCAAGTGTTTGAAATATTTCTAAAATGTTTTCAGAAACACTAATATGTTAAAGTAGTTCATGAAATAATGTGAAATATTTTTATTTTTTAAATCTATTTATGAAATTTTACATAATCGTAAGAAGTTCAGTAACATTTTAGTGAATTCACTTCTCGAAATATTTCCTGCATTTGTTGGGAATGCCTTAAGATATTTTTTCAAATTTGGCACTTTAGTACACTGATAAATAAATAACCATATAGTTACATGAATACCAATGAGGTGAAGATATACTACTCTGATTTGCAGAAAGGTTTCAATAAGAGAACAGAAATTTCATGAAAGACAGGGAATACACCCGATTTTTGTAGGTTGTAAATAATATGTATAATAAATATATCCATTTGCGCCATCTCATAAAGTTGTGGAAATAGTTATAAACAAATAAGAGTTGAAAAACAGACAATTTTATCCCAACTCTCTAAAATGATATATATTTTATAGTAGTTAATCCTACCCCGACTCGGTGTGTATCAGTCCACTATTAGGAGAAATATTTAATATATCCGTTGAATGCAACTATCAGAAATTGTATACTACCTTGATAATATACAAAGTTTAAGACGTGACTTTTTTATATTTTTGGACAGCTTTGGTTCTCAGTTCATTAATAAACATCTTATAAATAAATTTTAGTAGCGTGGTAAATACATTTTAATGCTACAAAGATCATTCCCAATTCTTTAATTGAATTCAGAGTTCAAATCGTTTAAAAGCTCCTCATTCAATGAAAAATTCATTAGAACTGTCCCGGTTAATCACTGAACATACAATCTCTTAAAAATGAATTCTAGTATCTTTTCATGTCACAAATATATATGATATAAGTCAATATCCCGAAAAACTAATATAAATCCAGTAATAAAAAAAATTACATTACCATTGTAAAAAAATGATTTAGAAATTGATCTTAAGGTTATTAGGTCGAGAGGTTATAATAACGGATATAAACGAAAAATAACTAATCATCTTATGTTAGGAAAACAACAACAATTTGTCAATTAATTAATTTACCCCCTTATTAAATACTCTGAACAACCAGTAACATTAGGATCACTTATGCATTTCGGAACTCTAAGAGAGAATATCTAGAATTTTGATCTAGACAAAATATTAGAGTTACTTTTAAACCGCAAATTAATTTATCAAACCTATTATTTAATGCTAAAGAAAAAACTCCTTAATGATCAATTAGATGTAAGATGTAAACAGGAACATATTTGACTTTTTCAAATAGCCAGTTTCCTGTCACACACTATATATTCTTTATCCAGAAATGCACCATGTTTTTTTACCTTATTAATTTATATTTTGTTTGAAAATGACATGTCTAATGTCGAAATTAGTGACTGTTTATTAATAGAGACGCGATATTATTACAAAATATTTAATTTCATTCATTATAATAATCGAATATCACAAAGCGGCTTCCACCATTCGTTATCAACCTGATAAATTACATATATACGTAGGTATTGACTAGACAACAAAATATAAAACAGTTCTTGTATCACCGGACGGAATTTTTAAGAAAGGTTTTTATACTACGCTGCCGTCGCGTCGACAAACATTGCTGAGAAATAGGATCCCTGGAATTGTCGTAAATTGAAAGCGACATTATTTTTATCTAAACATTAGGAATTACTTAATATTTTCACTTCAGTTTAAAGGTTCAGAAAGTAACAATACTCACATTTGTGATATTAAAATATAATAAATAGGTAAATTCTTATTAATTAAATCCTCGTCTGTTTACCACACACTACTTCCGAGTTTGAACTTTAAATTTGAAATAAAAACCAAGGAAACATGCACATGTCATAAAATATTTCATGCTTGGTTTGAATGGAACATCCACAAATTACCTAAGATATTTGAGGGTGCGTGGGTGTCTGCTAGTATCTTACGAAATGTTGTAATGGAGGTAGTTTGGTATTTGAAAAGGATTTAACATAAGATTTTTTTATATTATTTGCCCATTAGATATTATCAAGTTCTATAGAAAAATTTACAATCTACTTGATAAGCTTTTTCAAATATTATATAGTTATAACATTAACAATATTTAATTAATTATATAGGGTGTTTCTAAAATAGGGTCCCGAAATTCTGCTGTGCATAGAACTCATTAAAATAAGGCAAGAGTCCCTATTAACATGTGCCCTAAAACACACCCTTAGGCAGTTAGTTATATTCCTTTCAAAGGGATCTAACATAACTGTTTTTTTTTTGTTATTGATAAAACATAAATACGAAAAATGAATGGGTCTCACATAACTTCTTACGTTTGTTTGTTCTGTATTCTATAATCTCTCCAAGATAATGAAAAAGGACACATTGATGAATTTGTATTACGCACTTTTCCACAGTATGATCAACTATGGAATCACTGCCTGGGAGGAGCTTACTTCAACGCTACAAAACGTCTGCAAAGCCACCAGAAGAGACTATTAAAAATCTCTTCTCACTTGAATCTTTAAAATATCACTAAGAAAAATTCCTGAACTCAAACAGTATTACGAGAAGCAAGAGCATTCTTCTCCCGCATAGATCTAAAACAGTCAGTAAGAAACGCAGTTTTATATGAACAAGAAATGTATACAACAGTCTTCCAAATGAACTAAAAGCGTTAAGTAATGTAACTGCAATAAAAAATAAGTTAAAAAACTGGATCATTAATAAAGCTTATTATCTTTATTTATTATCTGTTATCGAAACTCCCTGAAAAATTATGTTTTATTTATTTATTTTTTCTTTTAAGTTCTTTTTTATTTTATGTATTTTTAGATATTTTCCTTTATGTTAAGTATATATTTTCGATAGGATAGGTTTATATATTATTAGTTTTAGGTATTATGCCAAAACCACGAACAGGTAGCTCCGATGACCTCTGTGGAGATTATGTAATAATATAATAAATATATAATAAATAACTACTCCGTATGTAAATCATAAGCGTCCTATTTAGTGTTCTCAGCCCGTATTTTTTCATTTCAATTTTTTTACCATTTTTTCTACAGATTTATAAAATCTTAACAATTTTATCTAAAAAATATTATGTTTGTCCAAATCGATATTTCCAATGGTTTTCAAGTACATTGAGCTTGAAAATTACTGTGCTTTCTAAGTTATTAATTAGGCCATACATTACAAAAATCTCTATTTACTATGACAAATAAAATACTGACGTTGCCACAACTCTTAACCATTCTAGTTATTAATTAACTGTTAATTGAGATTTGCAGTCTTTTATTAGTAAAAGTGGTGAGACTGGAAAACAAATAGTTTTTGTTTGAGCCTTTTAAGTGCATATAAATTAGTAAGGGTGCGTTTTAGGGCACATTTTAATAGGGACTTTTTGGCTTATTTGAATGAGTTCAATACACAACATAAGTTTGGAATCCTATTTTAGAAACACACTGTATAATAATCTAACAGTTTTATTTAACTCAGAACATTTACTTGCAGTAACGAAAAAACTAATTAAGGAATATTATCTTAAACAATTCTAACATACAGAAAAGTATTTCAGTTTTAAATATGTACTAACTAATCTAAGAAAACTCTGGAAGTCGAATAACTTTTGAAAGAGTAAATTTAACGAAAAATAATAATGAGATCTTTATTGTAGAGCAGCTAGTATCTTTTAAAAATATATTTCGTTCCCCGTTAGACACAGATTGGTTTATGTTACAAGATTCCAACGGTGAAAAATTAAATTGTAAAAAGGGATCAATACTTATGCGGAAATATTTTGAGGAAAATTTTGCATTCAAATCTTTTTTGAAGATAGATAATTTCCTTCAAAAATATGTATTGCTTATATTTTTCAGATATATTGTTTAGAAGAGTGGAGTGAAAGATGCGTGTAAAGTAGAAGAAATCTAAATTTACCACTTATTATTAAAATTAAAGCCTCAAAAATTTGACATTTTTGTTGTCTTTAATAATATGAATATGAAGTTGTGTCTTACAGCTTCTTACATGGAGGTGGGGGGGATAGAAAAATGTCAACATTCATCTTTCGGAAATATGCGTATATTCACAATAAAGAAGTATTTCAGATATTAATTCTGTAATAATATTTTTCCCTTTAGTACTTTATGAAATAGTTACGTCATATTTTACCATTTTTTTCTCTGTAAAATGCCACAAAATATTTTAAATGATTTGGGTCACCGATATCCCTATATTTCAGGACCATTTTAGTCAACTTACTTCTTAACATGTTGCATGAATGAGTGAGAAATGTCTGAAAATATTTTTTCATATTTAGTATTTAGTACACTAACAAAGTATTTAGTGAGTAAAGAGCAGGCCCAAAGGTGTGGGCGGTGGGGCGTTTGCACTCTCCAGGACCCTCAAGTTCAGTGAGCTTCCAAAAGCATGGAAATAGTAGTTTATACAGCCCAGATAATTCAGTGTGTCCAAAACTCTAGTACAGGTTTCTGTATGCTTTTTCTCCCATACTTACGAGTCGCCATTTCTGATGTGACCCTGTGACGTAAATATTAGTGACGTGAAAACTCTGATTTGCAGAATAAGAAATGAATATAACAGAACTGGTGAAGAGGACCGAAATGTTTACTTTTCTGTGGAGAAAATATATACATCATACGCAGAGTGTAATATTATATTATGAGTTACCAATGTTTAATGTAGATATTGCAGTCTATTTTTTTATCAACCCAGCTTTTAGATAAAGCTGCATAAAAAAGTTCGCAAGAAATTAATGTATCAATTTATTGTATTCTGTCTTGGAAGGGCGGCATCATTCTACATTAGTGGAATTCGGTCGCTATGATTTGTTGCACAATAAGAACGAAATTCATGACAGCACATTTGAAATATTGGGAAATTAGGAATAACAAATGAGTTGGTGTAAATGGGAATATGTTTAAATATACAAAGGAGAGTATGATAAATTAAAAGGATCATTTATAATACTAATGCTACTGGAAAACCTGTAGAGCTCTTGGTTTATAACAGAAACAACACAATATTTTTCAACCTAACACCAAAAGGTATTGCGATTAGGGTAAAAAGTTTTGTAATATCTTAGTAATACTACTGTGGAGTTCGAGGCAAATAAAAGTTGTCCTCAGAACTTTTCTAAGACCAGTTTATACAGATCATCTCAGACGAAATTAGGAAAAGTATATTGTATTGTATCACGGATTGGACCTACTACACAACCTGCAAGGAAACAACGAATTGATAACAATGCAAAAAAAGCCAACTCTAAAAGGTCTGCCGAACGGACTGTTCGACCCACCCAAGACACACCTACAGGTAAGAAACCGCGGAAGTTGAATAAAATGGAAACGGCCCACAGACCGTATAATATGGAACTCTATAAGGTAATGCCCCAAAAAATTCCACAATTAAGAAACAAGTCATATTAGAATACCTTAGATTAGAGGCGACAGTTATTCATAAACAATAGAAATGAACGATAAATACGAGAAGAAGAGAAGTTGAAATTGTAGTGGGAATGAGTCAACCAGAGCCAGATCTCAATGAAACATCACATAATAAAAATGACGAAATCATGAGCACCAGTTTAATAGATCAAGAAGAAACGTGTTTAAAGGTAAACTTCATTTACTTTGGCAGGCAAAAACCTCTATCAGTACCAAATAACGGCTACTGAAAATTAATAGACAGATAAACAATATTTTAAAGAGATTTAATGACATTATTGCAAATAAACTAACATAAGTCCAAATCTTGCTGAATGCCTTGCCGTTGTTTATGTAGGTGCGGTAACTGTTTTAGAACTCCACAAACAAAAGTTGCGAAATCATAGCTGCGTCATAAAAAAATATTAGCATAAGTTCTGAATTAGAAACTTTACAGACCGAGGAACTATATATTCGACAAGGGAATCTACGAGGAGACGTACCAGTTCTTTATGGTTCTGCATTTGGTCTCCAACATACTCAGTAACTCTAATTATGGCTTTAACATAAAAAACAAAAAACAGCAAATACGACATAAAATAAACCACCTACTATACAGGGTAATTCGAAACGACACCCACTCGGAAACTACAGGAGATATGACGAAGTTAATTGGGGCCAAAATTGCTTAAGTACTTAGTGCTTGTGCTTTAGTGTTTTTTTTATTAAATTTTCCGAATACTTCCGAAGAATTCCAAAAAAATAGAAAATTGGAGATAGAAAAAGTGTGGAGGTAAAACAAAATTTCATAAATTTAACATTAAAAAATTGGAATATTTCATCGCTATGGTTTTTAGATAAATACCAACCGTTTAAAATCAACTAGTATGTTTCGTCAGATGTGGGTGTAGCACAGACTAGCGATTGGAGGAAGTTTAAAGGAAGTAAATTAAAATATATAAATAGACATTTACCTGTTCTGGGAAATGTACATTTTCTAATCTAAATCCAGGTGATTCTGAGGAATGTAGTTTTAGCATTGGCTCTCAAATAGGAATCGTACTCGGGATTTCTTGAAAACCATTATTTGGACTGACGAAAGTGTTTTTTCAAACTGTAGCGTCTTCCATAGAAATAATATTAGGAGACAAAGTAACCCTGGACACCATAGGGAAGTCAGGCCGCAAAATCGTTGTCGGTTTAAATGTATGGGCTGGAATTTGTAATGATCAAATATTCGGAGCTAATTTTTTCAAGTGACTTTCAAAGGAAACCTATCCTACTTTCTTGAGAACCTAATTTGGTGAATATCGATGAGTTCTCGCTTATCAACTATTTTAGGTGCGGATTCCAGCATAACGAGGCCCTTCCACATAATATTAGAGCTTTTTGTGATTATTTAGATCAAAGTTTTTGACATAAATGGGTAGAGAATTCGGGGTCGGTAACATGGCCGGCAAGGTGTTTCGACATTACAAGTCTGAATACATTTTTCTGAGGCACTTTGAAAAGCAGAGTATACGATAGAAGAATTTAGGAAAATTATCATTACACAATTCAGATCGATTACAAAAAGAGATATTATAAGTAATGTCACTAATTTAAACCGACGTACTCCTTTGTGTACTCAAGAAGAAGGTGTTAAGTTTGAGCACTTAATTAATATTCGAAAAAAAAATACATAATGGTCTATGCGGCTGATGCTTTTTCAGATATAACTCAAAATACTTTTGGCCTGTTTTCGTACTGTTTCCATCTAATTTGTAACAAACTTAACATATCTTGTTGTTCTTCATTTGTGAAACTAATTTTGTTTGAAACTATGTGTGCTCTAATTTCATTTGGCAAGTACTTTATAAAAAAATCGTTGTTGGAGTCAAGGCCAACTAAAGCGAGATTTATTTTTTTTTCAATTTGTTTTTGTTTTGTCTTTTAGTTAACCTATAATGACATTATTATTTTATTTATAATAGAAACTGTCAGTTCCTTGGTAAATATTTTGAGCTTTTTACTGAAGCCTGTTGTGGTATATTATACATATAAAAATATTATTACCAAACATACTAATTTAGCCTTCATTTTTATTGATCACAAAATTAATATCGCGACTATTTATTTATTTTTACAATAAATTGTTAATGCTTCAACAGCGTAACATAAAATCTTCAAATCATTTGTTTTACTAATATTGTTGATATGTGTGAAAAATAATGTATGGGTATGTTTAGAATTAATTTGTGATCTACAATTTTGACTAAGACATGCAAAACTAGTTGTTGCCATAAATTGCTTAAAGGGCAATTTAGACACTAAACACTG
This sequence comes from Octodonta nipae, assembly GCA_034190945.1. Taxonomy (NCBI): domain Eukaryota; kingdom Metazoa; phylum Arthropoda; class Insecta; order Coleoptera; family Chrysomelidae; genus Octodonta; species Octodonta nipae. The sequence continues at coordinate 91,248,616 of CM067218.1, read as the reverse complement.
ATACTTGTGACCTACTGACATCAGTATAAGTAATATAAACCCACCATAATTCAACAAAATAGGTAGATTCGTTCTGATTGAACAATTCTTCTGATGTTCTTTGCGAAAAATTGTTGCTATTTGTGCAAATTTGGAATTATTACACGCCGTTTGTTTGAAACATGAGTTCATAAGCATTTAAGAATGCCACAGATCTAAATTATACATCATTCAACGATGATGGGAGCAGATCTAAAGCTATCGAAATGTTGTGAAATCAATTAGTTTCAAAACGATAGCACTCTTCGGAAACTCAGAGGTACATAATCAATTCCCGATAAAGATATTGAACGCCCTATTAACAACAAATTCTAGTACTAGGTATTCTGATATATATATACAACGTTTATGATGAGAGGTTTACGAGTTTGCATGAAGAACTGACAACAAGTTTATCTATTAATTCCATGGCTGTAATTTTAACCCCTTATTTCTTTAAATAGGAATGACTAGGTTGTGAAACATCTTCACAAAGGCAATATATGCTTAGTTATTGCTTTATCTAGAGGAAAGTACCTAAGAACTGACAACAAGTTTGTCTATTAATTCCATGGCTGTAATTTTAACCCCTTATTTCTTTAAATAGGAATGACTGCGTTGTGAAACATCTTCACAAAGGCCCTATATGTTTAGTTATTACTTTATCTAGAGTAAAGTACCTACTTAAGCGGAATATTTACTTCTTTGCTACTTGGTCCTTTCGATTAGATTTGATCGAGATTTTATAAATGGTTTATGATATTAAAAATTAAAATCTAAATCATTAAGTTGTTATTTATAGACAACCAGTGTGCAAGAGTAGTAAATATTTCGTTTTCTTTCAGTGACATTTGAACATTGTAAAGTGTTTACTGTTTTGACTGCTTCGTCTTGTGAATGATATCTCAACTAAATAGGAAATTTAATTTTAGTGATGACTACACCATTTATTAACAATAGAAGAAGAGGCAACTAAGCATTTTGCACAGTTTGCAGGGTATGCATTTCTGTGGGCCATGGGCGTCGGGGAGATATCAAACATCATAACAAGACCACAGGACACACAACTAAAAAATGCCATATGCATCCTCGTTACGCAAAATAGATAGTTTCTAACAACCAATCTACTGCTCCAACCAAAAAACTTATTATTTATCTCTGGGCAACCCGGATATTTCTAATAACCATTCAATTCTTTGATGTCACGGAAGGCATAAAATCAAAATTACTGAAATTACAAGCTTTACCTAATGATACTATATTGATTTTAGATTTTCTTGGGAATAATACCACATCAGAGTTCAAACTTGTGTATATTTTAAAACCAAACGTTTCAAAATCCTGTCGGATTTCGTTTTCAATGGATATAAATTTATAAAGTAAAATTGAAATATATGACAATTATTTTGACAAATATGTTTACGTTACTATGGATAAATTTCTTTGATTTTAAATATACAGGGTGCACAAGAAATTCCAAAGATCATTATAAATCAAAAAAATTTTTTCAAGTTGGAAGAACTTGAAAAAATTGTCTTCAGAATTTATTTGTGGCGTTCCTAGGGACGACTTTCTTTTTAAGATAGTGCATTTGCCAAAAAATGCGATCAAAGAATTCTGATAATTCAGTGATCCCATTAAAGTCATAAGGGAAAACCTAGGAAAAACCTCATGAACTATCCCGATATAGGGTTGTTCAAAAGGATATGACCATTGTTAATTTCATCTTTAATTATCGGCAACCAGACATGACTGAAATCTACGGAAGTAGAAGCGATGCAGTCGTTTTCATTTAACAGAATTAAGGCAGATTCTTTTAATTTTCGTTTTGTTCAGTGTTCTTCTTTGTGTAATATTGTTGTGTTTTGAAATTGTATTTTATGGCCTTGGTCCCAAGCATGTTCACAATTTTTGATTTTTCGAACTGACGTTTCTTTATGTAATTTTGATGTTCATTTATTCGAACATTAAGAGGTCTAGAGGTTTCTCCAATATAAAACTTATTACATTCACAAGGAATCTTATAAATGCAATTTTTTGAGTTTTGCGTAGCGTTTTTTGGTTTTGTTTTTGTTATAATAGATTTAAGCGTATTTGTTGTTTTAAAACCGCAAATAAATTAAATTCAAGTGACGCTGAAGAATACAGGATTAGAGCGAAAATTGAACTAGAAAAACCTTTAAGAATCAAAAATAATCTTTCTAAAAATGAATTACATTCAGTTAAAGAATTAAGAAATGATAATTCAATCAAAATTTTACCTGCAGACAAAGGCAATGCAACAGTGATTTTGAATAAAAATGACTATGATGACAAAATTATGAACATAATTAATCAAGGACAATACACTAAACTAAACAAAGACCCGACAAGTTCAGTAGAAAGCAAAATATACCGTTTACTCTACAGTCACAAACACGAATTTACAGACCAAGAACGCAAAACTCTCACTCCACATTATACTAAACCTCCCCACTTTTATGGCTTACCAAAAATTCATAAACCCAACATCCCTTTGAGACCAATTGTCAGTTCCATAAATTCTCCATGTAATGAACTTTCAAAATTTTTGCTGAAAATTATTTCTCCACTTACAGGTAATTCAATTTCTCATCTTAAAAACAGTGCAGATTTCTTAGAAAAATTGTCTCATATACAATACAAAAATACATTTACACTAGCAAGTTTTGACATAGTAAACTTATATAACAATGTTCCCGTAGCTAAAACACTTCCTATAGTAAAAGAATTATTGGAACATGACTATTCACTTCATCAACGAACTCGTTTATCTATTAACACAATAATGGAATTACTCACTTTCTGTAGGAAAACAACTTACTTTCAGTTAAACGATGATTTCTACCAACAAGATTTTGGCATGGCTATGGGTTCTTGTCTGTCCCCTGCCTTAAGTAACATCTTTATGGACAAATTTGAAGAACAAATGATTTTTTCAAAAGAAAATAAACCGTTGGTGTGGTGGCGTTATGTTGACGACATATTCATTATTTGGGAACAAAATCTGGAAAATTTGCAGGAATTATTAACCGACATAAACAACAAAGAACCAACCATAAAATTTACATTAGAAATCGAACAAAATAACAAACTACCTTTTTTGGACATTTTAATAACAAAAACACAATCTTCATTTGAAACAGAAGTTTACAGAAAACCAACTCACACTAACAGATATCTCAATTTTAACTCGAACCATCCAAATACGGTAAAAAGAGGTGTTATTAAATCTTTATATGACAGAGCAAAGACTAACTGCTCAGATACTACTAAATTCAACAAAGAAAAATCATTTATACAAAATGTACTAACTGCAAACAATTACCCTCAAAAATTTATTAACAAAGAGTTAAATAAAATTGAGCACAAAACAACTGACAACCAACACCAGACTTCACCTAATAATACTGACAACCAGGAAAACCACATTATAACAACAACAATACCATATATACAGGGCCTGTCAGAGAGATTGAGAAGAGTAGGCAACAAATTTAACATCAAAACTACATTTAAAACAACAAATACGCTTAAATCTATTATAACAAAAACAAAACCAAAAAACGCTACGCAAAACTCAAAAAATTGCATTTATAAGATTCCTTGTGAATGTAATAAGTTTTATATTGGAGAAACCTCTAGACCTCTTAATGTTCGAATAAATGAACATCAAAATTACATAAAGAAACGTCAGTTCGAAAAATCAAAAATTTGTGAACATGCTTGGGACCAAGGCCATAAAATACAATTTCAAAACACAACAATATTACACAAAGAAGAACACTGCACAAAACGAAAATTAAAAGAATCTGCCTTAATTCTGTTAAATGAAAACGACTACATCGCTTCTACTTCCGTAGATTTCAGTCATGTCTGGTTGCCGATAATTAAAGATGAAATTAACAATGGTCATATCCTTTTGAACAACCCTATATCGGGATAGTTCATGAGGTTTTTCCTAGGTTTTCCCTTATGACTTTAATGGGATCACTGAATTATCAGAATTCTTTGATCGCATTTTTTGGCAAATGCACTATCTTAAAAAGAAAGTCGTCCCTAGGAACGCCACAAATAAATTCTGAAGACAATTTTTTCAAGTTCTTCCAACTTGAAAAAATTTTTTTGATTTATAATGATCTTTGGAATTTCTTGTGCACCCTGTATATTTAAAATCAAAGAAATTTATCCATAGTAACGTAAACATATTTGTCAAAATAATTGTCATATATTTCAATTTTACTTTATAAATTTATATCCATTGAAAACGAAATCCGACAGGATTTTGAAACGTTTGGTTTTAAAATATACACAAGTTTGAACTCTGATGTGGTATTATTCCCAAGAAAATCTAAAATAAACTAGAAGATGCCACAAATAACATTCAGAAAACAATACTATATTGAGCTATTGTTTGAACTTGACAAGTGAGTTAAATCTTTTTTCTTGAAGTTAGTGACAATATGTGCAGAAAATATAAATAAAAATTTTGCCCTTCTTTTACAATACCTATACGGCAAAGAGTAGTCTACGAAATCACCCTAATTTATCTTTCTGTGATTTAATTATTCATGAACATCTGAAAATGTAGACAAATCAGAGTTCTTAGAAGAATTAAATAACCGCATCGATAATGAATGCCAACAAAGTACCCCAGAAGTTTTTACAAGTGCCAAAAAACACAGTTCAAACTATTGCATCGAGGTGAATGTCGCACATTTTCAATCAATAAAATAACAGTTAACACTGGTCAATTGATTTACTTTAAATTAATTTAATTTTTAGGCAAGGCGCCGCTCAAATTAAAAGAGTGTAACGCTATTTTAAAGAAAATTTAAATCAAAAACCTGTACTCATAGTACCCATAAGATAAACATTCCCGTTTGAAAACATAGGGGTTAAATCATAAGTTTGGCATACGAAGCCTAACCTAACCATAGTAGTCTGTTTTTGTCGCCACCCAGCATTAAAGATATCATTATTCGTTCTCAAACATCAATTTAAGAAAAAATAATACATATAAATAGGGTTTATATTTTCGAGTTTTATTAAAAAGTGATTAAAATATTAAATTCTGTTGTGGTTGTTTATTGAAGTACTATTCATATTTTTTTACTGGCGTCTACCCCGACGTTCGAAAATAATCGTTTAGTTCGGCGGCCGAAACAAAGCATATTTTCTGGGAAGGATTTTAGAACGTTGCTTATAGATAAACGAAGGTTAGAGAACAAAAAAAAACTATTTGGGATTTTTCTCGCAAGCCGACAACTGTAAATTTCTTCATAAGAAATATCATATTGTTTTAAATAGAATTATTTCGATATTAAATTTGTTATATTCTATACATTAGTATTTCTTATAATTTAAGTGTATTAATCTTTGAAGATCTTTCTATTCATCTTAAAAATTGCTTCGATTTGTATCGAAAAATAAACGTTAAAAAATACTAGATAACAATATAAAATACATCGCATTCCGCATACATTGCTACTAATATTACTCCAATAGTTATATTTATTTATTATTTGAAAAAATATCTATTATCTCAGTTATACAATTTAAATATACAGTGTGAAACAGCCAAATGGAATAAATTCGATACAGAATAAATTAGGGCGTGTTGGGAAAAACGCTTGAACACGCCGATTTTTATTTTTAAATGCGCACTTTCTACAACAATAAAAAATATATAGGGTGTGTCATGTGACAATACCAACTTTCTTATTTTTCATGCAATGATGACATAATTCTAGTACAATGTAATCATATACGTTGAGGGGTTTAGTTTTGTATACAGTAGTTTTGACATATCCCCACAAAAAGTAATTCAATGGCGTCAAATCAGGAGATCGTGCTGACGTTTCTATCGATCCGCGCCTCCCAATCCACCTATTTGGAAAAATTTGGATCAGGTACTGCCGGCCATATATTTCGTAATGGAGCGGTGCTGCATCTTGCTGAAAATATATTGTATTGGCAGGAACTTCTGGGTGTACAGGATCAGGATATAAGTTTGCCATAGTTGGCACGACATTATTTTGGAGAAATTCTAAGTATTTATCTCCATTCGAGTTGCCATGAATGAAAATGATATGATTTCCAACAATTCCTGCCCAAACATTAACTTGTTGAGGATATTGCGTATGTTTCTCTGTCATCCAGTGGATATTCCCCTTAGACCAATAGTGGCAATTTTGACGATTAACATGGCCGTGAAGTGTAAATGTGCTTTCATCAGAAAACAAAACAGCTTCTAATTTGATCGCATTGTTATCTAACCTTTGCCATTTGCTCACAGTGATCTGGAGTCCGCATCATTTTATAGGGATGCATTTTGCTTTCCTTTAATACTCCAAAAGTTGATGTGTGGCTAAGGTTGAACAGTGGGGCTCCTTTTCGATCAGAATTATGTGTGTTTCTTGAAACTCAATCATAATATCCAATTTCATATTATCACTTACAGCATTTGCAGCTACTTTTTTATCTATCTTACATGACCAAGCTCGCGAAACTACTTTTCTATTTTGATAATTTTTCCTCATGATACTAACGGCCAATTTGAAAAATTTTTGTGAAATAAGCGAGAAACTTCCATTTGTTTCCTTGTGTTATCAGTTTCACCAGCTCTTGCTAAATTCTCATATAATCTTAACAATCTTCTCCTTGAGAGATGAGAAAAAGTAAAGCATCTAGGTATCATTTTTGATGACAAACTGGCTTTTACGAATCATATTGAGTATATGACATCTAATGCTGCTGTATGGGTTCATTGAAAGAAGTTCTCAAGGTCTTTCAAATATTGTGACTTTAAAAATACTATATAATACTTTTGTACGTTCTCAACTTGAATACGGAGATATAATATGGCCTCCTTTTTATGAGTGTCACAAAGTTTTTGTAGCCCGAATTCAAAGAAGGTTTCGGAAATATCCGTACTTCAATACGTGCAATATCTGTCCGCTATAGGGTATTGAATATGGCAGATTATTAAATCAGATTTCATTGTCAGCCTTAATGTCCGCAGAGTATGTGCCTTCTTAAAATTTTTGTTCAACCTACTTCATAATAATATTGATTCACCGACACTACTTATCAAAATCAACTTTCTGGTACCTCGAACTTAGGCCAGAAATAGCTTAACATTTTTTTGCTCTAGGGCTCGAACAAACGTTTTGCTCAAATCTCCTATGCACAATATGTGATACTATTACACCAATATGCGCAAGCATTCTGACATTCATTTTTGTCATGTTGGAGATCTGGTTCAAGCTGTGATTGAATCAACGGTGAACGGCTTACATTGAAATATTTACGTTAATTGAGTTTTTTTTGTCTTTTTCTTTTTATTTTTTTGTTTATTATGATAGATTTAATTAGTCAGCGTATTTTTATTTAGTTTCATAGATTTAATTACTTAAGGTGTATTTTTATTTAGTTTTATATAGACTTGCTCTGTTAGTGGTTTATACTGTTGGACAATTAAGCTTAAATAAATAAATAATCATTTGTAGAGTTGTTATTTTGTGCATTTGTGTTAAGTGAACCATTTTGTGATACTATTACATACAGTTAACAGCAATAGCACCGACACTGATCACCACTGTCATGCAGGCAGACAAGATGCTAAGGAGTTTTGGCGAAAATAAACATTTTCATATCGGTAAAAAGAATCGCAGGAATGGTTTTTGCTCACTAAGCGAATTTGAAAATAAATATTTTTCATTCTTTAATATTAATTTTTGTAATAAATCTGAAAACACTTAATATTTCCGAAACGGTTGGAGATAAGTGTAGGACATTGTACATGAATTATGTCTAGAATTTTCTGAAGAATCCAAAAAAATAAATAATATACAGGGGCTTGCATTTAAAATAAAAAATTTGGTATTGACCAGTCACAAGACACACCCTATATATATTTTTTTTACGAAAAAATGCGCATTCAAAAATATATATCGCAGTGTCCAAGCGTTTTTCCCTGCAAGCCCTCCTTTATTTGTTATCGAATTTATTCCATTTTGCTGTCCCACACTGTATGAACAATCTTACATATCGCTCCTGCAGTATAGTTTCTTTTCGACAACTATTTACTTCACCTTCATCCATCCGTTCTGCTTTCAACGCCCAATTGCATAGCAGCTTTAGAGCTCAACCACCTTCTCTTTTTCTGTCCGTTTTGGGAATACATTTTTTAATTGCTTTTTAATGAATTACTTTTTTTGTTAGTTTTAAATAATCTTTGGTTGAACTATCTTCTTTTTTTAAATCTGTTAAATCTTAGGAATGCTAACGTAGACTGAGTAGTACACTTAATGACTAGCATAAAATTGAGAAATGTAAGAGTTTCTTTTGTTAACTGCTAAGTGACGGATGAAATAAATATATAGCAATAAATACAATAAAACCTTTAAAATAGGTTCTCTTATGAGACACGATTGTAGTGGTAAAAACGTTTGTATATATATATATATATATCCCTAACTGCTCATTACGCTAACAACTCATTTATTCGAAATTTTTAGCATTTCCTTAGAATTAAAACACTAACCATTGTGGTAATTTTCATAAATTTATTATTTTCTTGACAATTGTTTCGCTCTGATGACAGACTTCGTCAGAATGAAATGTTAAACTAAATACTAAACATCTGAATATATTATATAGTGTTGTAAGATAATAATGAGTATATAGGTAGAAAGCACAATATGTTTACTGTATAATATTAGTGAAGGTAAATATTATTAATATAATTTGGAATTTTGTATTATGTAAGTATATTAAGATTAAGTAAAGGAGACATATTTGTATCAGTTTGGTCATTTAAAAAATGTGGTGAATTTTTATTTTTATTGATCTCAAGTGATTCTAACAGAGTTGATTTTTTACTTTTTTGTTCTAGATGTAAAATTTCGAATGTAGTTTGTGGAATATGATTTTCATTTAATAAATGGTCGGCAAATGTAGATATGTTGTATTTCTGATTTTCATAGCCTATGAAAATCATATTCGACAAACTACTTTCGAAATTTTACATCTAGAACAAAAAAGTAAAAAATTAACTCTGTTAGAATCACTTGAGATCAATAAAAATAAAAATCACCACATTTTTTAAATGACCAAACTGATACAAATATGTCTCCTTTACTTAATCTTAATATATTATATTAATAATATTTACCTTCACTAATATTATACAGTAAACATATTGTACTTTCTACCTATATACTCATTATTATCTTACAACACTATATAATATATTCAGATGTTTAGTATTTAGTTTAACATTTCATTCTGACGAAGCCTGTCATCAGAGCGAAACAATTGTCAAGAAAATAATAAATTTGTAAAATTACCACAATGGTTAGTGTTTTAATATAATTAAAATATGAATTTTCACCAAGGAATGACCGAAACAATCATCAATTTCCTTACAAATTCGAGTTAACCAGGTTTTATTGTATCAGAAAAATCATGTGTCCATAATAACAATATTTATTATAGAACTTACATGATACCATCGGACGTTTATAGTCTTGAACGTTTACGATGATCTGTTATTGAATATCTGCGCTCTCTATTCAACACATGGAAGAGTTATTTTCTATGATATTGAATATAGAGAGGAACCTATTGTGACCGACGTCGATGTCGAAAAATAAATCTTAGTAAATATATCAAGTAGTAAACTAATGTAACTAAAATATATAGCAACGGAAAATGAAACGGTCGGGAGAAAAATCAAAGTTGAAATGTTTGATGAATTGTGAACGTCACATTTCCTTAGACCCTCCCAACTCCACTGTCACATCCCGTCACACTAACTGATACTCCCACCACTCCCTGTAGGAGAACGTATTGTATGAACGACCCCTTACTGGAAAAACCTTACCTAATTATTATTAGCCGTAACTTTATGTCATACTAGAACGAGCAACTTATTAATTTACAAATTAAAAAACAAACAAATTTTAAAACATTTCGGATATTTAAGACTATTTAATTAGTTTCTATTTCGTAACAAATTCGATATAGGACTGATCGTGATTACTGAGAAACCCACTAAAATTCCCTGCTACTATTTTATTAGCATGGTCAACTTGAATAACCCAATGACGAAATAAATGTTTGCCTTACCAGTAGGTATACAAGTAACCACCAAGATGAAAATATATTAAAAGTAATGAGGACAACGCTGAGTAAAATTGTCTCTACTTTTATACATAAACTAGCTGACCCAACTTTTGTTCTGCCCAAATGTGCCGGGTTCAGCAAATGTTCTTTAAATATTAGAATTCAATATACTCTATACTAATGTGCGAAAGAAAATCGTCAAGAATCAAAGGAATTCCTCTTTGTGTGACCTACCTGGTCTAATTGTGAATCTAAACCATCCAGGTACTCACCCAAATATACACAAAAAAATCGTTAAAATCGTTCCAGCCGTTTAGGAGGAGTTAGAGCCCGATCTTAGTGCCACCTACCGGATTTAATTGTAAACGTAAGTCATCCAAAGACCCAACCAAACATACACAAAAAATCATTAAAATCCATCTAGCCGTTTAGGAGCAGTTAAAACCGATCTTTGTGCGACCTACCTGTTCCAATTGTGAATCTAAACTATCCAGGGACTCACCCAAACATACACAAAAAAAATCGTTAAAATCGTTCCAGCCGTTTGGGAGGAGTTAGAACCCGATCTTAATGCTACCTACCGGATTTAATTGTGAACCTAAACCATCCAAAGACCCAACCAAACATACACAAAACAAATCATTAAAATGGTTCCAGCCGTTTAGGAGGAGTTAAATCCCGATCTTGGTACCACCTACCGGGTTCAATTGTGAATCTAAACTGTCCAAAGACCCATCTAAACATACATAAAAAATTCCATTAAAATCCGTCCAGCCGTTTAGGAGGAGTTAGAACCTCATCTTGTGCCACCTACCGGATTTAATTGTGAACCTAAACCATCCAAAGACCCTCCCAAACATACACAAAGAAATCATTAAAATCCATCCAGCCTTTTAGAAGCAGTTAGAACCCGATCTTTGTACTACCAACCGAGTCCAATTGTGAATCTAAACTATTCAGGGAGCCACCAAAACATACACAAAAAAATTATTAGAATCGTTCCAGCCGTTTAGGAGGAGTTATAACCCGATCTTAGAGGCAGCTGCCGGGTTCAATTGTGAATTTAAATCTTACAAAGACTCACCCAAACATACACAAAAAATTCATTAAAATCCATCCAGCTACTTAGGAGCAGTTAGAACCCGATCTTAGTGTCACCTACCGGATCGAATTGTGAATCTAAACCATCCAGAGAGCTACCCAAACAAACATAAAAATATCATTAAAATAGTTCCAGCCGTTTAGGAGGAGTTAGATCCCGATCTTAGTGCCACCTACCGGGTTCAATTGTGAATCTAAACCGTCCATAGACCCATCTAAATATACACAAAAAATTCCATTAAAATCCGTCCAGTCGTTTAGGAGGAGTTAAAACCCGATTTTAGTGCCCCATATCGGGTCCAATTGTGAATCTAAATCATCCATGTACTTATACAAACATACACAAAAAACATTCAAATTCGTCCAGCTGTTTAGGAGCAGCTAGAACCCGATCTTAGTGCCACCTATCGGGTCCATTTGTAAATCTAAAACATCGTAGGACCCAGCCAAACATTCACAAAAAATTTCATCAAAATCCGTCCAGCTGTTTAGGAGTTTGAAACCGATCTTAGTGCCACCTATCGGATCCAATTTGGAATCTAAACCATCCAGGAACCCACTCAAATGTACACACAAAAAATCATTAAAATCGTTCCAGCCGTTTAAGAGCAGTTAGAACCCGATCTTAGTGTCACCTATCGGGTCCAATTGTAAATCTAAACCATCCAGGGACTCACCCAAACATAGGCAAAAAATTTCATCAAAATCGGTCCAGCCGTTTAGGATTTTATAAAGAACGTACAGACAAACATTCTCATGTATATATAAAGATTAGTAACAATGCAGCCATCGACTATTGGCAATGGATAAAAGTTCATTGGAAAATATTTGAATTAATAATTTACATTTGATTTTAAAGTTGACCTGAGGTAATTGATATTTTTGTCCTCGAGAAAAGAACAAAGGGACATTAAATAAACAAATTTTAAGAATTATGAAATTACCATACCCACTTTTAATTTCTTGCAAGAGCGTGTAAAATATAAAGTAGGTGCTTCAGCAATAAATTTTTACGATATGCAACAAACAATTCATGTGTCCCCAAAGTATGCCTATGATATAAATTGTTTGTCCCCAATATATACTGAATATATATGAATGACCTAAATATTTAACGCATAGATTGAGGACTGTCCAGAAAATTTTCACTTCATATATGTAGCGCATAGTATCAGGACCGTCCTTAAACTATACGTAAGATATAAAAAGTCTAAAATATGCATTATTCTTAAATATTGGCCATAAATTAAGTATACATAAGCAAAATTAGTTTTTCTTTAGAATATTTACCTCTTATATGACCTATGTATGCAGAGAAAATCAATAAAAAAAGCTGTCCCCAAAGTATGCGTCCCACATGTATATATATATATATATATATATATATATATATATATATATATATTGTAATGGATTTAAACAGACATGAAATAATACAAAAGTTTAGTATTTGAATAATAAATGAACGGGGAGTTTCCTATGTTGCAAATAAAATTCATACAAAGGAATTGCAGAAATCATAACAGATAGTTAACCTAAAAACTATTCGCAAACTATGTAAAAAGAATGTTTCAAAAGCAAATTGTTGAACCAAAAGATTGTAAAGGGTGATGAGCTTGCTTTTACCCATATTAGACCCCATGACAAATTATTTGTTGAAATAGTTCTTCAGTGTCCTTTGAGTAAAAATGAGTGATTTGAAAAAAAAGTAGTTGATGAACTTCATAAACTGCCCGAATAAATTTTAAACGTCGAAAGGTGCTTGTGACTGGACTAAATGATCTTTGTCAGGCTGATTTGGTAGAAATGATCCCTTATGCTAAAATTAATAAAGCATACCGTTACATTTTGGTTGTTATTAACGTTTTGAGCAAATTTGTTTGGTGTGAACCGGTAAAAAGCAAATCTGCTACAAATGTAACACATGCAATGGAAAACATTCTCACCAAAATGAAAAGTGTGCCACGAAATCTTCAAACAGACAATGGAAAAGAATTCTATAACAAAGAATTTCAGAAATTAATGGAACGATTTAAAATTAATAGTTGAAAGAGTAAACAGAACTTTAAAAATTTAATGTGGAAACAATTTAGTCTACAAAGCACGTATAAGTGGTTAGACTTACTTCCTAAAATTGTGAAAACTTATAATAATAGTAAACACTCTACTATACATATGAAACCAAGTGATGTCAATATAAAAAAATCTAAAATTCTGCTTAGCACTGTATATAAAAAAAGTACAGTTGTTGATCCTAAAAACATAAAATTCAAGGAAAATGAGTTTGTTCGAATTAGTAAACATCGAGGAAAATTCACAAGAGGATATACCCCTAGTTGGTCTAACGAAATATTTAAAATTAGAAAAGTGAAATATACAAATCCTCCAACTTACCTTTTACAAGATCAGAATGATCAAGATATCGCAGGAGTATTTTATACTGAAGAACTTCAGAAGACAGCGCCTCCACATATTTACCTGGTTGAAAAAATTGTTAGAAAAAAGGAGACAAATACTTTATTAAATGGTTAGGACTAGAAAACAAATTTAATTCATGGGTACATAAAAATAAAATACTTTAAGATGTAATTATTTAATTTAATTAAAATTAATTTACTTTACATATTGTTTTATTTAAATCTATCTGTATATATTCTAAACCTATGCTTACAATCTAAAACAGGATTGATAATATGTGATAATTTTACAATTTTATCATAAAATCGAAATCTGTCTGCAGCTACGTATTCCCAATGCGATTTCCTTGATTGTTGGTATGCATATTTCCATACTACCATTGTCATTACCTGGTTATTTTCTTTAAAGGTGACTTTTTTCATTTTTCTCAAAATAACTTTCAAATAATTCGGGATATACATCCATAAATTCTATAGCTAACCCAATATTTTCAGAAGGAGAGTTTTGGCATGTATGCAGAATGTTAAAAGCTCTTGTATAAAAATTCCCTCTTTCGCTTTGTAATTCCTCTTGCAAAACTTTTAGATAACGTTGGAATTGTTGCCTTTTAAATAATGCTATCATATGTTTCAAAAGAGGTATCAACTCCCATAGTTTACAAACGGATTCATATCCCAAATATATATATGAAACTTTTGACCAAAGTTGAATTATTTTAGTATTTGAAATACTATCAAAATAAATGATGAATTCATGTGTAGAAATCGTTTCGTTCACATCATTTCCAAAGAAATAATTCGTTATTACTCCTTGATATTTTAACAACTTATTCCAATCGTTTTCATTGAAGAATAATGAATTATTTTTCATACCTGCTATTTTTACACCAGGTTCAACTCCATATTCGTATACTAATCCAACACTCACAAATTTACTTTTGGAAGCATTCAAAGGATACCTTCTTTCACCTATTATCACTAATTCTGTTTCCTTTTTAGCTTTATTCTTCTCTATTTTTTGATTACAAAATACACTTTGTGATGGTGTTGTAGAATATTGACCAAACATCTTGCTGGAGCAAATTATAAACTGAGGAACCTTCTTACAGACTCTCCATTATATTCGTTGCAGATATGGTGGTGGGAGATGTAGTAGGAAGTGTGGTGGGAGATGGTATTTGAAGTTCTTCTTCTTCTTCTTCTTCATTTTTTTTCATTTCATTTTCAATTTTTTTGTGGCAATCTTCTGAACAATAATCTTTTGGGAATGCTAATCTGAACTTGGCTTTTTCTGTTAGATAGTTGAACACTTCAGATATCTCGGAAATTTTTAGTTTGCTCACCGAAGATGCCCAACATTCCTCACAAATTGAATTTTTCTTGTACAGTTTTGTTAGTTTTAATGCTTTATTATTTTGTTCCGCCATATTGTAGCACTCATCTTCTGTTAGTATTTTCCCCATAACGTAAATCGCCTCATGTTCATACTCAAAAATATTTTTTTAAAGTTCATCGCAAACATAATCCAATGCACTTTTCAAGTCTTTCACTTCAACAACAGATGTATAGGCACGCCACATTTTTAAATCGTTAAATGGTAACAACAAATCAATCAATCAATCAAACGACATTACTACGAATATGTGGATTTGTGGAACGCTGGTTCCGTCAAAGCCGTAATTTATGTTTGCTGTGTTATAGATTAAAATTTAGTTATCCGATAAAATGGAAAGAAAAACATCAAACCGAAAGTGCGATGTAGTTGATTTTGAAAATACATCAAGGAAAAATCAAAAATTACAATTCTACCGTTTTTCTGGATTTCTATAGCAATCGGAGAGGAAGGAAAAAAGGGATTACAGAAGTTCGTCATTAAGGGCAAATAAATTAAATTTCATTACTAAATACATAAAATTAATCACAATTATTGTTCTGTTAACAAAAATAAGATTCAATAACTCTTGTAATCAGAAAAGTTTATCATGTAAATAATTTTCTTTCCAAAATAAATTGAAATTTAAGATTAATATAATTTTTAATTTTTTAATTAATATTTTCTTTAAGGAATACAGAAAAAAAAGTAACTTTTTAGTTACAGGAAGGATGAAAAGCCATGGCAACCAGGAACATATTCAATGATTTGATGTTGTCATTTCGATGGAGCAGAAAAATCAAACAATGTAGATACATAACAAAGTTTATAATTTAACTATCTTTCCTGTAATATATCAACATTTGTACTCTTTTAAATAAATAACATATTATATTTATTTTTTTATGAGCGCTATTATTAGTTATTAAAAAAGCTATAAATAATATATAATCAATATTCATTTCTTTGTGAATTAACATATATATTTGCATCTGTTGTTGCTTTATTATCCTTGTTACAACTTCAAAATGTTTATCTTGATCCATTAAAGCTTCATCGTCAGTGAAATCTATCAATAAATTATATATAATGAATAAAGTTCATTTATTTTTTTCTTATATATATTTACTTACTATTGTTAATCTCAATTGGAGCTTCATATACTCCTTAAATTGCATTTTTTTCTTGTCGTAGGTACTCGTAATTTTTCAGACCACAAACCAGCATGAAGATTTTGCTTTTTTATATACATATTGCAGGAAATATAGTTGGATTGTAACTTTTGTTATGTGCATTGTTTACTTTTTTCCCAAATAATTTGACCACTGCAAATCATTGAACTTGTTTCTGGTTGAGATGGATTGCCGCACTGCTGTAATTAAAAAATCTGTTTTGTTAATAGAACAACAATTATGATTAATTGTATACATACAATAATGACAACGTGGAAATCTAATTTATTTACCCATGATGTCGAACTGCTGCAATTCATTTTTTATTCATCTCTAGTTGGTCTGGAAATCCATGGAAGTGGTATAATTGTATTTTTGGGTTTTTTCTTGGTGTATTTTCACAATCAATAACACCGCACTTTCGGTTTGATGTTTTTCTTTCCATTTTATGGGATAACTAAATTTTAGTCTATAACACCAAACATAAATTACGGCCTTGACAGAACCAGCGTTCCACAAATAGAACACGAGATGGAGCAAATGTCTATTGTCAAAGATACTTTATTAGCGTATATGAAGTGAAACATCTATAGTGAATAGTAGTGGTGGAGAACTATCGATAGTCGGCACCATCGATAGTTATCGATAGTTTTCGATAGTATCAGAAAACTAAAAATAGTATATCTACAAATAAAAAACCTTCTGATTTTTTTAAAAGATTTATTATGAACAAACTAAATACCGCTATATATATATATATACATATATTTATGTGGAAAGGCAACAATTGTTTTATCCTTCCAAATGGTTCTCGGTCCTCGGTTTATATATTTTTGATTGAGAAGTCTTGGGTTTTTGGGACCATTGAAATAATTCTAATTTAGTTTTGACAACCTATGAAATGTATAAATAAACAAAAAACTAGTGAAATAATAAAATACTGTTACTTACATCATTTTACACACACTTAACCACTGTAAATAAAATTAACATATTTGAAAAGTATTGCGCCACTACAACCAAATTTATCTGTCTGCCTCATGATAGTCAATATGCAAGTTGTGTTCGCCTCTTCGGGCCGCAAAGAAATAAATCAGTAGAGTGGATTCGCCGATTCTAATGCCACCCCCCACCACTCGACCTTGACCTTGTCCCCTAACCTTGACCCCTTGACCTTGACCCCTAACCTTGACCTTGACCCCTTAACCTTGACCCTTGACCCATAACCTTGACCCCTTAACCTTGACACCTTGACCGCTTGACCCCCTATTAAAAGTTACTATTTAAAACCAGAATTACCAATTACCCCCAAAAAAAATGAATGTTAATAATACAAATGCAGGCAAATTTCTGAAATTTTTAGAATTTCTATATCTATGAGTAATTATATAGAATGTTAATGTTACCATTTCATTTTGAACTTCCCAATTTAATAATTAAATATTGAATTTATATATACTAAATGTTTGCTACAATTTTAAAATATAATTGTACATTTTTTTAGTACAACAATAATTATTTTTAGTACAAATGAATTGTATATTTTCTCTACAGCAAAAATAATATAATACTTATAATCAGTATATTTCATTTATTGCAGTAATAGTGGACTGAGATATTTTATTGAATTTGTAGATTTTGTATTTAGCAAACCACATAAATAAAATTGTAATAAACCATTTGTTTAATAATTATATGAATGAATTGTAATATTGTGTAACAATTAAATTATTAGTTTTGATTTTGTTAACTATCCTTAGAAAGCTTGTATAATCTTAGCCTAAAGTTTACTGAAAGTAAGTAAGGTTGATGAGTATGCCTTACCATTGTGCCTGTACAGTTTTTTTTTCATCATTCCAATTTCATTAGTTGTAATGTTATACAAATATGGTTATGACTAAATTCTAGATGTACTCCCACACTAGATCAGAAATAGCAAATAATCTATATATAAATAGGCAAAAATGATACAGTTCAGTACCATGTTCCCATCTGTTTGTCAAACAATTTTCTGTATTTTATTTTATTTTTATTTATTACCTTTGTTACGAGTGTTACTGTTATCAATAAAACATTTTGGAAATACTTGTTTTTTCCCATCCTTAAACCCTTTACTTTAAAAGTGTAGATATATTTGTCATTACATTAGTCAATATAGCAAAATTGAAGGCATTTTGTGACATAAAATTCAACAGCAAACTACGCAAGCCGTCACTTCAGGAGTAGTTTCTTAGGTGATATCTTACATGATTTTAACAGCAAATTCATAGAAATGATTTATTTAATCAATAAAACAAAAAATATGATTTTTTATGGTATTAGGCCTATATTGAGAAAGACAATGAAGGAATCATGATCATGTCGATGGAAAAGTTGTAGAGAACTGGAAAACCCTGAAAATAGGCGTTTATAGGTCCTGATAGGGGTATTTTCTGCCAAGAAAAGTTGGAAAAATTGACATATTTTCAAAAATTCATATCATTGTATTAAAAACTAAAAGATTAATCTTTTGTAAATGACAGATTATAATGTTACTATAACTGTTCACAAGATGAGTATTGTGAAATAAATAGTTTTTGGAAAATTGCAATTAAACAAATTAGATATTTTTCAATACTGTACAATATTAACATTTAAAATTAAATCAAAAGTGTTTTTAACATGTTGTAATGATTATGATTCTTGCTCTAGCCCAAGGAATATATCGGAGGGCTGCAAGACTTTATGAAGAACGTTTACGTTATCGAAAACTTCCTGGTCATAAAACCATTCCATGTGTTTATTTGGAAGCTTAACAATAACATTTAGTTCGTACGTGAAGACGTCATATTTATGACGAGAATGATATTGGCGTGCTTGTAATATTGGCAATTATTCACGAGGATCCCTATATCAGTACTAAACAAATTCAAAGACAAACTGGAATACCAGAACAAATTGCCTTTAGAATAGCGAGAAAATTATGAGATCAATCATCATATTGCTCTCACCCAAGCCTTCACACCAAATGAACAGAAATGTTTCGAAACGACAGAACTTTTTTCATAACATGATATTAATAGTGTTACATTTATAAATAAGTTAATTTTTTTACTTTGTACTATGTTCACAAAAAAATTGAAATTTGCCAAAAGGCACAAGTTTTCAGGCATCAAAAAAGATTTTAGCCCATAATTATAATTGTATTATTAAATAATTGTATTGATTACTGTTTAAATTAAAAATATTTTAGTAGTTATTAACAAATAGATGTTGGAGAATTAAATGTAAAAAAAAATATTTATTTTTACATTCTTGTGTTCCTATTACATATTTATTTTGAAAAGTGTTCCTTTACAATGTTGGTGTTTCTTCTCTCTTGTTCACCTCTCTCTGAGTAAAAAGTAATTAACAATTTTAGAGTTGGTATTTTATGATTTCATGTGTTGCAAAATTTATTATCAATTTTAACAGTTAAGTAGGAGCGACAGTATTATCAACCATAAATTGCACTGCCACACAAAAACGTTATCTGATCCAGAAATTTGGCATGCTTTCTAAAGTATTTTAATGTGCTGATAACCAAGACATGGTCAGAATTGCTCCATCTCCCTTTGGTTTTCAGCAAAATGCTAAAGAAGATTAAAAATGTTGTCTATAAGGCATATTTTACATAAGACCATGATTAGCAAGCAAAAATCCTTTAGAGAGCACATAAACTCAATGTTCTCGTGAGAGAATGAGATACTTCCCAATATTTTAATTTTACAGTTTACGCATGCTCTGCTTATAGAGCCATCTTCTTGGGTAGTCTACATGCAATTTAACAATTAAGACCCAGAATTTCTCCATTACCTTCTGAAGTTGGCTGGTCTCCTAGGTGCTTTAACCTAATTACTTTAGCAGTACCAGAATATTTGAATGTATGAGCTGACTGTCTTTACTGATTCAAAACTAATGGTAAATTCCTCAATGGCAAAATAAAGACAATTCTCTCTCTCTCTCTCTCTCTCTTGATGTTTGTTATCAGGAATGGAATCTTCAACTTTAGTGTTACTATTTGTGATACAATTGGAAAATGAAAATTTATACTTTTATCATTGTTTCTTTTAGGTATAAACTAGTACTACTAAAATTACCAGTAACTATTTGTATAACTTTAAATACTAAATTTGGAGAAAAAACAGTTTTAACAGTACATGTACAAATTTATAGTTCACACTATGTAACTATTTTACTTATTATTTACCATAAAAAGATTTTGAGATAAACATTCACAAGTAAGTTTTTTTGTTGATAAAGTTATTTAGATTGTGTGTACCCTGCCACACCATTATTGAAAATACCAGCTAAATCACTTAAATAACCCTCATATGTCTTCATAAGAAGAGCTATACAACGGAAGGCTTTGGTTTGATTTTAAAAAATGTGATTGATTATTCTAAAACCAGGTTCAAATAATTGTTTATATTGGTTCCTCAGATTAGTAAATAATTTATATAGTAAAAAGTTCATGCTTGAGTACAAAGTTTCATGTTAACTAAATATTTCTTTAAAATAGCAACACTTAAAATGTCTTGAAAAATTTGTTCAAACTTTTGTTTTTGTATGGACTAAACTTCAAAATGATTATGTAGTACTTGAATTTAACATAAAAAATGGTTTTAGAAAGCAACCAAGTTACTAGTATAAATCTAAATTAAGGAAAATTACTTTTTCAGCATCCTTTCAAACCTTTTATTCCGATTCAATATAGGTGACAAATATTTCTAATATAGTGCACCCATAGCACTCATATAAAACAACTGAAATACTCAAGGGTTGTGTTGGTACGTACATATTTCTAGAATACATAAAAACGATTTCTGACAATGTCTTTTTTAAATAATTAAAAATTCTTTTCATCACAGTGAATAAACTTCTACAATTAAATTATTTCTTCTTTTATCATTATAGAACCAATTTCACTTGCATTTTATTATAGAATAATTTCTTTTTCGAGCATTCTAATTTCTAACATTTTCAAACAATGGTTTTCCATATATTTTTTTCTTGTCTAGTTGGACAAAAAGCTTCAAAGGTACACCTGAGAAAATATCTTCAGAAGTTTTTGAAGTTCTTGAATTGGTGCCATAATCAGCTCAGTAATTATATAATAATGGGTACTTCAGAAATTAAATTATATAGGATATTTATCTTGAGTTCTAAAAAAATTTACAAATAAAATTTTGCTTGCAAGTCATTTTTATCCATGTACAATGTATTTCATTGACTTAATACATTTATTAATATTAAATACAAATTTTACCAATCATTTTAAATTTGGTTGTTTAACTATGATGTTTAAATTTGCAATTTTTGGATGTGTACTTACTTTACAATACATTTTCAAAAAAAATTCTTGATAGGTTCTGCTCTAACTGCATAAACTCTTCTTTCCTATTAATAATTAACCAATCTTCAGTCAGTCAGTTTTTGGTTTTAATGTTAGCTCTCAGGCATGTAACAAAACCATCTTTTCTTATTTATCCACAAACTTTTTGTTGCTTTATTTCGCAGATCATATGGAGAGAATATTTTGTGGGAATATAATTAACTGAAAATAATTTTCAATATAATCAAGTCAATAATACTACATTTATAATTAATAAATAAAAACTTAACAGCATTTATTTTTAGAAATACTTACTTTTCATTATAAAAATACATTTTGTAATCTGTTGTTGTATTTTGTAAAATGTATAGGTTATAATTTTTCATTGACTTTTAAATGTTATTCTACGAACAAATTACCCCGTCGTCCCAGTGGCGCCCCCAAATTGATACCCTTTTGTGGACACTTTTTGATACACAGAGTGTGTCCTCCTTTTACTCAACGCTCCATATCTTATATACTCCGATATATACTCCAATTAAGTTCTGTCATGCATCTTTATTGTTTATATACCTTTATATTTATATTTATGATATAATTGTAAACGCAAGTCACATTGTTCAGTATTTAAATGTTAATAAATTAAAAATGTGCTGAGCATCGACCTTACCTTATCAAGTCCAAAAATAGTGGTGTGAGAATTCATTAAAATATGTGAAAACACACACACAAGATGATTCAATGAGGTATTAAAACAGTCTTTTCAAACAGGAGAAATGAGGTGAAAAACTCTTGAGACTGACCAATGCATATTAACTAGTATATAGAAAGAACTAATGATAGTTTCTTAATTTTGAATGAAGGTAAGAGATTTTATTATAAAATGAACAACATGTTAACCATTATTACACTTTTAGTGCAAGAGAAATAAAACAAAGTATACTTAATACAGACCATCACCTGCAAACAAAGATAACAGAGAAATATAAGACATCTTACAAAAATATCTCAATAATCAGAGAACATTCAATGATTTATTATTCTCGGTTCATCACTTTTAACAATTTCTAATTGTATCAGTCAAATAATGTAATGTGGTATGGGAAGCTTATAAATAAATAAAACCAGAGGGTTTGTAAAACCTTGTTAAGAAACTGCCCCACTTGCCAATAAATAACAGTTATAAAGTAGATAGATAGATTTTTTTTTTTGAGAAAATTAATAACAATTATAAAATCTATATAATCTACCACTTTGTCTTGTGCTTACGTATATAAATAAAAAGCGGGGATTTAGAAATTTAGATATTTTTATATTTGTTTTTGTAAATCGTATGTTGTTGCTCCGCCTCTTGACTTCGTTAAGTAGGCATCATGGAATGTGAATTTTGCGAAGAAGTTAAAAACAAAGAAGTTTTTCATTGCCAAAAGAGAGTATGTAAAGGATGCGGCAAATTAACTTCATCAGAGATAAAAGTGTTACAACTTAACACCAGAGTAATGAAATTTCATTGTCAAAAATGCATAGGAATGGATACATACAACTTATTAAAAAATACAATTGAGAACAAACAAACTATAATTGACAGCAAAGATGAAATAATAAAATTACTAAAAAAGGAGCTTGAAGAAAAACGGTACCATATTGGAACACCAAAAACGTATAGAGAAATGGCAAAGGAATCAATGTCAGCTGAGAAGACAATACTCATTAAACCAAAAGATAAGAAGCAAACTAGTGAGAAGAAAAAAAGAAAAAAGTATAGAGCCAAGCACTTTGGGGGTAGGAATATATACTGTGAAATATGTACGGGATGGGGGAGTTGCTATAAGTTATAAAAGTGAGGAAAAACGAGAACAATTATGTGTAAATATTAAAGAACTGATGGGCCAGAATTATGAAATTTCAGAACCGGAAAAAAAGAATCCAAGAATAAAGGTTTTTAATATAAACAAAGATGATTTAAATGATACAGATGTATTTATAGAAAAAATCATTAAGCAAAACAAAGTAAATACAGAAGACAAGAGAAGGATGATGAAATGGATATATAAATATGAAGTTAAGAAAGAAGGAAAAGCCCCTAGAATAAAGGTAATATTAGAATTAGACCATCAAACCTATATTCAGTTAAAATCTAGGGAAAGGATTAGTATAGGATGGAAAAGCTGTTATTTTATGGATCACCTAAATATAATTCAATGTTATAAATGCTAGAAATTTGGTCACATAGCAAAGGAGTGTAAGAGCGAAAAAGAAACATGCCCAAATTGTACAGGAGAACACAAAAGCAATGACTGTACTGCACGAACAAAGGAATGTATTAACTGCAAAAATGCATCAAAAAATTTGGGTGTAGAGAACATTGAATATAGGCACGCAGCATATGACAAAAATTGTGAATGTTATAAAAGAATTTTTAATCAAATATAAAGAAAACGACAATATCCTGATATTTATAATCCACATATATAGCAACTATCATCACAAATATTATACTTAAATATACAAAGTTTTACAGCCCATAAAACAGAATCAATCTGGTTAGTACATCATTGGAAACCTTTAGCCATATATTGTTTATCAGAAACTCATATAACTGAAGATTTTTCAGAAAATGATTTGTATATAGAAGGATATTATCAATACAGAGCAGACTCTAAAAGTAGACAGACCGGGGGAAGTATAATTTATATGAGAAATGAAATTAAATCTAAAGAAATACTTAAAATCATAATGGATACAAAATTATGATTAATAGGTATAGAAGCTAATATAGATAATGTAAAATATAAAATCTTATGTCTGTACCATTCTCCAAATGCGAATCATACTGAATTTTTGGAAAAATTAGATGAAATCCTTCAAAATGAATTATCCAGAGAGGGAAACTTAATACTTGTTGGAGATTTTAATGTAAATATGGCAATGAATACATTTTATTCAAGGAAACTTAGTAACGTTTTAGAAAGTTTAGGGGCATATCAACATATAAAGAAGTTTACAAGAGTAACACAACAAGGAGGAACAATTATAGACCTACTAATTACGGATTTGAAGAATATAAACTATGATGTACATTTAACACCCAAAATTACAGATCATTCTATTATAACAATAGACCTACAGAAAAAGCAAAAATGTAAAAAGGAAAAGAAAACCATAAGAGACCTTTCTAAATTTGAGGAAACTAAGTATCAAATGGATTTAATAGGAAAAGAATGGGACAATAATAGCGTAGATATCGACGCCCTATCTGATAGATTAATATCAAACATTCAAGAAACTTTGAATATACATGCACCTTTAAAAGAAATAACAATACAAAAGTAAAGGGGAAACAAACAATGGTGGACAGAAAAAATTGGTTCAGAAATAACACAAAGAGACAGACTATACGAGACAGACTGTACAGAAAAGCTACACTAACTAAATTAAACCAGGATTGGCAATTATTTAAACAAAAAAGAAATTCAGTAACCGCAATGATTAGAAATCAAAAGATAGCATATTATTTCAAAAAGATAGATGAAGTAAAAAATGACTCAAAAGAAATGTGGAAAACTGTAAAACACCTTGTAAAAGGAAGCATAAAAAATGAAGATAAAAACGGAATAATATTCAATAATGAGCTTGAAACAGACAATAATAGAATAGCAGAACAATTTAATAACTTTTTTGTAAGCAGTATAACAGAAATAATACGTAATTTAAGCTGTAATAATTCAACTTTTAATGAAATAGTAAATAATATACAGAGTCTCAATTGTCGTTTAAAAGCATTTAAAAAAATTGAATTTATGGAGCTTAAAAAAATTGTAAAAGATATGAAGAACAAAAAAAGTAGTGTAGATGGGATAAACATAGAGATACTAAAAACATCATTTCAGGTTGTAGGTAATCATTTTTTGCAAGTCATCAATACAAGTATCGAAATGGGACAATTCCCTGAGAACTGGAAAACTTCAACAATAATACCCATAGAAAAGAAAAAAGATTCAAATTTATGCAATAACTTTCGTCCAATAAATATGGTGCCCAGTTATGAAAAACTATTAGAAATAGTCGTCAATAATCAAATAGTGGAATATATAGAAGAGAATAAAATTTTAAATCGTTCTCAAGCAGGCTTCAGAAAGAACAACTCGTGTGAGACTGCCTTACAGTCAGTACTGGCGCAATGGAAAAATTCACTTAGCTCAAATAATAATAATAATAATAGGCGCATTGTTTCTTGATTTTCGAAGAGCATTTGAAACTGTCAATAGAGACTTGTTAGTCTGAAAATTAGAAAAATATGGAATACAGGAGAAAGCACTGAAATGGATTACAAGCTACTTATCTGGAAGAAGTCAAAAAAGACGATACAACAACAACGAATCTCCACTGAAAGAAACAATACATGGTGTCCCACAGGGTGCTGTAATGGGACCAAATTTGTTTGTAATATACATTAATGACATTAATCAGTACATTGAAAAAAGCCATATTCAATAATATAAATACAATAGTGAACACCTTAAATTTAGAAATGAATAACGTATCAAAATGGTTAAAGAAAAATAATCTCAGCCTCAATATCGATAAAACAAAGTTCATGATAGTGAGAAATAGGTATAGCCCTGTAAATGTGACACAGTATCAAGGAGTATGGGTAGAAGGAGTAACAAGTGAGTAAATGGAAATATTTGGGTGTCATGATAGACGATTGTTTAACGTTCGCGAACCATGCATTATATATGACAAGTAAATTATCCAAGAAAGTGAATGCTCTAGGAAAGATGAGATCAACGTTAACTGAATGGTCCAAACTCTTAGTTTATAAGACCATAATAATGCCTCATTTTAATTTTTGTCCAACCATTTTATTTCTATTAAAAAAAGACAGAACCAGGCCTTACGTATAATATTGAACACTAATAGATATGCTCATATAAGGACAATGTTGGAATCTGTAAACCTTCTAAGTGTTAAACAGTCAATTCACTATAACACGTTAATATTTATATTCAAAATGATCCACGGTCTAGTTCCAAACTATTTGTTGAATCACTGTAAAAGAGTAGAAAATGTCCACAGTTTCACAACCAGGAACGCAGAAAACTTTTATATAACAACAGTGCACAGAACATCTGATCAACAAAACCTATTCCACAAAGGACTTAAACTGTACAACGAGCTACCAAACAACGTAAAAAATGTAATAAATTAAGTGATTTTAAAAAACATTGTTTTAGTCATATAAAAAAATACTTTTAGCGCTGTAACATTATATTGATATAAATTAATTAGGGAGATTGAATATTATATATATATATATATATATATATATATATATAAAAATGAAACGGATATCCGGTAACTATCCGGTATCCGGCCTATCCGGCCTATTTTCACTATCCGGCCGGATACCGGATAGTAGGGCACTATCCGGCCGAATACCGAATACTAGATGTTTCCCGCGATACCGTTCGCGCTGAGTGCTTTACGGCGTAAAGTTTACGCCCTAAACTCGTCTATATCGCGCTTTTCTGTGGGAATACAAAAGTTTCTAAGCCTATCTATATCGTTTCTCGTTGTCTAATCTATCTCTGTATCAAATTTCATCAAAATCAGTTCTTTAGTTTAGGCATGAGAGAGTAGCAGACTGACAGACAAACAGACTGAATTTATAATATTAGTAACGAATTATTTTGCACATACACACACATATATGAAATAAAAATAATATAACAATAGGTTATGGACGGACACCATTTATTAAATTAAAATAATGACAAAAATTGTTTGATAAAATAAAAAGTTAATTACTAAAAATTTACTTAGTGTTAGTACTCAAAATTAACTAGCGGCAAATTATGGTGAATGAATACTAGGTTTTCAGCATTTGTTGGTAAGAGGCGACTCCGCTTGGCTTCGTATACCAGACCAGCTTCTGAAAATAGCCTTTCGCTGTAAACGCTACTGGCAGGTGCTCCAAGATAAATTCTTGCAAACTTCGCCAATTGAGGGTATTGGTTTGAATTGACCGACCACCAAAGGTATGGGTCGCGATTGCGATCTATTCGAGATAACTTTAAGAAAAAGTCAATCTCATTAGAAATTGGATTTTGTTTTTCTTGATCGCGACAACTGCTACTGTTGTCCTTTGCCACTTCATTGAAACAGTCCCAAAAAGTGTTATGAGCTTCGCGTGTGAAATTTGATCCAGTTTCATCTTCTTTTTGTCGTTTAGCAGGTGTTGAAGACGGCGATGATCTATTACTGTCGGAAGAAGAATCGTCGTAAGAGTTTTTTATATATTCTATCAGGATTTTCTGTCGGGCTTTTTCAGTTTCAAGAACTCCTAAATAGTCTGATTTGAATCTTGGGTCTAGAAAGGTAGCAATTATGAAGTTTAGATCTTCTTCTAAGGATTTAAAACGACTTTCCAATTCAGCTTTCAAGGAGGCTCTTAAACGTGCTAAGTCTGGTGTTCTTTGTGCTGTCTCGGTTTTGTCCAAATACTTTTTTAGTGCATTAACGTGTGGTATCACTTCGGATATACAGGAAAGGCCAGAACTGGTAATTTTTGTTATTTCTTCAAATGGTTTTAAAAGGTTTATGCACTGCTCCAACAGACCCCACTGTTGTATCGTCAAATTAGTCAGTGTCTCATGTTCAACAACATAAAGAAAGATAGCCCTTTTTTGTTCCACCAAGCGTACAGCCATGTAGTAGGTAGAATTCCACCTCGTGTTGATGTCCTGCACTAACTGATGCTGCGGCAAATTTAACTCCTTTTGAATTGCAAGTAATTTTTCTTGTGCCAAACCTGAATGATTGAAATGAGTTACTAGACGTCTACCAGTAGCAATCACTTCTAATAGCTCAGCCTGGACCTTCATTGACTTATCAATAACTCGCTGAAGCGAATGTATGAAACATCTAGCGGAACGATACTCTCCAACTCGAGCTCCTTTCACCATATTAGCTCCACTATCATGGATTAGTAAGTGAATTTTATCTTTCTCAATATCCCAGCGAGCAGCTATAGCGTTCAGTTCGTTTGCTATATTTTCACCTGTGTGTGATCCTGAAAACGGTTTCATAGCAAGAACGCCGTAATTCAGCTGAAATTCCGGAGACAACCAATGGGCTGTGAAACTTAGGAAACTGGAACTATTGTGCAGGCAGGTCCAAATGTCAGACGTAACAGAAATTGCAATAGCTTTAGAAATGTTTGCTTTTATTTTGTCGCGAATTCTATTGTAGATGTCTGGAATAATTTTTTGAGATATATAAGTGCGACTTGGTAATTCATAACGAGGTAGCGCTTGTTCTAAAAGTCTTTTAAACCCAACCTTTTCTACAATACTGAACGGCTCGTTATCCATTGCAATCATTTCTGCAATTAAATAATGATACTTTTTGGCTTTGGCATCATTCACATCCCAAAGTAATTTTCTTTCAAACGATTCCGACAGTGTTAGCTGTTTTTCTGCAGTTGTAGAAGGAGCAATTGGGCTGGGATTGGCACGTTGTGAAACCGTAATTGGTCTTGAAATTTCGCTAGTTTTACTTGTATTTATTAATCTAGACTCCTCTGGATGTTTGGACTTTAAATGATTACTCATGGCAGACGTACCTGATGAATGAAAAAGAAACGTATTTTAAAATATTGTACCTAGTACCTACCCATTCACAATATGCATAAATAAACTGAAGTCTGAAGCTTGCATTAATAAAATATAGTTTAGAAAAAAATTAAATTTTAAATTTCAAATTGAGATTGTAGTAGTAGTAATGAAAATTAAAATGAAATGAATGACCAGCGAAATAACTAATTTAAGAATACTGCTAAGTAGTATGTTTGTTTATTAACAAAATAAGTTTGAAAATATAAGAGTATTCTATTCTCGCATTAAAATTGAAGCAAAAACATAACCTCTAAAACTTACATACCTGCCTTTTTTCCTTCACCACCGCGAGAAATTTCAACGTGACACAATAAACATGACGCGTACTTGTTATCGTCACTTTTTAAATCAAAATATTGCCAAACTGGCGATCTTTTTTTTGATACTGACATTTTTTAATAATCGACAAGTTAAATAGAAAGAAAAACAATGGAATAAACAACTGCACACAACCTGACATGTGCGATTACACCCGAATGCGTCCGAATATTTCCGATCTTAATCACGCGCGCATATTCAAATTAAATTGTAAAGCGATAAGCGGCCGAATATCCGGTGGCCGGATATCCGGCGCTCCGGCCTCGTAGTTAGCCGAATATCCTGTATTCGGTATCCGGCCAAATCACTATCCGTTTCATCTCTAATATATATATATATATATATATATATATATATATATATGTATAGATGTGAGTAGATCTATAAAGTGTATAAAGTTGTATTTATGTTAGCTAAAGCTATTAATAGATAAATAATAATATCTTTATTTGCTCAAATTTTTGTATAATATACAAAAAATAACCCTTGCAGGGTGTAGAACATGTCAAAAAACTTAGAACAAATGCAATCTAAACTAGACAACCATTAAGATAAATTACATACAATACATATACTCAATTTTATTTTACATTAGACAATAGATATTTCATCAAAAAAGAAACAAAACAATTACCTAGTTACTTATTCATTTCAGTGTGAGGTAGGTGGTAAGTATTGCTCTTTTTTTTGTCTTCATAATATTCATGCAGAGAATAGTATGTTTTTTTCAAAAGATATTCTTTTAGTAATAGTTTTAATTTTTTCATTGGCTGTTCTTTAATGATTTTCATAATTTCATTATATAAACTAATGATAATAAATTTAACATTTCTCTGAATATATGTATATTTACATGTCTCTGTTATTAAATTTTTCTGGTTTCATGTTTATGTATTTGTTCACAATCTTTAAATAATTCTTTATGTTGGGTAACAAAAATTATTGCTTCATAAATGTACAAATTAATCAATGTTAATATTTTTTTATCAATAAAAACATCTCTACAGCTATCTGTTCTTTTCATGTTATAAATATTTCGAATACATCTCTTTTGTAGCTTCAGCACTCTTGGAATATCAGCTGAATTTCCCCAGAATATTATGCCATAGCAAATTCTTGATTGTATATAGGCACTATATGAAACTAATGCGGCCTCACTTTATACATTTTGTGCAATCACATAAACCCATAACTATACTTTGCAATATTTTTACATACATTTTCTACGTGAAATTTCCAATTTAACTTATAGTCTATATTCAGACCCAAAAACTTTACGAGCTGACTATTTTTGACAGCATTGTCCTCAAAACTAAGTTCCGAAATATAATTTTCCATTTTCCTTCCAAAACATATCATTTGGGTTTTTTTCAATGTTTAACCACAATCCATTAGTTGTAAACCAGTCCAACAATTTGACCAGGTTACTTGTTTTCTTTGCAAGAAGCAGTTCATGATTTTGTTCCTCATAAATAATAGTTGTGTCATCAGCATATATGATTACTAGATTATTAATTAAATTTGGAATTTTATTTGTATAAAGAATATACGACAAAGGACCTAATATTGATCCTTGTGGTACCCCTTTCTTTATATCAAGCATTTCCGATTGTGGTAAATTTCCTTCATTATCATTTTTGACAACAATTTGTTTCCTGTTAGACTAATACGATGTTAACTCCTTTGCTACACCCCTGATTCCATACATTTCTAACTTTTGAACCAAAATCCAATGATTAACTGTGTCAAATGCTTTTGACAAGTCCATACAAAAGCCAACAGAGTATGGAATGTCTTCGATGGCGCATTCCATAGAGAATATTCAAAAAAATGTGTATGAATTAGATGTTGCGGTTTTAGTTCAATGCTGGTTTAATGCAAGTATATAATTGACGAAGGACCTTTAGCGGAACAATCAATAAACACGTGCGGTCACATAAACGAATCACCAAATAAAAGTTATCACTAACCTTTTACGTCCGGAAGCTCTGGTGTTTTCTTGGTTCTTCTTTCTTCTGAGGCTAGCCCCGTAATAGCAGGAACAGTTTCTTAGAGCTTCGTCTGGACAACACGTTACACAAAAAATAGCGACCTAATGTTCATTGATTGAGCATACAAAAAAATGCGGGTTTAACAACAAATGATGCGCTTTTGTAAACACAAAAGAAACAAAATGAAAGCGGTTTAGCGGTCGTTACGAACGAAGCTACTAACTCGCGAAATCGTAACGCAAACAACAACAATAAGCGTCGTCTCTTCGGACGGAATCAAAAAAGTGTCCGAATAATTCGGAGCATAATACACGAAACTCCCAAGCGTCTAAACAGCTAGGTAAGCGAACCACGAATGTCAATAATGTCTATATTTTACACGCAAAAAACACTTAAAATTAGCATTAGCGCGACGGAATGTTTTAGAAAAGGTGCAGAAGTTTAAAAATCAATGAAGTAATTCAATCAAATTGAAAACAATACACTAAACAAATTGCGGGAACGCATCATTCCGCCAGCCTTGAATTACTTATTTCAAAACTAAGGGTCCACTGGCAGTGGACAAAGCTTTACAAGAGGTCGCTTCAAAGTACCACTTGCAGTTCTAACTGTAGCAACGCGTACAACACCATCACCTCCAGGATGTACGTCAATAATGCGCCCTAATGGCCAATTCAAAGGACTGAAGTGTCTTGCTTCAAAATAACAAGAGTACCTGGCTTAACAACCTC
Source organism: Octodonta nipae (assembly GCA_034190945.1). Classification (NCBI taxonomy): domain Eukaryota; kingdom Metazoa; phylum Arthropoda; class Insecta; order Coleoptera; family Chrysomelidae; genus Octodonta; species Octodonta nipae. Next base: position 91,216,315 of record CM067218.1, on the reverse strand, counting down.
CGAAGGATCAGTCCATTTACTCCGTTGATGAAGAGAATGTAAATATTCTTGCGACCAACGTTTCCAGAATGCCTGATGCAAACGACTCAGTAACTGCCATCTGTTGAGACGATTAGATGGGACAGATAAGAAATCAGATTCAGGAGGTGCTGTTAAAGGTTCCATTGTGAGAAACATTCCAGGACTCAAGGCGGTAAGATCCGATGGATCGTTGCTACAAGGGGTTATAGGTCGCGAGTTTAAAACTGCTTCGACCTGTGCAAATACAGTAGAAAGTTCTTCGTAGGTTAAGATTTGATCTCCAACGACACGTCTTAAGTGAGTTTTAACGGATTTAATTCCGCTCTCCCATAGTCCTCCAAAGTGAGGAGCCGAAGGGGGATTGAAATGCCAAGAAATGGTTTCTCGTGCAGCAATAGCTCTAAAAGCTTTCAAGATCTGCTTGTGAGCACACACAAAATTAGTACCACAATCACTATATATATGGCTACATCGACCACGACGTGCAATGAATCGTCGCAAAGCTGCCAAGAATGCATCATCAGACAAATCTGATACGAGTTCTAGATGAACAGCTTTCGTTTAAAAGCACTTAAACAGGCACAGATAAGAGTTTAAAGTTTTCGACCCTCTAGTTTTAGCCATGGTTATAGTGAAGGGACCAGCAAAATCTACTCCAACAAAGGGTTTCAATTGTGAAACGCGGGAAATGGGCAAATTTCCCATGAAGGGTTGGTAAGCAGAAGGATTAAGCTTCCAACAAGAAACACATTTAGAAATGACACTACGAATTACTTTCTTTGCGGATAGAATCCAAAATCGTTGCTGCAAAAGAAATTGAACGGTTTGGATTCCTGCGTGAAGATTGGTGATATGACAATCTTCGACAATTAGATTAGTCAAACGACTTTTACTTGGTAGCAGTGCGGGGAATTTAGTATCAAACGGCAATGGAGCATTAGCCAATCTACTACCAACTCTAAGAGTTCCCTGTTCATCAAGAAACGGCGAAAGTTTACAAAGCGATTTGGGCAATAGTTTTCGTTCTCGAAGAAGGGAAATCTCTTTAAAAAAATATTGATCTTGAACATAGCGAACAATGCGAAGCTGAGCCTGATATAACTCAACAGCCAAAAATGATCCAGAGCCCCTACGGTCTGGATTGCGGGCGTTATCAACAAAGCGACAAATATGAGCTATAATGCGGGTAATGCGATTAATAGAAGAATGTTCTTCTAACAAAGTACCAAATAAATTTGGTGAAGCGGTGACTTGAAGCGCCACTATACGGGCTTCAGTCATAACTAGCGGTGACATGCTTGAGTCTGAGCAAGCATGTGGCAAACAAGCGGTAATCAACAATTGTGGGCCTTTCCACCAAAGTGTATTGCCTAACAACTCTGATGGCAAAGTGCCGCGGGAACCCAAGTCAGCGGGGTTATCACAAGATTGGATGTAAAACCAATGCGAAGAAGGAAATTTTTCCTGAATGTAAGCAACTCGATTACTGACAAATGTCTTCCAACGGTGCGGGGAAGAACTAAGCCATGATGAAAGGACTACCGTGGAATCTGACAAGCAACGAATCACCTTGAACAACAGAACGACTATTGAATTGCTCATAAACATAATTAGCAGTAAGAACTGAAGCACACAGTTCCAATCTGGGAAGTGACAAAGTTTTCAAATGGGCAACTTTCGATTTAGACAACACAAAAAAACTTTGACGAAATCCAGATGCGGTTTCGAACACAAAATAAACAACAGCGGCATAACCTTTCTCAGAAGCATCACCAAATGCGTGAAGTTCACAACTAGAAAAGTTTTCTATAGCAAGCAGGCGAGGCAAAACAAATTCTGTAAGGAGGGAAGATCACCTATGAATTTTGACCATAACGAAATAATGTGAGCAGGCGGGGTTTCATCCCAAGACAATTTCGAACTCCATAATCTTTGAATCAAGTGTTTAACCAAAAACGTTACAGGTGAGATAATTCCTAATGGATCAAAGATTCTGGCCAAAGTGGACAGAAGTATGCGTTTAGTACAAGAGCTATCAACATGTGGGAGACTAGTAAAGAAAAAGGAGTCAGAGGATGGATTCCAATGCAAACCTAAAACTTTTAAGGGATTATCAGATTCAAAAGAGTATGGATTCATCGACAAATATTCCTCAGGGAGGTGTAGCAACAATCGTGAATCATTACTGGACCACTTGCGAAGCTCAAATCCTCCTCGTCTTAAGAGTTCAATAATTTCTAACTGCAATGTTTGAGCCTTTTCAAATGATGAACTTCCAGCAATGATATCATCTACGTATGTGGACGATCGAACAATAGCGGCTGATGGCAAAGAGCGGTCTTCTTCATCAGCCAACTGATTTAAAGTGCGGATAGCCAAAAAGGGTGCGGATGAAACTCCAAAAGTGACAGTCTTGATTCTATAGACTGCAACTGGATCTTGCGGAGAAAAACGCCAAATGATTCGCTGATAATTTTGATGTTCTGGGGCAATCAAAATCTGTCTATACATCATTTTGATGTCTGCAGTGAACACTACAGGATGAAATCGAAAATTCAACAAAATAGCGATAATGTCTTGCTGCAATTTGGGACCGATAAATAAACAATTATTCAAAGATAACCGATGAGGTATCTTAGAGGATGCATTAAACACTACACGAAGTTTGGTTGTGCTACTATCAGGTTTCAAAACACAATGATGCGGTATGTAGTAACAATCAGAAGCAGTAGATGGATCAGGAACCAACTCCATATGATCCAGCTCCAAATACTCTTTGAGAAAATCACAATATTGTTTGTAGAGATCTGGTTGCTGTAGAAGACGTCTTTCTAAAGAGTAGAAACGTTGTACGGCGAGATTATACATTCAATCAAAAGCAGGAAGTGTATTTCGAAAAGGAAGAGGCACAACGAATCTACCTGAATCCCTCGGAAAATATTTTTTCGCAGATAAGATCATCAGGGGACTGAACCAGTGCGGTAGGAACATCTTCAATTGTCCAGAACCTTTGGAGTGAATCATCTAATGATACTTCATCTTCAATTTTACAAAAAAGCGAAGTTGGGTTTATGGCCGACTGAGAGTGAGAGTTAACAGAACTCGAAGACACTCTACCCATAAGGATGTAACCAAACACAGTGTTAATAGCATCAGGAACACCTTCCTTTCCCAGAAGGCGTCCATCCAACAAAATTTGAGAGAATATATCGGCACCTAACAAAAGGTCAATAGCGCCAGGGCTATTGAAACCAGGATCAGCAAGTTTCAAATTGGTTAGATATGCCATATTAGCCATGTTAATGGGCGCAACAGGCATATCATTGCAAATGCGGGGTAAAACAATAGTATCAACAACAAAATTGCACTCACGCTTTACTATAGAGCGAAGAGAAAGGGTAAGAGAGCCCTCAGCAGCGGTACTCTGCATAGAACCTAGCCCGTTGACTTGAATCGAAGCGGGCGTAGGTCGGAAGCCAAGGCGTTTCACAGCCTTGCTCGCAATGAATGATGTCATGCTACCAGAATCTAGCAGACATCGCAAAGTTTGATAAGAACCGTGCTTATCTAATACCTCAACTAAAGCGGTAGATAACAACACATTTGAATTGTATGACAAAAGTGAACTATGACAAGAAGTCTGCGGTAGAGAAGTTTCGGGACTTTCAACAGTATTAATGGTACTGGATCCACCAGATGTGGAAGTCAGGTTTGCGGGGGGAGCTTTAGATTCAGACCGAATGCCTGAATCACCACGATTTACAAAATGAAGCAATGTGTGATGGCGTTGTTTGCAGTTGCGGCAAGTGGATAAAGATTTACAGCGATTCGACTGATGAGAATCGCTCAAGCAATTAAAACAAAGTCTAAAATCTTTAACAAACTTAAACCGCGCGGATACTGATTTGTTCAAGAATTCAGAACATTTGTAAATCGCATGATCGGATTTACAAACTAAACAATTTCTATTCTTAGTGACAAACAAAGATGTAGTGAACCGGGAAGAATGTTGCTTTGAATTCAATGGTAACTTTTTGTCAACACTTCGCTTTGCCTTGCGGGATAATTCAACATGTTCAAAGGCATCGCAATGCTTCGACAAAAAATCAACAACTTCCGAGTGGATCGGAAAGTCATCGTGAGCGGTCACAGTACCATGGTAAAGTTAAAATTTAGCGGCTAAATTCTTTGGAACTCGTTTCAACATCATCTGAACGATACAAAAATCCCACTGATTTACTGGTAAACCCAAATTCTTCAGTGCTTCCAAATTATCACTGAAGTCATCCAATAACTTCCGAACCTCTGAAGGGCTATCTGAAGTTAGTTGGGGGAATTGTTCTAAAGCTGACCAATGAGACTCCGCGATTAAACGAGTTCGCTTGAATTTTTTCAAAAGTGTTTCATAAGCACTCACGTAATTGTTTTGTGTTAGTTTAAAATTCCTAATAGCCTCAAAAGCAGGCCCTTTTAAAGCTAACTGCAAATATTTGAACTTCTGCATAGCACTGAGTTTTTCATTATTGTGAATTAATGAATCAAACAAATCAATAAAAGTACCAAATTCCAATATGTCTCCACTAAATGAAGGCAAATCAATTCGCGGCAAAGCAACACTTTCCTGTTCCCGAGCTATATTTTGTGGCGTAGAATTCTGAACAGATTTCAGTTTAGCAAAAATAGACCTAATTGAATAAAACAATTTTTCAAATTTATTGCGAATGTCATCCTCAAAGTCAAAATCATCGTTTGCATCTGAAATTAATCCAACAATCGAATTGTGCTGTTTAAAAAATTCTAAATGAATTGAATCAACCATATCAATCATGCTAAAAAAACAATTCAACGTCGTCACCTCTTTCTCGGCAGCAAAATAAATATCTTCTAATCTTTTAAACTCCGATTGTCGATGATTTTTAAATTTACGTAAATTTTCAGCGGTTTTTGACATCTTAACAATAAATTAAAATCACTGTAACGCCACTGAACAAATCTAACACGATAGAACGAAAACAAAATACTATTCCAAAATGTACAATTTTTTACTGTTGAAGTAGTAAAATATCTGACCAAATGTCAAATAAATTCAAAACAATTTAGCAAAATAACCAAACAAACAAAACGATCTCTTGTAAGTTTTTTTTGCGGTAAAAGAAATATGCGAATATATTATGTAATTTATTCGATAATCTTTGCACTAAATTAACTCAAATTGCATCCGGCTCGTACTTGGACCAAATTATGGAATGTCTTCGATGGCACCTTCCATAGAGAATATTCAAAAAAATGTGTATGAATTAGATGTTGCGGTTTTAGTTCAATGCTGGTTCAATGCAAGTATATAATTGACGAAGGACCTTTAGCGGAACAATCAATAAACACGTGCGGTCACATAAACGAATCACCAAATAAAAGTTATCACTAACCTTTTACGTCCGGAAGCTCTGGTGTTTTCTTGGTTCTTCTTTCTTCTGAGGCTAGCCCCGTAATAGCAGGAACAGTTTCTTAGAGCTTCGTCTGGACAACACGTTACACAAAAAATAGCAACGTAATGTTCATTGATTGAGCATACAAAAAAAATGCGGGTTTAACAACAAATGATGCGCTTTTGTAAACGCAAAAGAAACAAAATGAAAGCGGTTTAGTGGTCGTTACGAACGAAGCTACTAACTCGCGAAATCGTAACGCAAACAACAACAATAAGCGTCGTCTCTTCAGACGGAATCAAAAAAGTGTCAGAATAATTCGGAGCATAATACACGAAACTCCCAAGCGTCTAAACAGCTAGGGAAGCGAACCACGAATGTCAATAATGTCTATATTTTACACGCAAAAAAACACTTAAAATTAGCATTAGCGCGACGGAATGTTTTAGAAAAGGTGCAGAAGTTTAAAAATCAATGAAGTAATTCAATCAAATTGAAAACAATACACTAAACAAATTGCGGGAACGCACCAGTGTATTTATCCTGGTTTAAGGAGTTCAATACATGTTCTAATGCCTGATAAATTGCTCTAATTGTAGACTTGCCCTTTCTAAAACCATTTTGTATAGGAGAAACAACAGCATTCTTTTCTAAAAAAATTATTAACCTGTTATAGATTACTTTTTAAAAGATTTTACTAATGTTAGATAACAAGGAAATTGGCCTACATTTTCTTTCTGACCTTTCTTATAAATTGCTTTAACATGTGCAATTTTTAATTTATTCGGAAATACACCAGTACTAAGTACTAAATTTATGATATATGCAAGAGGATATGTTATTATATCAATATTTCCAGAAGAACATTGTAGCCAACAACCTCCATTCTCAAAACGGAGATAACAAAACCATAACGTTAAATATAAAAATATTCTTGACTGCTCAGGGGAACAAAAGTCCTAGAACTTTTACTGCTATTTTCCTTTGAATAATAAACATAAATAAAGGCCTGTAACACTTGACAAAGTTATTATAGAAAAAAGATCGAAGTTCATACTTACACCCCTGCCAGACCCCTAGAAGGCTTTCATGTAGGATTATGGCAAGCTAGCTTTCGACATCTTGAAAGACAAAGTAACAAACCACCACACGCAGCCAAAACTGAGAATTTGTCACTTCAAACAGGGCGGTTAGATGGTATCAACTGAGGTTAGGTTAGGATCGATTGAAAGACTTAAGGTTAGGGTAGGTTAGGTTCGGTCGATCCTAACCTAACCTCAGTTGATACCATCTAACCGCCCTGTTTGAAGGGCCTCCCTCCCCTTTTATTATGACGTCATAAGCTACTCATGGTCATCATTGGTTGGTTACTTATTACTAAGAGCTAACAGAACCATACATCTCTGTTTTTCGCGGTTGGTGGACTTGGGAGCTACACGATGAACTACTTCGTTCCTCAAGCGTTTCACTACCTGAGACTGTATTCTGTTAGAAACAACGTTCAGAACCACTTGATGACGTTCCGATGCCTTGAGAGATTCCTTATTTTTTTATTATTTAAATGGAAATAGAACAATCTCACTTGAATTATTTTAAAGAGTGGCGTTCGTGCAGTGGAAATCTTTTCACTAAATGAAAGCTGAATCGAAAGCTTTTATAATGTAGTTCCAGTTCATAATGATTTAGCCTTATGTATTTCTCATTGTCTTAAATCATTTTGAGACAGTTCGCCAAAGATGTCATTTTCCGTACATTGTATTCCTTATATGAATAAGGTTTGTTATTATATGTTAGAGTGTGTTAGAGACCTAGTACGCATTCCGTCCCTAATGGTTGATATGTTGAGGTCTCGTGGTCTGTTTGAATAAACCAATGAGAGAGGAATCATTTTGATAGATACTTAAGAGAAAGAGTGAGACAACATATTCTTTGAACAGGTTATGTTTCTTGTTATATAGACGAAATGGACCATATTTCCTTAGATCTCGGAAAATTATGGCTTTGATCTTAAGTGGTAAATGCTTCGTATGTTATGATCCAAAAGCAGACATATGAGTTATATATACTCATTGGTAGTCTGCTGATAAACTAGGCAATGACAGTGATGACGTCACAGAAATTAATACTCATGACAATTTTGTTCAATGGCACATTTTTGATTCAATATATATGTGCCTGGAGTAAACTTTTCTATTTCATACAATATGCTTATAAACTTATGGATTATGTTTCCGTTATTTGGTGTGATGGGGATCGATGCTGACTAATAATTATAATTGGATAACACGAGGCCTGGTTACAGTTTTCTTTTATCTTATATTGTTTCTAGTGTGTTCACAATTATAACCCTGTGAGTTGCTAGTTTTAAATTTGTATGTGTGTAGTTTAATATGTTGGTTACGTTTTCTTAAATGTTATTCATTATGTATAAACTCGTGCATAGGAATGTGTTTTCTATTATCTAACACTCGTACATCTTACAAACAAATTCATGTTATTCACTTTGATATTGAAGGATGACATGTCAACACATGGTTTAAGGACTTTTGTTTGTTGCACAACGAAGTCCACCCATTCTTGACCAAGATTTTCTGGCCTGTTGAATGTGACAGACCCTCCATGTTCAATTCTGTATCTACATGATTCAAAACAAAAAATATTTAAACCATATGACTTTTATTTCACAGTTTAAATTGTCAACTCTTTCTACCAACAGTAATTTAATTCAAAGCAAAGTGTTATTGGAAGAATAATATTGTTACATCAAACACCCTTACAGTATTTCAAATGATTGATTGATACTCTAAGATACGAATAAATTCATTTCTAATGGATACTTCTGTTTTGACAAATTATAACCTTCGCTAACATCTTCACTCAAGGTTAAGAAAACCGCAATGAATGATAGTGATGCAGATATCAAATAAAGCATAAATATCGTATATTTATAGAATATTTGTAGGATTAATTTCTATTTAATAAGAATTTCTACTCAGTATTTTACAACATTTCTTTTAAATAATTTTCTTTTTCGGTGGTGTGTTGTTGTCTGTGTGCGGTGTTGAATGGCTGTCTTTTGAACTAAATATTTTGAATATTCAAGTATGATAAATAATGAAAAAATCTCAACCATTAAGTCTTGTAATATATTATTTAATACGCATATAATTATCTGAAAAATTGTTAATTTGATGCTACGAATTTTGTTGTGGCTCCGTTTACAAACTTTTGAATGTTTTGGCTGTTTTATATTCATTGTGCATATCGAAGCAGAGTTAAAAGCATGTGGAATGATGAATTAAACTTGTCTTTTTTCTGCTACCGGTGTTTTTTGCTTTGGTTGTGACTGGGTCTAGTAGTGGTCTCCAGTGACAAATTCTCAGTTTTGGCTGCGTGTGGTGGTTTGTTACTTTGTCTTTCAAGATGTCGAAAGCTAGCTTGCCATAATCCTGCATGAAAGCCTTCTAGGGGTCTGGCAGGGGTGCAAGTATGAACTTCGATCTTTTTTCTATAATAACTTTGTCAAGTGTTACAGACCTTTATTTATGTTTATTATTCAAAGGAAAACAGCAGTAAAAGTTCTAGGACTTTTGTTCCCCTGAGCAGTCAAGAATATTTTTATATTTAACTTTATGGTTTTGTTATCTCCGTTTTGAGAAAGGAGGTTGTTTGCTACAACGTTCTTCTGGAAATAACATTAGGTGCCTCTCTGACATCTTGTTAAATCTTGTTTGTTTCATAACTTTTTTCAAACTATGAATTGGAATATCAACGAAGTTATTTCAGCAACATAATTTGAGATATATAAGTAAACATTTTTAAGCTTCCCCATTAAAGACAGCGTTCTTTGGTAAACATTTGTTTAACGGATCGGTCTAATTTAGGTTCAGCTGCTTCAAGAATAAGATGTTATACAGTACTTTGTACATTTTACTCTCCTATCAACAATTCATTAATAGAAACATTTGCAAAAAAGGAACAAACGACTTGATTTTCTTGGTTGTATTCTTTTAGAAAAAAGTTTATGTCTAAGTACTGAAATTAGTTTTGATGTTAAAGTTTTGAGTACCTGTCTTAGAAAAAGTTATATGTGATAGAAAGATTTATAGTGAGTAGCAGCAAACGGCTGATGTTTCTTGTTTTCTCTTAGAAAAAGTTTATAACTAATAACCGATTGATGATAAAGTTTTGAATACCTGTCTTAGAAAAAACTTTTATGTATCGGTTTTTTTGTTAGAAAAAACGCTTTGTCATCATTACATTTCCAATTATCGAACCCTTGTGCAACATTTCTAACGTCCCTGCTTCAACCTTCCTACCGTTTCTAGAATCTGTAATGTTCCCGTTTCCAACTAACCTACCATTTCTAGTGGCATCAGCCATTTGCAACGTTCTTGTACCAGTCATTTTAACCGTTTGTAGCGGCTTTGTTTCAACTAACCTATCATTTCAAGTATTTCTATTGGCATAAAGACACTCGTCAAATATGAAACGGAATCCTAAGTTGGAAACTTTGAAATCGGGACATATCTATTCTTTATAAGCATATAAAATAAACAAACTGATGGTTAGCAGGTGGTCTGTTAATAAACCAGCCAATGAGAGTGCAGATTATGACGTCATTGTTCAGAAATAATGCGTTTCAAGTAAAATTTAGGACCTGCCAGAACCTAACTACTAGACTTCAACCATTCCGAATTTGAAATCTGTGATTCAACCAACTATCCCAGGACGCTCTTCATCCTATGAGTCAATTTTTCTATGTCATTTCGATAGCACTGATTTCGTTGTGTTTCATGACAGTTGCGCCTGTGTCTAGTAACCTTTTCCAGTGACAAATTCTATGACAAAACTATTAATTGAATAACACTTTTTAGTTGTGGTTGACTAGTAACTCTGTCGATACAATCTTCTAACCACTCAATACGAATCCCTCCATTTCCACTAATTTTCTCAACATTCCAACTTTTTATCATTCCAACAATCCAGTAACAGTTGCTGCTGACTACCCTTCAGTCATTTGTTTGTTGTAGCAAACGACTCTTTGAAGGCTAAATTTTTGTACACCTAGAAAAAAGTTTTTATGTACCACTGAATAAGCTTTGAGTACCTGTCTTAGAAAATATTTATGTTCCCGTGTTGTTGTTAGAAACAAACGCTGTGAATACCTGTCTTAGAAAAAATGTTATGTATCGGTGTTGTTAGAAACAAACGCTTTAAGTACCTAGAAAAGATTTGTTTGTACTAACCTCTGTCTTAAAAAAAGTTATATGTGATAGAAACATTTGTTTGTAGTAGACTGATGTTTTCTCATTGATGGCTAAAGTTTTGTGCACCTAGAAAAAAGGTTTTATTTACCACTGAACAAGCTTTGAGTACCTAGAAAAGATTTGTTTGTACTGACCTCTGTCTTAGAAAAAGTTATATGTGATAGAAACATTTGTTTGTAGTAGACTGATATTTTCTCTTTGATGGCTAAAGTTTTGTGCACCTAGAAAAAACACTTTGAGTACCTGTCTTAGAAAAGATTTGTTTGTTCCTACCGCTGGCTTAGAAAAAGTTATATATTTATTCTCACTATCCCATTTCCAACATTCCTGGTCTCCACTTTTTGCAACGGATTTGTTTCAAACCATTTGTAGCAACAGTTTCTGGCATTTGTAGTGACTTTGTTTAAACTCACCAGTCATTTCTACGGTTCCTGTCGTTTCTACGGCCCGAGCCTTTGTAACGGTTTCAAACATTTCTACCCTTTGCAACGCCCTTACTTCAATTCAATTATTTCTAACAGGTTCAGTCGTTTGTATGGTTTCAGTTGTTTTTACGGGCCGTTTCTAGCTTTTATAGAGGCGTCAACCATTTCCAGCAGTCATTTCTACTGTCCCATTCGTTTCTACGGGCCGTTTCTAGTTTTTGTAGTGACTCAAACCATTTCCAGCAGCGATTTCTACTGTCCCAGTCGTTTCTACGGGACGTTTCTAGCCTTTGTAGCGGCTCCAACCATTCTACCAGCCGTTTCTACTGCCCCAGTCGTTTCTACGGAATGTTTCTAGCTTTTGTAGCGGCTCCAACCATTCTACCAGCTGTTTCTACTGGCCCAGTCATTTCTACGGGACGTTTCTAGCTTTTGTAGAGGCTCCAACCATTCTACCAGCCGTTTCTATAGTCCCAGTCGTTTCTACGGGACGTTTCTAGCTTTTGTAGCGGCTCCAACCATTCTACCAGCCATTTTTACTGTCCCAGTCGTTTCTACGGGCCATTTTTAGCTTTTGTACTGTTTTTAGTCATTTGCAACGTTCCCGTATCAGTTATTTTCAACATTTGTTGCTTATCTACCCTTTGTATCAGTTCTGTACCAACCATTCTACCGTTTCTAACCTTTGTAAGGTCCTACTTCAACCTTTCAATCATTTCTAACAGCCCTTTGCAGCTATTTCTACCATTTCTACCCTTCAGAATAATATTTTTTATTTAAACCAACCTGGCTGTCCATTCCCAGTATATTTCCATAATTTCTTACAAATTATTGAATTTTTATATCACATTTTCTGTTCTAAATGTGACAACACATTTTTTTATCTTGCAGTTGCGGTTTAGTTTCCTTATATTTGTTATTGTCGTCGTTGAATTCTTCCGGGTCAGACAGATATATTTATAATCGGGGCTATTTATTTTCCAATGTTCTATATACACACAGTAAATTAATTGCAGAATGCTATTGCGAAGGTATTCTCAGGTATTTTGGTAAAATATTTGGTTGTGTTTCGGTATGAAATAAAATATTATAACAGGCCATTATTAAGTATATTGTGGGAGCATTACATTTGGATAGTATTAATCTCGGGTATTTTGTTTTAATAATATATTTAATGGTGTTTATTTTCACAAGAAAAAATCCTTTAGCGTAAACATGATATCACAGTGTCTTTTCGTTGCGGTCACCATTTCCGTTGACGGTATTAAAGGCATACTTGAACTAGTCGCTAGATAAATTATTATTTCTTTGAATCTGAATTTGGGGTGGGAGTCGAATTAAAAATGTAATAAAAAATCGCAATTATTTTATTTATCAGCATCGAAGTACGTCATTTGCGTATAACCTCGACGTCCGACGAAAGTTGCCGCGCCACGGACTTGCGCCTTTTAACAGCCAACTAAATACCATATCCCCCATCCAGCCCCCAAATATCCAACCGAACAACGCCCAAGCACACGCGCCCGCGCAACGGGCATAAACTATACCTTTTCAAATAAATATTTCTCGAATAACCGCATTAGCGCAGCTCGGTGGACACCTGACTTTGTAATCAGGCAAGCAGCGTTCGATACCCGGCCAAGCTTTTTTCTTTCTAACCACCACAACCAACAACAGATGGCGTGCACCATGCAACCCACAATACAATGGCTTTCAATTATTAACAACAGATGGCGCGCATCTCTGCGACAAAACAAATGTCTTTCGCGCACCCCTACGACCACCCCCAATGTCTTCTTCTTCCCAATGGCTTCTTCTTCTTATCGAAACACCAACTACCAACAGCTCGGCAGCAGCTCCCGGCGAGAACTCGATGACTGGTTACCTTTATGCTCACTTCCGGTCCAGAACTCTCTTTGTTTAACTACTATAGTTTGTGTCAATTAAAAATGTTCTAGATTGGTGATAAAAGAATTAATAAATATAATATCAGATGAGTATTAAAATATCATGTGTATTAAATTCGCAATAGGTGCAAGTGGTTCAGATAATTAAATGAAACTCGTATCGCCCAGGGCAACAGACGCAGAGGATTTTTACAAGTACAAAAAAAGTCATGGTCCTCTCCTCGAAGGCGGATGATATTTCGAAAAATAACATATGTGTATTCAATTCGCAATAGGTGCAGGTGGTTCACATAATTAAACGAAATTCGTATCGCCCACGGCAAAATGACGCAGAGGATTTTTGCAAATAAAAAAATGTCATGGTTCTCTCCGCGAAGGCGGATGATATTTCGATAGAAATATCTGGTCTTCTACCCGCGGAATAACCTGCAAGAGCCTCACAATAGCGGGTAATACATGAGTTCAACGATACTGATATCATCTCGAATGCTAACTGGCGAGCCGGATTCGAATTTTTGCGAGGTGTATTAAATTAACTATGAATATTTTAATAATGAGAATACAGGGTAGAGTATTACTTATACATTATTTTATGGTAACTAGGTGAATTGTGGTGTTGAATAATAACGACATTGGCTTATCTCAGGGTTTAAATTATACAGTTGAAGCACCGAAAGTTCAGTTTTATTTTAACATTCAAAGAGACCAGAACCAAAAATAATGTTACTAGGATTTTATTTAGCGTATTATTATTCCATATCAATGGGAATGAGTGAAGTGAATATTGAAAACTTTTTAAAGACGTACGGATTTGTAAGTGATAACGGAACTGCTATAACAGACGTAAAAGAGGGATTGATTAATTTTCAAGAACTATATAATTTAAAAGTAAACGGTACTCCAAATGAAGAAACTTTAAATCTAATGAGCAAACCACGTTGTGGCCTACCTGATTTCCCTTTGAGTTTTCAAATCGCTCCTCAAAAATGGCAAAAGAAAGAGTTAAAATGGTACTTTCGACTTGCTAATTCAGAAATGAAATTTATAGCGGAAAAATCTTTCGAAGTCTGGCAAAATATATCAAATTTAAACTTCTTCTATTCACCCATTGCTCCTAACATAGTGATTTCTTTATCAGATGGTCAGTTTCAACACTCAAACAACCAACGATGTCAAGATGCAGATAATTGTTATTACATGTTTGACGGTCCTGGTGGTGCGCTAGGACATGCATATCTACCAAATAATGATACATGTCGCGAGATTCATTTAGACAGTAGTGAGACGTGGTATTTAGGATTGGATAAAAAGATTCCAGCTAATAAAACAAGTATGTTTTTTGTTCTGGTACATGAATTGGGTCATATTTTTGGTATTCAACATACTTGGTGCGTTCCCGCATTTGTTTAGTGTATTGTGTTCAATTTGATTGAATTACTTCATTGATTTTTAAACTTCTGCACCTTTTCTAAAACATTCCGTCGCGCTAATGCTAATCGTAAAAGTGTGTTTTTGCGTGTAAAATATAGACAGTATTGTTTATTCGTGTTTTGGATCCCGAGCTGTTTGGACGCTTGGGAGTTTCGTGCAATGTACTCCGAACTTTTCGGTGGCTTTGATTACGTCTGAAGAGACGCCGCTTTTTGTTGTTTCTTTTGCGTTACGATCCGCGAGTTCTTTAGCTCCATTCGTGACGACCGCTAAACCGCTGTCATTTTGTTTCTTTTGTGTTTACAAAAGCGCATCATTTGTTGTTAAACCCGCATTTTTTGTATGTTGAATCAATGAACATTAAGTTGCTATTTTTTGTGTAACGTGTTGTCCAGACGAAGCTCTAAGAAACTGTTCCTGTTCACGGGGCTAGCCTCAGAAGAAAGAACCACCAAGAAAAGACCAGAGCTTCGACTTAAAGGTTAGTGATTAACTTTTATTTGGTGAATTGCTTTACGTGTTTATTGATTGTTCCGCTAAAGGTCCTTCGTCAATTATATACTTGCATTGAACCAGCATTGAACTAAAACCGCAACATCTATTTCATACATTTTTTTGAATATTAATCTCTATATGTAATGTTTATCGAAGACATTCCATAACATTTGGTCCAACTTCGAGCCGGATGCAATTTGAATTAATTTCGTGCAAAGATTATGAAACACATTACATAACATTTGGTCCAAGTACGAGCCGGATGCAATTTGAGTTAATTTAGTGCAAAGATTATCGAATAAATTACATAATTTGGTCCAACTCCGGGCCGGGTTACATTAGTAAATTTCGTGCAAAGTTTAATGATCAAAATATTGAATTTTCGTTGCAATTATTGTTGAAAACCGCATTGAATTTTCGTTTCTTTATTTGTTAGAAGAGAAAGCAAGTTCGGGATATTCACTAATTCCGTTGGAAATAAAACGCAATTTTTTTGCCGCCTTAAAAACTTACAAGAGCTCGTTTTGTTTGTTTTGGTTATTTGCTAAATTGTTTTGAATTTATTTGACATTTGGTCAGATATTTTACTACTTCAACAGTAAAAAATTGTACATTTTGGAATAGTATTTTGTTTTCGTTCTATCGTGTTAGATTTGTTCAGTGGCGTTACAGTGATTTTGATTTATTGTTAAGATGTCAAAAACCGCTGAAAATTTACGAAAATTTAAAAATCATCGACAATCGGAGTTTAAAAGATTAGAAAATATTTATTTTGCTGCCGAGAAAGCCTTAAGAGGTGACGGACGTTGAATTGTTTTTTAGCATGATTGATATGGTTGATTCAATTCATTTAGAATTTTTTAAACAGCACAATTCCATTGTTGGATTAATTTCAGATGCAAACGATGAGTTTGACTTTGAGGATGACATTCGCAATAAATTTGAAAAATTGTTTTATTCAATTAGGTCTATTTTTGCTAAACTGAAATCTGTTCAGAATTCTACGCCACAAAATACAACTCGGGAACGGGAAAGTGTTGCTTTGCCGCGAATTGATTTGCCTTCATTTAGTGGAGACATATTGGAATTTGGTACTTTTATTGATTTGTTTGATTCATTAATTCACAATAATGAAAAACTCAGTGCTATGCAGAAGTTCAAATATTTGCAGTTAGCTTTAAAAGGGCCTGCTTTTGAGGCTATTAGGAATTTTAAACTAACACAAAACAATTACGTGAGTGCTTATGAAACACTTTTGAAAAAATTCAAGCGAACTCGTTTAATCGCGGAGTCTCATTGGTCAGCTTTAGAACAATTCCCCCAACTAACTTCAGATAGCCCTTCAGAGGTTCGGAAGTTATTGGATGACTTCAGTGATAATTTGGAAGCACTGAAGAATTTGGGTTTACCAGTAAATCAGTGGGATTTTTGTATCGTTCAGATGATGTTGAAACGAGTTCCAAAGAATTTAGCCGCTAAATTTGAACTTTACCATGGTACTGTGACCGCTCAAGATGACTTCCCGATCCTCTCAGAAGTTGTTGATTTTTTGTCGAAGCATTGCGATGCCTTTGAACATGTTGAATTATCCCGCAAGGCAAAGCAAAGTGTTGACAAAAAGTTACCATTGAATTCAAAGCAACATTCTTCCCGGTTCACTACATCTTTGTTTGTCACTAAGAATAGAAATTGTTTAGTTTGTAAATCCGATCATGCGATTTACAAATGTTCTGAATTCTTGAACAAATCAGTATCCGCGCGGTTTAAGTTTGTTAAAGATTTTAGACTTTGTTTTAACTGCTTAGGCGATTCTCATCGGTTGAATCGCTGTAAATCTTTATCCACTTGCCGCAACTGCAAACAACGCCATCACACATTGCTTCATTTTGTAAATCGTGCTGATTCAGGTATTGGGTCTGAATCTAAAGCTCCCCCCGCAAACCTGGCTTCCACATCTGGTGGATCCAGTGCCATTGATACTGTTGAAAGTCCCGAAACTTCCCTACCGCAGACTTCTTGTCATAGTTCACTTTTGTCATACAATTCAAATGTGTTGTTATCTACCGCTTTAGTTGAGGTATTAGATAAGCACGGTTCTTATCACACTTTGCGATGTCTGCTAGATTCTGGTAGCATGACATCATTCTTTGCGAGCAAGGCTGTGAAACGCCTTGGCTTCCGACCTATGCCCGCTTCGATTCAAGTCAACGGGCTAGGTTCTATGCAGAGTCCCTCTGCTGAGGGCTCTCTTACCCTTTCTCTTCGCTCTATAGTAAAGCGTGAGTGCAATTTTGTTGTTGAGACTATTGTTTTATCCCGCATTTGCAATGATATGCCTGTTGCGCCCATTAACATGGCTAATATGACATATCTAACCAATTTGAAACTTGCTGATCCTGGTTTCAATAGCCCAGGCGCTATTGACCTTTTGTTAGGTGCCGATATATTTTCTCAAATTTTGTTGGATGGACGTCTTCTGGGAAAGGAAGGTGTTCCTGATGCTATTAACACTGTGTTTGGTTACATCCTTATGGGTAAAGTGTCTTCGAGTTCTGTTAACTCTCACTCTCAGTCGGCCATAAACCCAACTTCGCTTTTTTGTCAAATTGAAGATGTAGTATCATTAGATGATTCACTCCAAAGGTTCTGGACAATTGAAGATGTTCCTACCGAACTGGTTCAGTCCCCTGATGATCTTATCTGCGAAAAAATATTTTCCGAGGGATGCAGGAGATTGGATTCAGGTAGATTCGTTGTGCCTCGCCCTTTTCGAAATACACTTCCTGCTTTTGATGGAATGTATAATCCCGCCGTACAACGTTTCTACTTCTTAGAAAGACATCTTCTACAGCAACCAGATCTCTACAAACAATACTGTGATTTTCTCAAAGAGTATTTGGAGCTGGATCATATGGAGTTGGTTCCCGATCCATCTACTTCTTCTGATTGTTACTACATACCGCATCATTGTGTTTTGAAACCTGATAGTAGCACAACCAAACTTCGTGTGGTGTTTAATGCATCCGCTAAGATACCTCATCGGTTATCTTTGAATGATTGTTTATTTATCGGTCCCAAATTGCAGCAAGACATTATCGCTATTTTGTTGACCTTGCAGAATTTAGTTTTGCCTCGCCTGCTTGCTATAGAAAACTTTTCTAGTTGTGAACTTCACGCATTTGGTGATGCTTCTGAGAAAGGTTATGCTGTTGTTTATTTTGTGTTCGAAACCGCATCTGGATTTCGTCAAAGTTTTTTTGTGTTGTCTAAATCGAAACTTGCCTCTTTGAAAACTTTGTCACTTCCCAGATTGGAACTGTGTGCTTCAGTTCTTACCGCTAAGTTGGCTCATTATGTTTATGAGCAATTCAATAGTCGTTTGTTGTTCAAGGTGATTCGTTGCTGGTCAGATTCCACGGTAGTCCTTTCATGGCTTAGTTCTTCCCCGCACCGTTGGAAGACATTTGTCAGTAATCGAGTTGCTTACATTCAGGAAAAATTTCCTTCTTCGCATTGGTTTTACATCCAATCTTGTGATAACCCCGCTGACTTGGGTTCCCGCGGCACTTTGCCATCAGAGTTGTTAGGCAATACACTTTGGTGGAAAGGCCCACAATTGTTGATTACCGCTTGTTTGCCACATGCTTGCTCAGACTCAAGCATGTCACCGCTAGTTATGACTGAAGCCCGTATAGTAGCGCTTCAAGTCACCGCTTCAACAAATTTATTTGGTACTTTGTTAGAAGAACATTCTTCTATTAATCGCATTACCCGCATTATAGCTCATATTTGTCGCTTTGTTGATAACGCCCGCAATCCAGACCGTAGGGGCTCTGGATCATTTTTGGCTGCTTCGCATTGTTCGCTATGTTCAAGATCAATATTTTTCTAAAGAGATTTCCCTTCTTCGAGAACCAAAACTTTTGCCCAAATCGCTTCGTAAACTTTCGCCGTTTCTTGATGAACAGGGAACTCTTAGAGTTGGTAGTAGATTGGCTAATGCTCCATTGCCGTTTGACACTAAATTTCCCGCACTGCTACCAAGTAAAAGTCGTTTGACTAATCTAATTGTCGAAGATTGTCATGTCACCAATCTTCACGCAGGAATCCAAACCGTTCAATTTCTTTTGCAGCAACGATTTTGGATTCTATCCGCAAAGAAAGTAATTCGTAGTGTTAAAGCTCACTTAAGACGTGTCGTTGGAGATCAAATCCTAACCTACGAAGGACTTTCTACTGTATTTGCACAGGTCGAAGCAGTTTTAAACTCGCGACCTATAACCCCTTGTAGCAACGATCCATTGGATCTTACCGCCTTGAGTCCTGGAATGTTTCTTACCATGGAACCTTTAACAGCACCTCCTGAATCTGATTTCTTATCTGTCCCATTTAATCGTCTCAATAGATGGCAGTTACTGAGTCGTTTGCATCAGGCATTCTGGAAACGTTGGTCGCAAGAATATTTACATACTCTTCATCAACGGAGTAAATGGACTGATCCCTCGGAGGTTGTTAAGCCAGGTACTCTTGTTATTTTGAAGCAAGACACTTCACCTCCTTTGAATTGGCCATTAAGGCGCATTATTGACGTACATCCTGGAGGTGATGGTGTTGTACGCGTTGCTACAGTTAGAACTGCAAGTGGTACTTTGAAGCGACCTCTTGTAAAGCTTTGTTCACTGCCAGTGGACCCTTAGTTTTGAAATAAGTAATTCAAGGCTGGCGGAATGGTGCGTTCCCGCATTTGTTTAGTGTATTGTGTTCAATTTGATTGAATTACTTCATTGATTTTTAAACTTCTGCACCATTTCTAAAACATTCCGTCGCGCTAATGCTAATCGTAAAAGTGTGTTTTTGCGTGTAAAATATAGACAGTATTGTTTATTCGTGTTTTGGATCCCGAGCTGTTTGGACGCTTGGGAGTTTCGTGCAATGTACTCCGAACTTTTCGGTGGCTTTGATTACGTCTGAAGAGACGCCGCTTTTTGTTGTTTCTTTTGCGTTACGATCCGCGAGTTCTTTAGCTCCATTCGTGACGACCGCTAAACCGCTGTCATTTTGTTTCTTTTGTGTTTACAAAAGCGCATCATTTGTTGTTAAACCCGCATTTTTTGTATGTTGAATCAATGAACATTAAGTTGCTATTTTTTGTGTAACGTGTTGTCCAGACGAAGCTATAAGAAACTGTTCCTGTTCACGGGGCTAGCCTCAGAAGAAAGAACCACCAAGAAAAGACCAGAGCTTCGACTTAAAGGTTAGTGATTAACTTTTATTTGGTGAATTGCTTTACGTGTTTATTGATTGTTCCGCTAAAGGTCCTTCGTCAATTATATACTTGCATTGAACCAGCATTGAACTAAAACCGCAACATCTATTTCATAATTTTTTTTAATATTAATCTCTATATGTAATGTTTATCGAAGACATTACATAACAATACTAATAATAAAAAATCAGTGATGTATGCATTTTAGGGTAACTCTGAACTTGATAATGATGATATACAAGCAATTCAATTCTTATATGGATCAAAAAAAATTCTGAAAACACTCCAAAGACACCGGAAAAAATTCCAGAACGTGTAACGTTCAAAAGCACCTCAAAGACACCAAAGAAATATTTTAATGAAATCCCTACGAGCACACAAAAGGCTACAACAAAACCAACTACTTCCACTACTACTACCGCATCAAAAGGTTCTGAAGAACAAACAGTAGATTTATGTCAAGTGGATGTTTCGGGATTACAGTTTTTAGTTTTACGAAGCAATCTGTACATTATTTATAAAAATAGACTCTGGGTCATGGATATGGAAACGAATAACATCACATCGAAAGACATTACATTTACGTAAAGTTCTCCATTTTCTACCAGCAGACGTTACTGAAATAACTTCAATATATCAAAGACCGTCTGGTGAAATAGTTGTGATTGGAGATAAGAAAAGATTATTCTATATATCAGATGAGAATTCCAAACTACTGAAAAGTCTAAGCATTAACGATTTCAAACTGTCAATACCAGCTGATGAAATCATTGCTACGGTTACCAGCTATACATGACAAACGATTTTTTTCTTTTTAAATAATATGTATGCTGAAATTAATGAATGTTATCTTGAAGGGAAAAATTATGGTTATATAAGCAGAGACTTTAGTGGTATACCAGAAAATATCATAGGTGCTTTTCGGTATACAAACGGCAGAATTTATTTTTTTGAAAATGATATATATATATATTTCGAATATAATGAATTTTCAAATATTCTTGTAGAAACTAATATGTTAACGTTAAATTTGTTTAATATCCCGTGTCCGAATCTAACGCTGTACGAACAACTGAAAGAATTGTTAACTAGGATTTTAGCTACAGAAAATAAAAATATTTAAAATAAACAAGTTGTTTTATTCAACAATAAATAATAGGAACGAGTTGGTGGGGGTTCTAACTTATTGTGAAATATCTTCTCACTATCAAATTCAATCGAACACAGAAAATAGTGATAATTTCGAAATTATCAAAATATATTTCTGAAATACAAGATCATACAAAGTACCGTGTAACTATCACCCTGTAAAATTCTCTAGCTATAACGCCAAACAACTTTACATTGAAATTTCAGCATTAAATCCAAATCATAAAATTATATCGCAGGAGTGGTCAAGGTTCTCCTCTAAGAAATAAATTCTCAGCTACAAATCCGCTTGGAAATTACCTTGTCTTAAAAATCTGCGAGTGAGGGTATAGCTTGATGTGATGAGCGAAATGGTTTAAATGCAGACGCAATTTCGAATTTAATCATTGCAAAGTGTTCACTTGAAGTGAAAAGTACTCTGAACTAAACAGTCTTTTTTCTCTGTGAAAAGTGCTGCTGCAGTAAATAATCAGCTAAGTTATTTATTTTGTTAATATTATTTTGAATTTTTTCTTTTATTGATGTTGTTGTTGTGTGTATTCTCCAGTTTGCAACAAAATCTTCATCCCTTTATAATTTTATGATAACCATGCACTTTCAAAACTGCTTATGTTTTCTACCTATATTTTGTTTTCTCTCAATATTGGATGATTACCGAAAATTTTTGATTATGTTGCTTTCAACCATAGTTCGTTTTTCAAAGTAATATTTCTATAGGTAGAATAAATTGTTATCTCTTGCAGTGGAATATTAGTACAATGTTTTTGCTCATGCCACGTCTAAATATATTTTGTTTTTTTTTTCAAAGAAAGATTTCTGTAGATAGAATAAATATTTTTCGCCTACTGCGGAGATAGTTTCACAAACGTCCTGTAAATTATATTTTCTCATATTATTTGTTCCCAATTTATAATAAGGATATGGAATTATCAACTAATAGGGTGGCTCAATTGTGTAGGGGTATGATTCTCGCTTTGGATACGAGAGCTCCTGGGTTTTCAACCATATTTAGTTTTCAAAGTAGTATTTTGTAGACAGATCAAAGTGTTATCTATGGCTGTAGAATATATTGGAACATTGTCTAAGGTTATGTTTTTCAAAATAAGATTTCTGTAGATAGACGAAATTGTCTCCACCTGCCGCGGAGATGATCCATCGATAAAAGTGATCTCATTTGATTATTTATAAATAGGATGCATTAACTGAGGAAGAGTACTTAGAATAAATTGTTTTCGCCTACTCTGTAGATGTATTGATGAACGTTTTGAAAAGTACTTTTATTATTTTATTTGTTACCAATATATATTTTCTGAGGAATCAAATACATAGACATGATATCTCATTTATAAAGTTGTAGGAAACATTTTCGAATGTATGTAGCGGGATAAGGATTATTTGAATCATATATGTATACATCTATTATTGTAATTGTTTATTCGAACACGAGAGTTGCTGCTTCAAATTTAAGAAAAAAACCTAGAAAACATTGCAGACAAGCTAGACTACAACTGAAAGTTGCTGCTTCAAGAAAAACCCGAGAAAACATACAAAGTAATTTATTGTCTGCTTTTATGTAGAAAACATATGTATAGTGTATTGTACGGTGTTGCAGATGAGTTTCCTTAACAATTTAAACAAAAATTGCTCTTCAGAAGCAACCAACAAGCCAGCCTGCAAAGTAAAGGAGCTTCCTATAAATATCAAGCAGAAGATACTGTCGGCCAAGCTAGTCAAAACGAAGTACGAGGAGAGCATACTCCTGGAATTAGATGAAAAGGTGGTGTTCCTGCCAAAGAGGGTCACTAAGGGTTTTAAACCGTTCCTAGACAAATTTAGCGAAGGACAGTTTTACCTGACTTTCACCGGTCTCCAGGATATCCTCGGCTTTCAACATAGAACTCTTTACACGGCGGAGGAATAGTTAGTAAGTGTTACTACTAATTATAACGGTAGAGGAATAGTTTGATAAGTTTTTACTACTAATTGTACTAAGAGAAAAATGAATTCAGTTGAAATTGCTTGCCTTAATGATAATATTATCGAGAAAATTAGGGAAGTGAAAGGTATCTTATTAAAAAAGTTCAATCCCTTATCACAAAAGGAGATTGAATTATGGCTAAAAAATGTTAAGAAACACATTTCTCTTTGCAACAAAGCGATTCGGGAGGTGGATTTATCGATAGGAACGTTACGTAAATTGCAAACAAACATTGGACATCTTAAACGATTCAAATTGTTATTACGGAATTATGATTCAGTAGGAATGGGGCTTTTGCAGAATAATAAATTTAATAATCAAATTCATAAGAGAGTTAAATGGGAAGACGGAATTTCAGCCTTTAAAAGTAGAGTCAGGACTGGGCTTATAGTAAATAAATATCATAAAGATATTTTAGAATTTTTTAAAGATTGTTTTTTACTATTTCAAGTTAGAATTAAAAATACCTTAAAGAAAATGTCCATGATTAAAGTAGATGTTTCTTTGAGTGGGGAATTTTTGAAAATGTCAGGAGATAAAGAAATTCTGAGTAAGAAATACTTTGCAACTAAAAATGAAGTAATTGATTTAGCAACAGATATAAAATGTTAGTTTGAAATTTACGTGAAAGATCGCATATTAAATAAGCTTTCCGAATTCGCTGAAGAAGGATCAGGATGGAGTTTAAGTCAAATTATTTCATTGGAAGTCAACATAAACAGGTATAGTGTAGGGTCTGAGCTAGCTGTCTCATCTTACATCGAGTTACCTCAAAAAATTAAGGCCACCAAATCTTGTATTAATGTTAAGAATCGATATGATGAAGCGTGTTTCATGTGGTCCGTAGTCTCAGCTTTATATCCTGCAGTTAAAAATTCAGATAGACCGAGTTCCTACCCTTTCCCGTAAAGTTGAATGAAATTTCTTTATTTGAGAAAAATAATGAAACTATATCAATTAATGTTTTTGGACTAGAAATGATTACACATTCGAATTTTACTGTGGTGCCAGTACGCTTAACCAAAGAAAAGCGAGAGCAACATATTAATCTATTAATTATTCAAAATAAATATTTTCTTAAACACAGTGATTTTGAAAACGTTTTAGATGATGAATTGATGGTGATAATAACGATAATGAAATCCTATATCATTATTGTTGGATTAAGGACCTTTCGCGGCTTTTACATAGACAACTGTCCAAACATAACGGAAAGAAACACATTTGTGATAGATGTCTAAATTATTTTCCTTCTCAAGACAAGTTGAAAGAGCACACACTGTACTGCATGCAGTTTAACGATTGCAGAATAGAATTTCCAAAGTTTTAACATGTACAGTTTAAAAATTATGTATTCAAAGAAAAAGTTCCGTTCATCGTATATGCTGACTTTGAATCTCGTTTAGAGCCCTTTGAAGATAACAGTACTACAGCAATAGCTTGAAATATTAAAAACATACAGCTTACAGTGCAGGATTTTATTTTAAATGTAATGCCTTTTATAAAAGTAATAGGAGTCCGGCATGCATGTCTTGGTTTGCAGAAGAAATGGAATCAGTCACCATATTTGTTCAATGAAAGCTTCTGAATGTTGAGCCAATGAATATCGAAGTAAACTTAAAGGATGCTTCTGGGATTTGTCACATTTGTGAGAAACCCTTTGAATCTCAGGATAAAATCGTTCGCGAACACTGTCATCTTTCCGAGAATTTTAGAGGCTATGCCCATAATCAGTGCAACCTTCTATATAGAAAATCCTTCATGGTACCCATTGTATTGTATAATTTGAGTGGCTATGATAGCCACTACATAATTCGAGACTTAGCTGAAAGAAATTACACATTAATTTGTTGCCTGTGAACAAGGAGAAGTACATCAGCTTCACTGTTCACTATACGGAAACAAAAATTAAATTCAGATATATCGATTCCTTTAGGTTTATGGGGTGGTCATTGGACTCTCTAGTATCCACACTTAATGAAGGTAATTTTAGTATCTTGAATAGTGAATGTAAAGATTTATCTATAGAAAAACTAAAGTTACTTCACCGAAAAGGAGTCTTTTTCTATGATTATCTGGATAAATTTGAGCGACTGGAAGAGAGAGAATTACCAAAAAAGAAACAATTTTACAATAGACTTTGCGATGAAGATATTAGTGATGATGACTATGCCCATGCTAAGTTGATTTGGAGTCAGTTTAACTTGAAAACCCTTGGTGATTATAGTGATTTATATATGAAAACAGATATTTTGTTATTAGCTTGCGTTTTTGAAACATTTCGCAATACCTGTTACAACACATATGGGTTAGACCCCGCCCATTTTTATACTATTCCTGGCTATACATGGGATTGTATGTTGAAATATACACAATGTCAATTAGAAACAGTTCAAGATGTGGACATGTTGCTCTTTATCGAACGTGAAATACGAGGAGGTATATCGATGTGCTGCAATCGCTATTGGAAAGCTAATAACAAGTATGTTGAGGATTATGGTCCTTCTAAACCTTCAAAGTTTCTGCTGTATGTAGACGTTAATAACATGTATGGTTGGGCAATGAGTCAGCCCCTCCCCTACGGAGGGTTTAAATGGGTTGATACAAATATCGATGTTACTACCATCCCCGATGATGCATAGACGGGCTACGTTCTAGAAGTCGAATTGAAGTATCCTGAAAGCCTTCATGATACGCATAAAGATTTACCCTTCTGTGCAGAACACAAATTTCCAAAGAATTCAGCTATTAAAAAACTCTTAACAACATTAGATAACAAAGAAAAATATGTAATTCGCTATCGAAATAGAATCTTCGAATTTCAGCAATCTGCTCGGCTCAAACCGTACATCGAGCTTAATACCCAGTTGCGAAGTCAGGCTAAACATATGTTTGAATAAAATCTTTATAAGCTTATGGTTAACGCTGTATTTGGTAAAACAATGCAAAATGTTAGGAAACATCGCCATGTGAAACTAGCCAGACGTTGGAGTGGTAAATTAGGAGCAAGAAATTTAATTTCAAGCCCGAATTTCCACAGTAGAACAATATTTGATGAGAACCTCATAGCGGTTGAATTAAAAAAGCACCGTATACTGTTCGATAAACCATCGTATATACGGATGTGTATTCTAGATATTTCAAAAATATTAATATATGAATTTCATTATGACTTCATGCTAAACAAATTTCCTGTAGAACGATGTAAACTATTATACACTGACACAGATAGTTTAATATATGAAATTCAATGTAATGATGTATATGAAGATGTAATCAAAACTAACCTTCATCGATTTGATACCAGCAATTATCCTTCAAATAATCGTTGAGATATACCACTGATAAATAAAAAAGTCCCAGGTCTCATGAAAGATGAGGCAAATGGTAAAATGCTTCTATTCTTTGCAGGCTTACGATCTAAACAGTATACCTATAAAATACAAGGAAATTCATGTGTTAAAAAGGCTAAGGGTGTAAAGAGAAATGTGGTTCGGCGAAAAATCACTTTTCAGGACTATCTAGATTGTTTAGAAAAACTTACGAAAGACTCTACTCAAAATTACATCTTACATAAAACTCAACGCTGCATTCAATCAAAGCATCGTGACGTCTACAGCGTTGAGCAAACTAAAATAGCTTTGAATCTTTTTGATGATAAGCGCTTCCTTCTCCCTAATAGTTTCGAAACTTTACCATGGGGTCAATATAGGATTAAACAATTTTAATTTGAATTATTTTTCTCTTTTAGGTAACCCTAAGTTATGGAGAACATGTTAACATTACAAAAAGCCTCAATTAAAGCAATTTGCAGTAAAATTAATAAAATCAGTAGATTCGTTTCCCAGTCACCACTGCCATGGAGTCTAACACAACAAATAATTAGAATATTTCCAACCTATAAGCATCAACAATTTTTAGAAGCATATTCAAACTCAACTCTATTCTATGCTATTCTAGAGAAGTTGGAATATGTTGAACCACAAGATATGCCGTTTGAATTAAAAGTAGTTTTGTTGAATTGTAACCATCTAGAACCATACCTCGATTATGATGATTATTGCGCTTGATTTACATATCACAAAATTCCTGATTATACACTGAAGGTATGCAAGGTATGTTTACTGAGCTTAAGATATGCTTTTCGATATAAGCAATAAAAAAATTTTTAAAAAAATATAACCGACTTCCACCTATAACTAAAAAGCTAAAAATAATTATAACAAAATACAACTCTAGCAAATAAATAACACATTCAATGTTGTTAGGTACCTACCCAGGAAGTAAAAAATCTAAACATTAAAAGGTGCTCATTCTGTACAAATTAATTACCTAATAATCTAGTATATTTTTGTAGTCGGTGGCAAGCAAATCTAAAATCCTTCATTGCGTACTTATCTACTACTTCATCAAACTTTATTGTTGCTTGGCACCTACTTCAAAAATATACTAGATTGGTAGGTAATTAATTTGTACAGAATGAGCACCTTTTAATGTTTACATTTTTTACTTCCTGGGTAGGTACCTAACAACATGGAATGTGTTATTTATTTGCTGGAGTTGTATTTTGTTATAATTATTTTTAGCTTTTTAGTTATAGGTGGAACTCGGTTATATTTTTTAAAAAAATGTTTTATTTTCAACTTTTTAGTTTTTTTGAAGTCAGGTAGTTTTCATTCTTTATTTTTTATTTTGTATGTACAACCTTAATAGATAGGACCAGTTAACATCGAAAGCCTCAACATTCCACAATGATACATTTTCATTTAAATTGACAGGTAAATGTTTACGAATAAAATGTACTAGTACGCGTTGTCTTAATAAGCCTAAAATATATTTATGCCTCCTGGACCACGCCATGTAACCTTTTTTCAACTTTTTTTGACAACTCTGTATAACTATATATAATTCCACCCCACCCTATGTACCAACCATCCTGTACATACGACTGCCCATGGACAAGCATAAATTTGTTAGCTGCCTTCTGTAAACTATAGGACGGAGTAGAATCCATCCCATATTTACGGAGTCATATCCGTACTATATTTTAACCATAGTATATAACTCCTTGTGGCCTACCCCATAAATTATTTCATTTTTCACATTTTATATTATCGCCCTATGTAACATTAATTCCTCTCCACACTTTATGCAACTTCTTATGTGATTTAAAATAAATAATTTTTTAATCACACTGTATAAATATAATTTAACTTCAGCATATATTTCAACCATCCTGCATATGATTTGTTTACGTCCATATCATATAACAGTTTTTTAATCACCCTATATAACTTTAATTTCACATTTTTTCCAACATTTTTATTCTACCAATAGTCCACTCCACCCTATATGCAATACATCCTGTATATACAGCTAACGGCCTAACTTATATTTGAATCATCATATAAATGCAACTCCTATCACTTTACTTTGTGATTTTGTTTGCTATGACTAAACATCCTGTGTATAAACCCACCAAATAGCAGTTTAGATTGACATGTGTTGTCACTGAATTTTCTATTAGGCCGGGAGAATGTGACAACCAAAAGCACTGTCTTCGCAAAATGCAAAAATTTTCATTTAAATAGGTATTTGCCGGGTATACAAACAAAACGAGATTGGTACTCATTGATTTAAGTAGTCGAAAATACTATGCTTTACTACCTATATGCTTGAAATGTACATAGAAAATTTTCAAATTTGCAATTAAAACTTCCAGTGCCTAAAATTCCCGCACTATTACGTTGGAATTAAAATATTTATGAGGAAATATCCGTTATGTCATTTTGATGAAATTTTTGATAAGAATTTTGGAATTTTCGGAGATTTTCTGCAAAACTGCAAGTTGCACGTCGCAGAAAAGTATATGAGATCACCTAGGGATCTTCCTTAATACATTAAACGTTAAAAAACTATACACATCCATAAGTAGTTTTCGAAAAAACGACCAATATGTTAGGGATATTGGTCGATTTCCATGCACGCATGTGTTCATTTACAAATTTCTTCACTTTACCAATAGAATTCTTTTCCCAAATTTGAAGTTTCACCAATCCGGATATATACTCTATAAAACAAGACCATATTCATACAAAACCTTTCACCACAGGAGAAGAATTCAGGTAACATACATACAAAAAAAACGCGACGAATTGATTACCTCCTCCTTTTTGGAAATCGGTTAAAAAGAACTTAATTATCATAAACGAAAATATCACGTAAGGTCTGAGGATAGACAGTTACATCAATTGTATAGACAAAAATGGCACTGGTGTTCTCTTTGTTGGACACCTTTATTTGAACTAAAAAATCGGGATGATTGTATTGAAGATCTGCACTATGAAAAGAAAATAAAATTGTTCTAATTTTGGCTTCTTGAAATGTTTTTTATAGAAAGTTATATTAATCACTATTTTGTAATTGTATAAATATTAGTAACAATAACAATATTTTATTTCTTAGATATTAAAATAAATATTATTAATAACAATATTTTCTTATGTTGTAAATTTTCTTAGGTATTAAAATAAAACGATATATTATATATGAAAACTACTTTTTATTTTAAGAAATAAAGACCTTTAAATACCCCACCGTCTAACATCTGCAGATACAACATTTATCAATATCTATAAAACAACTTGAGCAGCAGGCTAAATGTCTACATGGAAGAAGTACAACAGATTTTTCATTAGTTAAACAAATTTTGTAAGATAAGTTAGTAGCTTTTGAAACTTCTATTGTTTTTTGAATCATTAGACAGTTGTTGGATATCATCAAATGTCCGTTCAGGAACATCATCGTTTGGCAGCAAGTTTGAAATCTGTATGCCACAACAATAACATATGATTCTATCTCCTGAACCACTATAAAAGAATCCAAGTTTTGCTAAATCATTAGGCCTCTGTTTTAGAGCTATAGGCCAATTACCAAACGTAGAAAATCTGCTGGCAACACTTATTTTATCTTTATGAACAACAGGTTTTTTTCTATTTATTAAGTATATCTGTATCGAAGAAGGAACAACTTGGATTCCAATTTAAATGGTCAGCTACAGGATTGTCTGTCATTTGCCAGTTGAATCCTTCAGTCCCACAAATGCACATTTTACTACGTCATTTTGACCAAAATAAATAAAGCCAGCCCTTGCTAGTCTGGAAGCTGGGAATTCCGAAGGCCAGTTTTCGAAGGTACGTAATCTGTGTTCGTATACTTGGTACCAATCTCTACACTCCATGATTGTAATGTAACAACTGAATGAAAATTAAAAACGGGATGAATTTTATACATTTTATTGAGGTTTTCTAGCTACAATGTCAGCTATAATTTTATGTTTGTAATAATAAATATATTCTCTTAAAGCGATACCCAGTGGAGATCTATTATCACAACAAAAAGACGATAATAGACGTTTAACTGGTTGTGAGCAAATTGAATGTTTCCACGAACAAACTTCATTTAAAACTTTGAAATAACATTTACAGAAGTTAATTTCTATATATGCTTCTACTCTACTAGAAATTATATGTTCAATTTTTAAAAGTTCCACTACATCACTATGAGAAAAATATAACGATATAATATTTTGCATCAACAGCACTAGTTTCTGATCATCCTCAGATCTTGTTTGGGTTATATGTAGAAATTCTCCACAGGTGCTGCAACCTCGTGACTGGTAATATTTGGGCTTTCGAAATAATTGTTTTTCATCAGCTTCAGGACGCAAACAACATCGACCCATTCGAAGCTGTTCAAGACAATTTTTACATTATTTTTTTGTAGAATAACAACTGTACTACCCTGTATATTATCAAATTAAATTCTTTGTTACTTTATGAGTCAAATACAATTGTCAAACATTTTAATTTTAAATTTTAGAATTGTGCTTTTTTCATAGTTTCTTTGCCATTGACAACGGGGTCGGACCTAGACCCCGAAACGTTTGGGAAATATACAGTAATTTCCTGAATTATGTTATCATTTCCCAAAAAAGTGCTTAAACTTTCGAATACAGTATTCGAGTAACTAGAAGCGAAAGCAGAAGGCTACGCTACGCGAAAACTTAAAAAGATATATATATATATATATATATATATATATATATATATATAAATTAGTTTAGTGTATATTTTCGTCATTTTAGGTCTTTACAAATGATAAGATTGTGTTTATTTCATATGTTTTAATGATGACATTTTGGCCATGTTTTTAGCCTTTTTCAAATTTATTCTAAAACTACAGCATTAGTATTATGAAGTCACAATTTTTTCTGCTAAAGATTTTACATTTTTTTACTTGACACGATAGAAACTTTTTCTATCATTGTCTCTGAAAGGACACACAATGTTAGTTTTTAGTTTTGTGTCAAGTAAAAAAATGTAAAATGTTTAGCAGAAAAATTGAGACTGCACAAGAAGTTTTAGAATAGATTTGAAAAAGGCCAACAACATGGTTGAAATGTCATCATTAAAACGTATGAAATAAACCCAATCTTATCGTTTGTAACAACCTAAAAATCATATGGTTTTGGTTTTCATCCCTAGTTGACAAATGAATCCTCCTGGTAGCATAGGTAAAATGATGTTTGGTCGCATATGCCCTCTTCAGGTTGGTTTACATTATCCTTATATCAATCAGCTTATAATTTTTGTCAATTAACTAGAAATGGGACAGGCAGGAAGAGGGAGCATGTGAACCATTCCAAAATAGGGCAATACTGGTACTCAGCCAATACACAGTTGTTTTACAAATAACCCAGAATGATGATGATAGTTATCAACTATATGGAACCTGGAATGCATAAGACATGTGTCTGTGTACAAGAGAGCAATTTGTAGCTGATGATTATAAGAAATTAACACACATTTTGAAAGTTTATAAAATTGTGAATCAGTTTAATTTCAGTTTTATGTTTTATATTAACATCATATGTTTTATTTTCTGTTGCCATGAATCTTTCACCACTTCTAATAAAACTTGTAATTGCTTCCTCCATTGGATGTTGGTTACCCAATAACCATTTTTTTCGAGCACCTATAAAAATATTTGCATATTTGCTGCATTGTTAATGCAGCTAAAATTCAAGTACCTGAAAAAAAGAACTGTAATGTGTAATCAAATTGTAATATAATGATCACTGTTTTAAGATCTAACTTTCGTTTATATACTGACTGCTAAAATTTGATTTTTTAATTACAATGAACTTAAAGTTCTGTTAGGAGGAAACTTTATAATCTTTATTTATAATAAATATAAAAAAAAATAAAATATATGAATTAATAAGTCTCTATGAAAAGTTTACACATTTTATGTTTAGTTCATGAATTATTTATCTATTTATTAGTTAGCTGCAGGAAATACATATCAGTGAACACATTTATATAATTGTTACGTCAGAATGACGTCATGCTGTGTCACGATTTACATAATATAGAAGTCATATTTGAGTCCTATATGAGTCATTATTTCACACTTCTTGACGCAAGACTCTTACGTAATATATATGACGTAAATATGACATCCATAAAAGTGATTCATTTGATGTCAAGATGATATAACACTTTCATAATGGAGATGTAAAATTTCTTTCATATATGACATAAATATAATATCAGTCTGATGACATAATAATTACGTCCATAACAACATATATATATATATATATATATATATATATATATATATATATATGTTTGGACGCTTGGGAGGTTCGTGTATTGTGCTCCGAACTATTCGGTCACGCTTTGATCCCGTCTGAAGAGACGGCGCTTATTGTTGTTTTTTGCGTTACGATTCCGCGAGTTAGTAGCTTCGTTCATAACGACCGCTAAACCGCTTTCATTTTGTTTCTTTTGTGTTTACAAAAGCGCATCATTTGTTGTTAAACCCGCATTTTTGTTTGCTCAATCAATGAACATTACGTCGCTATTTTTTGTGTAACGTGTTGTCCAGACGAAGCTCTAAGAAACTGTTCCTGCATTTTTTTGAATATTCTCTATGGAATGTGCCATCGAAGACATTCCATAATTTGGTCCAAGTACGAGCCGGATGCAATTTGAGTTAATTTAGTGCAAAGATTATCGAATAAATTACATAATATATTCGCATATTTCTTTTACCGCAAAAAAAACTTACAAGAGATCGTTTTGTTTGTTTGGTTATTTTGCTAAATTGTTTTGAATTTATTTGACATTTGGTCAGATATTTTACTACTTCAACAGTAAAAAATTGTACATTTTGGAATAGTATTTTGTTTTCGTTCTATCGTGTTAGATTTGTTCAGTGGCGTTACAGTGATTTTAATTTATTGTTAAGATGTCAAAAACCGCTGAAAATTTACGTAAATTTAAAAATCATCGACAATCGGAGTTTAACAGATTAGTAGATATATATTTTGCCGCCGAGAAAGCCTTAAGAGGTGACGACGTTGAATTGTTTTTTAGCATGATTGATATGATTGATTCAATCCATTCCGAATTTTTTAAACATCACAATTCGATTGTTGGATTAATTTCACATGCAAACGATGATTTTGACTTTGAGGATGACATTCGCAATAAATTTGAAAAATTGTTTTATTCAATTAGGTCTATTGTTGCTAAACTGAAATCTGTTCAGAATTCTACGCCACAAAATATAGCTCGGGAACAGGAAAGTGTTGCTTTGCCGCGAATTGATTTGCCTTCATTTAGTGGCGACATATTGGAATTTGGTACTTTTATTGATTTGTTTGACTCATTAATTCACAATAATGAAAAACTCAGTGCTATACAGAAGTTCAAATATTTGCAGTTAGCTTTAAAAGGGCCTGCTTTTGAGGCTATTAGGAATTTTAAACTAACACAAAACAATTACGTGAGTGCTTATGAAACACTTTTGAAAAAATTCAAGCGAACTCGTTTAATCGCGGAGTCTCATTGGTAAGCTTTAGAACAATTCCCCCAACTAACTTCAGATAGCCCTTCAGAGGTTCGGAAGTTATTGGATGACTTCAGTGATAATTTGGAAGCACTGAAAAATTTGGGTTTACCAGTAAATCAGTGGGATTTTTGTATCCTTCAGATGATGTTGAAACGAGTTCCAAAGAATTTAGCCGCTAAATTTGAACTTTATCATGGTACTGTGACCGCTCAAGATGACTTTCCGATCCGTTCGGAAGTTGTTGATTTTTTGTCGAAGCATTGTGATGCCTTTGAACATGTTGAATTATCCCGCAAGGCAAAGCAAAGTGTTGACAAAAAGTTACCATTGAATTCAAAGCAACATTCTTCCCGGTTCACTACATCTTTGTTTGTCACTAAGAATTGTTTAGTTTGTAAATCCGATCATGCGATTTACAAATGTTCTGAATTCTTGAACAAATCAGTATCCGCGCGGTTTAGGTTTGTTAAAGATTTTAGACTTTGTTTTAATTGCTTGAGCGATTCTCATCAGTCGAATCGCTGTAAATCTTTATTCACTTGCCGCAACTGCGAACAACGCCATCACACATTGCTTCATTTTGTAAATCGTGTTGATTCAGGTATTGGGTCTGAATCAAAAGCTCCCCCCGCAAACCTGGCTTCCACATCTGGTGGATCCAGTACCATTAATACTGTTGAAAGTCCCGAAACTTCTCTACCGCAGACTTCTTGTCATAATTCACTTTTGTCATACAATTCAAATGTGTTGTTATCTACCGCTTTAGTTGAGGTATTAGATAAACACGGTTCTTATCAAACTTTGCGATGTCTGCTAGATTCTGGTAGCATGACATCATTCGTTGCGAGCAAGGCTGTGAAACGCCTTGGCTTCCGACCTATGCCCGCTTCAATTCAACTCAACGGGCTAGGTTCTCTGCAGAGTACCTCTGCTGAGGGCTCTCTTACCCTTTCTCTTCGCTCTATAGTCAAGCGTGAGTGCAATTTTGTTGTTGATACTATTATTTTACCCCGCATTTGCAATGATATGCCTGTTGCGCCCATTAACATGGCTAATATGGCATATCTAACCAATTTGAAACTTGCTGATCCCAGGCGCTATTGACCTTTTGTTAGGTGCCGATATATTTTCTCAAATTTTGTTGGATGGACGCCTTCTGGGAAAGGAAGGTGTTCCTGATGCTATTAACACTGTGTTTGGTTATATCCTTATGGGTAGAGTGTCTTCGAGTTCTGTTAACTCTCACTCTCAGTCGGCCATAAGCCCAACTTCGCTTTTTTGTAAAATTGAAGATGTAGTATCATTACATGATTCACTCCAAAGGTTCTGTACAATTGAAGATGTTCCTACCGCACTGGTTCAGTCCCCTGATGATCTTATCTGCGAAAAAATATTTTCCGAGGGATGCAGGAGATTGGATTCAGGTAGATTCGTTGTGCCTCTTCCTTTTCGAAATACACTTCCTGCTTTTGATGGAATGTATAATCTCGCCGTACAACGTTTCTACTCTTTAGAAAGACGTCTTCTACAGCAACCAGATCTCTACAAACAATATTGTGATTTTCTCAAAGAGTATTTGGAGCTGGATCATATGGAGTTGGTTCCTGATCCATCTACTGCTTCTGATTGTTACTACATACCGCATCATTATGTTTTGAAACCTGATAGTAGCACAACCAAACTTCGTGTAGTGTTTAATGCATCCGCTAAGATACCTCATCGGTTATCTTTGAATGATTGTTTATTTATCGGTCCCAAATTGCAGCAAGACATTATCGCTATTTTGTTGACCTTACAGAATTTAGTTTTGCCTCACCTGCTTGCTATAGAAAACTTTTCTAGTTGTGAACTTCACACATTTAGTGATGTTTCTGAGAAAGGTTATGCCGCTGTTGTTTATTTTGTGTTCGAAACCGCATCTGGATTTCGTCAAAGTTTTTTAGTGTTGTCTAAATCGAAAGTTGCCCCTCTGAAAACTTTGTCACTTCCCAGATTGGAACTGTGTGCTTCAGTTCTTACCGCTAAGTTGGCTCATTATGTTTATGAGCAATTCTATAGTCGTTTGTTGTTCAAGGTGATTCGTTTCTGGTCAGATTCCACGGTAGTCCTTTCATGGCTTAGTTCTTCCCCGCACCGTTGGAAGACATTTGCCAGTAATCGAATTGCTTACATTCAGGAAAAATTTCCTTATTCGCATTGGTTTTACATCCAATCTTGTGATAACCCCGCTGACTTGCCATCAGAGTTATTACGCAATACACTTTGGTGGAAAGGCCCACAATTGTTAATTACCTCTTGTTTGCCACATGCTTGCTCAGACTCAAGCATGTCACCGCTAGTTATGACTGAAGCCCGTATAGTGGCGCTTCAAGTCACCGCTTCACCAAATTTATTTGGTACTTTGTTAGAAGAACATTCTTCTATTAATCGCATTACCCGCATTATAGCTCATATTTGTCGCTTTGTTGATAACGCCCGCAATCCAGACCGTAGGGGCTCTGGATCATTTTTGGCTGCTGAGTTATATCAGGCTCAGCTTCGCATTGTTCGCTATGCTCAAGATCAATATTTTTCTAAAGAGATTTCCCTTCTTCGAGAACGAAAACTTTTGCCCAAATCGCTTCGTAAACTTTCGCCGTTTCTTGATGAACAGGGAACTCTTAGAGTTGGTAGTAGATTGGCTACTGCTCCATTGCCGTTTGATACTAAATTTCCCGCATTGCTACCAAGTAAAAGTCGTTTGACTAATCTAATTGTCGAAGATTGTCATGTCACCAATCTTCACGTAGGAATCCAAACCGTTCAATTTCTTTTGCAGCAACGATTTTGGATTCTATCCGCAAAGAGAGTAATTCGTAGTGTCATAGCTCACTTAAGACGTGTCGTTGGAGATCAAATCCTAACCTACGAAGAACTTTCTACTGTATTTGCTCAGGTCGAAGCAGTTTTAAACTCGCGACCTATAACCCCTTGTAGCAATGATCCATCGGATCTTACCGCCTTGAGTCCTGGAATGTTTCTTACCATGGAATCTTTAACAGCACCTCCTGAATCTGATTTCTTATCTGTCCCATCTAATCGTCTCAACAGATGGCAGTTACTGAGTCGTTTGCATCAGGCATTCTGGAAACGTTGGTCGCAAGAATATTTACATACTCTTCATCAACGGAGTAAATGGACTGATCCCTCGGAGGTTGTTAAGCCAGGTACACTTGTTATTTTGAAGCAAGACACTTCACCTCCTTTGAATTGGCCATTAGGGCGCATTATTGACGTACATCCTGGAGGTGATGGTGTTGTACGCGTTGCTACAGTTAGAACTGCAAGTGGTACTTTCAAGCGACCTCTTGTAAAGCTTTGTCCACTGCCAGTGGACCCTTAGTTTTGAAATAAGTAATTCAAGGCTGGCGGAATGGTGCGTTCCCGCAATTTGTTTAGTGTATTGTTTTCAATTTGATTGAATTACTTCACTGATTTTTAAACTTCTGCACCTTTTCTAAAACATTTCGTCGAGCTAATGCTAATTTTAAGTGTTTTTTTGCGTGTAAAATATAGACAGTATTGACATTCGTGTTTGGGCTTCCTAGCTGTTTGGACGCTTGGGAGGTTCATGTATTGTGCTCCGAACAATTCGGTCACGCTTTGATCCCGTCTGAAGAGACGGCGCTTATTGTTGTTTTTTGCGTTACGATTCCGCGAGTTAGTAGCTTCGTTCGTAACGACCGCTAAACCGCTTTCATTTTGTTTCTTTTGTGTTTACAAAAGCGCATCATTTGTTGTTAAACCCGCATTTTTTTGTATGCTCAATCAATGAACATTACGTCGCTATTTTTTGTGTAACGTGTTGTCCAGACGAAGCTCTAAGAAACTGTTCCTGCTGTTACGGGGCTAGCCTCAGAAGAAAGAAGACCCAAGAAAACACCAGAGCTTCGACATAAAACGTAAGTGATTACTTTTATTTGGTGATTCGTTTATGTGACGGCACGTGTTTATTGATTGTTCCGCTAAAGGTCCTGCGTTAATTATATACTTGCATTGAACCAGCATTGAACTAAAACCGCAACATCTAATTCATACATTTTTTTGAATATTCTCTATGGAATGTGCCATCGAACACATTCCAATATATATATATATATATATATATATATATATATATATATATATATATACATATATATATGTTTTAGATGGTTTCCGGGAATTCATCCGCGTAGTTGATAACTGATCGCTGCCGGGATCGATGGTAAAATGACGACGTTTCGCCTTCTGCTTTCGCTTCTAGTTACTCGAATACTAAGATTTTCTGAAGCGAGCACGCTGTTATATAGTCGCGGCTCGGCGCCTATCGATTGACACCGTGAACGGCTGCGTATGATTGGCCCTTGGCGCTCAGTGGGCACGGCTCCATCCTGCTGATTTGTTATTTCCGGTTGTGTTGTTATTGGACGGGTCCGGGCCGGTACGGTGTTTAATAGGATTTTCCAACAATTTCGGGTGTTCTATATTTGCCAGTACTCTGGTGTTCTCAAAGTCTATTCGGTGTGACATCGTGGTGGCGTGTTCCGCAATGGATGTTGTTTTTTCCTGCTTTCTTACAGCGTTCTGGTGTTCATCACGTCTAGCTTGAATTCTTCTATTAGTTTGCCCCACATAGGTTTTATGACAGTCTGCACATGGAATCTCGTACACTCCCTGTTGTTCTAAAGGAATCGTCGTCTTCGGAGTCCTCAACACCGTGCTCATTTTTCTGTCTGTATTGAAAATAGTATCGATATTGTGTCTCCGTAGAATTCTTGCAATGCTGTCCGTGGTCCCCTTGACATACGGTAAATAAGCCTTGGTTATTGGTATCTCATGCTCCTCGTCTGTTTGTCTCGGTTTTGACTTTAGGGCTCTTTGTATATTTCCGTCTGTAAATCCGTTTTGTCTCAGAGCTGTTTTTAAACTATCCATTTCCTGTTTGATGTTATCCTGGTCAGCTAGCCTTTGTGATCTGGTTACTAAAGTCTTGACGACGGCTTGTAGTTGGGCTGGGTGGTGATGAGAATTAGCATGAAGGTATCTGTTGGTGTGAGTTGCTTTCCTATATACTGCATGGCCAAGGGTTCCATCTTTCTTCCTATTTATGAGAACATCAAGGAATGGCAGTTGATTGTTGGCTTTAACCTCCATGGTAAATTTTATTTTGTGTTGGATGCCATTAAGGTGATCTAAAAAAGTATTGAGGTGTTCCATTTCATGAGGCCAAATCACAAATGTATCATCTACATATCGCAACCACAAACTGATTTACGAGTTGTTGTTCTTAGTGCCAACTCCTGAAAGTTCTCCATAAAAAGGTTCGCTATAACTGGTGAGAATGGCGATCCCATTGGAGCTCCTTCCACTTGTTTGTATCGTTGGTTCTCGTAAACAAAGTAGGTGTTCACGGACAGTATTGCAAGAATTCTACGGAGACACAATATCGATACTATTTTCAATACAGACAGAAAAATAAGCACGGTGTTGAGGACTCCGAAGACGAGGATCCTTTTAGAACAACAGGGAGTGTACGAGATTCCATGTGCGGACTGTCATAAAACCTATGTGAGGCAAACTAATAGAAGAATTCAAGCTAGACGTGATGAACACCAGAACGCTGTAAGAAAGCAGGAAAGAACAACATCCATTGCGGAACACGCCACCACGATGTCACACCGAATAGACTTTGAGAACACCAGAGTACTGGCAAATATTGAACTCCCGAAATCAAGACTCGTAAGAGAGGCAATTGAAATAGCGAAGAGACCTCACAGTCTAAACGCAAGCAATGAAATTCAGAACTTATCGAATTGTTGGAAAATCCTATTAAACACTGTACTGGCCCGGACCCGTCCAATAACAACTCAACCGGAAATAACAAATCAGCAGGATGGAGCCGTGCCCACTGAGCGCCAAGGGCCAATCACACGCAGCCGTTCACGGTGTCAACCGATAGGCGCCGAGCCGCGAATATATAACACTGCGCTCGCTTCAAAAAATCTTAGTATTCGAGTAACTAGAAGCGAAAGCAGAAGGCTACGAGAATTATGCGAACCGACCTGAAGAGGGCAGATGTGACTCTGCCGAAACGTCGTCACTTTACCATCGATCCCGGCAGGGATCAGTTATCAACTACGCGGATGAATTCCCGGAGGCCTTGAAACAACTGCGCCTCAACAAGGACATTGTCATTCTACCTGCTGATAAAGGAAATGCGACTGTAATTTTAGATACAGCGGATTATTCAAACAAAATTCAAATATTGCTACAAGATCCAGCATTTAAACAAATTACTACTGACCCAACAACTTATCTAGAGAAAACAACCAAGGCCAAAATCCAAGCAAGTAGGATCGACAAAAATATCCAACTGCATCTCATTCCGCGTGAAAAGTCATCGAGATGTCCGAAATTCTATGGGTTGCCAAAAGTACATAAAGAAGGTGCACCTTTGAGGCCAATAGTAAGCTCAATTGGATCCCCAACACAACACCTAGCCAAGTACCTAGCCCAACAACTTCAACCGTTTGCAGAGGGGGCAGACTCATACGTAAAAAATTCGACACATTTCATCGAAATTCTTAGAAAAACGGTCTTACAACCAGAGTGTCTTCTTGTAAGTTTTGACGTAGTGTCCCTATTCACCAACATCCCTATCGACGAAGCCTTGGATATCATAATAGAAAAATACAAACCACCTCAACACCTTGTAGACTTAACAAGGCACTGTCTGATGAACACCTATTTTGTTTACGAGAACCAACGATACAAACAAGTGGAAGGAGCTCCAATGGGATCGCCACTCTCACCAGTTATAGCGAACCTTTTTATGGAGAACTTTGAGGAGTTGGCACTAAGAACAACAACTCTTGAACCCAGTTTGTGGTTGCGATATGTAAATGATACATTTGTGATTTGGCCTCATGGGAGGGAACACCTCAATACTTTTTTAGATCACCTTAATGGCATCCATCACAAAATAAAATTTACCATGGAGGTTGAAGCCAACAATCAACTGCCATTCCTTGATGTTCTCATAAATAGGAAGATGGAACCCTTGTCCATGCAGTATATAGGAAAGCAACTCACACCAACAGATACCTTCATGCCAATTCTCACCACCACCCAGCCCAACTACAAGCCGTCGTCAAGACTTCAGTAACCAGATCACAAAGGCTAGCTGACCAGGATAACATCAAACAGGAAATGGACAGTTTAAAAACAGCTCTGAGACAAAACGGATTTACAGACCGAAATATACAAAGAGCCTTAAAATCAAAACCGAGACAAACAGACGAGGAGCATGAGACACCAATAACCAAGGCTTATTTACCGTATGTCAAGGGCACCACGGACAGTATTGCAAGAATTCTACGGAGACACAATATCGATACTATTTTCAATACAGACAGAAAAATAAGCACGGTGTTGAGGACTCTGAAGACGAGGATCCCTTTAGAACAACAGGGAGTGTACGAGATTCCATGTGCAGACTGTTATAAAACCTATGTGGGGCAAACTAATAGAAGAATTCAAGCTAGACGTGATGAACACCAGAACGCTGTAAGAAAGCAGGAAAGAACAACATCCATTGCGGAACACGCCACCACGATGTCACACCGAATAGACTTTGAGAACACCAGAGTACTGGCAAATATAGAACACCCGAAATCAAGACTCGTAAGAGAGGCAATTGAAATAGCGAAGAGACCTCACAGTCTAAACGCACGCAATGAAATTCAGAACTTATCGGATTGTTGGAAAATCCTATTAAACATCGTCCAATAACAACTCAACCGGAAATAACAAATCAGCAGGATGGAGCCGTGCCCCCTGAGCGCCAAGGGCCAATCACACGCAGCCGTTCACGGTGTCAACCGATAGGCGCCGAGCTGCGACTATATAAAAGCGCGCTCGCTTCAGAAAATCTTAGTATTCGAGTAACTAGAAGCGAAAGCAGAAGGCTACGAGAATTATGCGAACCGACCTGAAGAGGGCAGATATGACTCTGCCGAAACGTCGTCATTTTACCATCGATCCCGGCAGGGATCAGTTATCAACTACGCGGATGAATTCCCGGAAACCACCTAAAACATTTAGTGCACGCGAAAACTTAAAAACAAATATAGTGAATCTCTACGGGGAGAATACTTTTCATTTGTGTAAAACATTTGAGAAATTACGCGCGAAAAGAAGCAAACTTTTGTGCGATCTACATTTTTTACACCGATGCCGCGATGAAGGAGTAATTCCGAAAAACATGAAGGTAAAGTTCTGGAAGAACAACAGAAAAACACAGAATATCTTAATGGAAAGCTAGTTGTGCCCTACTTAGGGAAGCCATACGTGATGTCAGAAGAGATTTGGATGTTCTTAATACTAAACTCCTAGATATCCACCTACAGGTAAGCAATACACTCCACCCGATAATATGGGATAAATTCGATGAGATTGGCGAATTTAGGGCCGAAACCAATG
Source organism: Octodonta nipae (assembly GCA_034190945.1). NCBI lineage: Eukaryota > Metazoa > Arthropoda > Insecta > Coleoptera > Chrysomelidae > Octodonta > Octodonta nipae. The sequence goes on along the minus strand of CM067218.1, from coordinate 91,173,522 downwards.
CAGAGTTAACAACAATGCAACAACAGGCAAAATTTAACAAATTGAAGTTCCAACAGAAGCCCAAAAACGAATTTGTCTCGGAAAATAACGGTCACAGTCTAACCTCACGGCAATTAGAAACGAATAAAACCGTTTATAATTTATCTTCGGTCCAATTGAACACTTCCTCGATTGGCGTGTTGGCTAAGGGATTCAATTACGCTATTGCTCCCTCTCACATACCAACAGAGAGCATAATATGTGGCGTGGAAACAGCAGTTTCAAAATTAGATGCGAACATCGCTGAAATAATTAGACATCACATGTTTTAAGAAAGTCTAAACCACCCATAAGGAACCTATCTATAGAAGAAAATGAGGCCTTGAAACAACTGCGCCTCAACAAGGACATTGTCATTCTACCTGCTGATAAAGGAAATTCGACTGTAATTTTAGATACAGCGGATTATACAAACAAAATTCAAATATTGCTACAAGATCCAGCATATAAACAAATTACTACTGACCCAACAACTTATCTAGAGAAAACAACCAAGGCCAAAATCCAAGCAAGTAGGATCGACAAAAATATCCAACTGCATCTCATTCCGCGTGAAAAGTCATCGAGATGTCCGAAATTCTATGGGTTGCCAAAAGTACATAAAGAAGGTGCACCTTTGAGGCCAATAGTAAGCTCAATTGGATCCCCAACACAACACCTAGCCAAGTACCTAGCCCAACAACTTCAACCGTTTGCAGAGGGGGCAGACTCATACGTAAAAAATTCGACACATTTCATCGAAATTCTTAGAAAAACGGTCTTACAACCAGTGTCTTCTTGTAAGTTTTGACGTAGTGTCCCTGTTCACCAACATCCCTATCGACGAAGCCTTGGATATCATAATAGAAAAATACAAACCACCTCAACACCTTGTAGACTTAACAAGGCACTGTCTGATGAACACCTATTTTGTTTACGAGAACCAACGATACAAACAAGTGAAAGGAGCTCCAATGGGATCGCCACTCTCACCAGTTATAGCGAACCTTTTTATGGAGAACTTTGAGGAGTTGGCACTAAGAACAACAACTCTTAAACCCAGTTTGTGGTTGCGATATGTAGATGATACATTTGTGATTTGGCCTCATGGGAGGGAACACCTCAATACTTTTTTAGATCACCTTAATGGCATCCATCACAAAATAAAATTTACCATGTAGGTTGAAGCCAACAATCAACTGCCATTCCTTGATGTTCTCATAAATAGGAAGCAAGATGGAACCCTTGGCCATGCAGTATATAGGAAAGCAACTCACACCAACAGATACCTTCATGCTAAGTCTCATCACCACCCAGCCCAACTACAAGCCGTCGTCAAGACTTTAGTAACCAGATCACAAAGGCTAGCTGACCAGGATAACATCAAACAGGAAATGGACAGTTTAAAAACAGCTCTGAGACAAAACGGATTTACAGACCGAAATATACAAAGAGCCCTAAAGTCAAAACCGAGACAAACAGACGAGGAGCATGAGACACCAATAACCAAGGCTTATTTACCGTATGTCAAGGGGACCACGGACAGTATTGCAAGAATTCTACGGAGACACAATATCGATACTATTTTCAATACAGACAGAAAAATAAGCACGGTGTTGAGGACTCCGAAGACGAGGATCCCTTTAGAACAGCAGAAAGCAGGAAAAAACAACATTCATTGCGGAACACGCCACCACGATGTCACACCGAATAGACTTTGAGAACACCAGAGTACTGGCAAATATAGAACACCCGAAATCAATCTATCTGCCAGTCCAATACAGCGAGTTTTCTTTATTTGAATTAACGGGATTTTAATGTACCCCGTAATCGTATGGATTTCTGTATGCACGTAACCTATGGGATCGTATCTGTTTCTATTGTAGTCTGTTTAGAATTACGGTTCTTCTGCGTATTTCCAAACAGAATAAAAAATGTTTAGAATGGTTTGTCCATAATCAATAAGTTTAATGTTTTCTGTTTGTCATAGCTATATTGAAAATTTAAAATTTAACGTTTCGCTTAGAAACTTCTATGGTTATATATATGGTTTCGGCAAAGTCACATCTGCCCTCTTCAGGTCGGTTCGCATAATTCAGTTTACACTAGAACTTGAACAGAATAACAAATTATCTTTCTTGGATATTTTAGCAACAAAAACAGTCGACATTTGAAAAAGAGGTTTACAGAAAACCGACTTACATTAATAGGTATCTCAAATTTTACTCTAATCAACCACATTCAGTAAAAAGAGGTATCACCAAATCTCTATATGACAGAGCAAAAACCAACTGTTCTAACACCGATGAATTTAATGAAGAAAAAACGTTTATACAAAATGTGTTCTCTATAATTACCCTGAAAAATTTATTAATAAAGAGTTATACAAAATCAAATACCAAACGATCGCTACTAAACTTCACCATACAACAATATCTCCCAAGATAATCACATTACTACAATAACTATACCATACATAAAGGGTCTCTCAGAAACACTAAAAAGAGTGGGCCACAGATATAATATTAAAACATCATTTAAAACGACATAAAATACAATTTCAAAATTCAGTTATATTACACAAGGGAGAACATAAGACGAAATGAAAACTAAAGGTGTCTGTTTAATTTTGTTAAATGAAAACGATTGTATCGCTACTACCTCCATAGAATTCAATTGTTCCTGGTTGCCAATGATTAAGGAAGAAATTGCTTGATCATGTGCTGTGAACAATAATAGTTCATAAGATTTTTCCTAGGTTTTAATGATTTTAATGGGATCAGTGAATCAACAAAATTCTTATATTATCTTAAAACAAAGTCGCACCTAGGAGCGCTACACAAAATTCTGAATATCACCCCTTTCTAATTTTTCCTGAAAGGAACTTTATTATTACATGATCTTTAGAAGTTTCTGTACTACCCTGTATATTATCAAATTAAATTATCTTAGTTACTTCATGAGTCAAATACAAATGTCAAACATTCTAATTTTAAATTTTAGAATTGAGCCTTTTTTCATAGTTTCTTTGCCATTGACAACGGTGTCGAACCTAGACCCCCAAACCTTTGGAAATATACAGTAATTTCGTGAATTATGATATGATTTCCCAAAAAAATGCTTAAACTTTAATTGTTAAAACTCATAACCTTAAAATAAAATCATAGAGAATCGACTGGAATATGAAGATCCAACCCTGTTTCAGATTCAATGTTATTTATCTGGATATTAGCAGGATTTTGTTGGTCCACCTAAAAAAAATTCTCTATCTTTATCTGTAAATAACAAATAAATGCACCACAAATTTATATAAATTAAACGGTAAATTGAAATGAAGGCTTTAAAAGAGGACTTTCATTAAGTGAAACTCAAAATTATTAGTATACTTTACTTGAGCATAAATTTATAGGTAGGTATGTTTATTCAATTATTCTTTTATTTTAAAATTCATTTTTGGATTAATCTGTATCTCACTTACTATCCTCGGAACTGTGGCTGGACTGCGACATTCTTTACTATAAAATATTAAGTAAATATGAAAATAAACAATATTTGTGGTTTTTAGTATGTGTCAATACCGAATGTAAATTTTAGAATCATTAGAAATTAAAATATGGATATCTTGTTGCCTTCGTTACGTGTACGAATCCTTCATAAAGTATTTACACAATTATCATTTTAAACCAATTATATAAAACTGGTCACTATATGAACAAGCCTAACCTTAAAGGTATACAGAACATAAATTTGAACTAAATTAGATTTGTAATTATGATCAAGGCCGCAGCCAGCGGGGGGGGGGGGTTCAATCCCCTGAAATTTTGGAATTTTGGGTCTCAAGATTCGATTTTAACCAATTAATTATCTTCTTCGTAAGAATAAATTTTATATTTATGAATTTTATATATCCTGCAAATAGATGAACAAAAATATTAATTTTGCAGTCCTAATCACCAATCAAAAAAATTACCCAACCCACCTCGAATTAATTTTCTGGCTACGGCATGGATTATGATTTAAACAATACTTACTTGAAAGAATGAAAAGTTACAAACACTTGTGTTCACAATACATCCTCAGAGTCTTTCAGATCACACAGTATACTAGACAGAACGTCTTGAAACAGATAACTCAACTAACAAATGAACAATGAACCCACAGATCATACAATAGGGATCCACCAATAAACTCAATACACAATACATACACAATGAATATCAACGGCCACAGCTCAACTCTCAACTGCTAAAAATCTACATTTTATTGCCCCAAATCCCAAGTAAGCGAGGAAGGAAACCCAATCACAAAACTCTTATGCGAAAAAATATATTGAAATATTTACAAGTACAAAAAAGGCCAACAAGAGGCTATTAATGTGACAAAGGAATTCAAAACTGCCAACTATTAGTATTAGGTAGAGATCGTTTTTTCCTTGGATTCTTGCACAAAAGGACAGTTGAAAACATGAATTTCCATTGCACATTTTCTCACATAAACTTCTGCTTATACAATTTGTCATAATCTAAACTTTTAGGTTAGAATCTCGATTTGTATGAATATTCCGTTAAATTTCATACAATTTTAGTGTATATTTCATATGTATCTACAGATAAAGACATTAATTTTATTTTTATCAAAGCATTCCCATAGAAACCTATAGAATATCATGGCAAATTGCTTATATGGTTTGGCTGTTAGATCCCTATGACTTGATACTTGTATTGGATTTTAAGAATCTTTAATGTGTGTCACAGATCATACAATAAAGATAGATGGGTAACTCAATGTTATAAACTGTGTTCACATTTCGTCCCATGCTAGGTTAGAATATGCATAAAATGCATCTTCAGAACTCCTTCAAGTACTAAATTTGACGTTTGTTGAATTTGACAGATCATCACCAACTAAAAAGAAGGAATCTGCAGTTTCTGGTCCCAAATGTCACCAATAGAGGGCTGTACCATCGAATTATTTTATGCGTTCTTCGGAAATAACGCCACAATCGAAATAAAAATCTGTATATTCAAGGAAAAACCAAACGTTTCTAGGTCTATTCTGACTTCGTTTTTAATAGCTTTACAGCATGTATTGAAAATATAAAATACATAATGAAAGTTTGATTAAATGTCATATATCAAACTTTCATTTTGCATATTATATTTTCAATAAATCATCATTGAAAACAAGGTCAGAATAGAACTGGACACGTTTGATTTTTCCTTGAATACAGATGTCTGTTTCGATTGTGATGTTATTTCCTAAAAACACAAAAATAATCAAGAATATGCCACAAATAACATTTAGAAGACAAAGTACCATCAAAATAAATTAAACTAATATTGAAATTAAATTTATTTATTTAGAAAAGATAAATTAACAAATACAGTTGAAAATGGCACTACTTATTTATGTATTAAAATGATTCATAGTTAAAACTAACAAAAACAGTATAAATATCAATATTATATGTACAGTGAGGGATGTGTTGGTAGAAACAATTACATCATTTTATAAAAAAATGCACAAATGGTTAGAGTTTTCAATTTTTAATTTTGCTTGTGTTGTTACTTAAAACAATTTCAAATTTTTGTGTATACTTCCATAAACATTCTTTCAACATAAAAACTAATGCATGGACTGCAAAGTGCAATTGCCGATCACCATTACCAAAATCTACAATTCCAACCATATGATCTTTTGAAAAACTATAAGTAAGGCCACAACTTTAAGACACTTCATTAAATATTAGAATACAATATTTCTCTTTTTCTGTTAGTTTATCAACAATTCTATTTAAATATTGGAAGATATGTTCATTATAGCTGCAATTAAAAGGAACAGTACTTACAAGATTATCAAGATTCTTAGGAGATGGCAAACTAAAACTTTCGATAGAAATATATAACATTTGGCACTTTGTTTATACAGAGATAATGCAAATATTTTATCATCTAATGAAAAACGTCTTCCTTTTGGTTTTAATTTTTGATTCCTCATTTGACTCAGAAAGAAATTTGTAGTTGTGCTATTATTCAAATACCTTATTTCACATTTCTTCTGATGTAATACCGGTAAACGATTTTTTGTGTTCATTTTAGTAGCCCTTCTTGCTATTCTCTTCCACTTCAATAGTTGTATTCAAAGGTTCTGGGCATTGTGGCTATTTGCAGTTGAAGACTTCTTTCTTATCATCCACTTTGTTGGCGTCCTGTCAAATACATCAAAAGTTATAAAGTATTAAACAATCACTAAAAAAATGCTTACCCTTGTGTACTTGTTTCTTATAATATTCTATTACTGCTACAAATTATTTAATACCTTAAAACAATGTATAAATACTCCAAGAGTGGGATTTAATACAAAATTCCTCTCGAAATAAGAAAAATTACAGAGCGATTAATGGCTTCACCTTTCACAGACAAAAATCACATTAGTAATGGCCGACAAAAACAATTAATCAAGCTTGATTCCTTGCCTTGCGTGTGCTTGCAGCGTTGCAGCTTGGTCGATAAAGAAGTTCACATTGTGTCACCTGGATATATTCGATTAACTGTCAAAAAATAGTACTTGAAGGAGTTCTGAAGGGAGCTACGTTTACAGTTCACCGACAGCTGGACCAACATTGCCTATCTGAGTTACCACCCCCTGATGTGTGTTTGTCGCTGCATTTCCAAAAGTATTCCATAAAGATTATGGCAATTTTGATGCATGGTTTGGCTGATAAATTCTCATAGAATTCCATAGTTGTAAGGTATTTTATGAATTTTTAGTGTGCTTTTGTCGCTGCAGTTCCAATAGTATTCCCATAGATAAACTATTTCATTGTTACCGTAGCTTCCTATAAAAACATATAAACAAAAATGTATGTGCTATTGGTGTTTGCAGTTAGATTATATGTTTCAAATTTATATGGAATCTCCTATTAGTTTCTATATAGTTTAATATAGCTGTTGCAAATAGGAAACATTAAACTTACTGATTATGGAAAAACCATTAGAAACATGTTTTATTTTGTATTAGGAAATACGCATAAGCGCCATAATTTTAATAGTCTACAATAGAAGATTCTGTGGGTATGTAAGGGACTGTATGGGATTTTTTCAATAGGGGTAGAACGGTAAATATTTTGAAGCGGTAAAAGTGAGAAAATGCAGTTCACACTGCGCAAAACCTCCATCCTCTACATAAACACAGAACCTAGGACGGCAACACTGCACTACTTGTCCAAGTTCCAAAATAGAGCAACTCCAGCCTACAACCAAAATAACAGCCCTAACACACTGTACAGGGCCTGGATTCTCTCAAAAAAACAATAACTGGCTTCCATGTCCACGGTAAGGTACGATACGGTACACTGCTTCCTAGCAGTCAAATAGTAAGAGGATAGACGAGATTACAAGAAAACATAATTCACTTCATCATACTTCAAAAAGATTCCTCTGAAAGTGAAACATAGATAAATTATAAGAGATATTTACCATAAAATAAGAAAGGTAAGGAAATGCCAATATGTAACGTTAACAACTTAAGTCAAAGAGAAAAAGATAATATTTTAACAACTATACATGAGAAATTTGGGATATTGGAATTCAAGGTAATTGTTCTCAAAGAACAGCAGATAAGGCAAAAAAACCAAATCTCCAATTAAAAATGCAGTTCATATCGGTAAGAGCCTACGCCCAAGAAAAGTTGCATTAAACACGATATTTTCTGTGAAAAGTTATCAGAAAGGCAAGGCGCAAATTGAGACGCGTATAGCACGTGTGAGGTGACATGACACGAGTGGCACGACCCGTACGTGTCACACACGTCGCGTGGTGATCCGCATATTGAGACGCAGTTCGTAGTTAATTGCGTCAGAAATTGTATGATTTAAGAACGAATAAATTTCATATTTCACTTTTGTCTTTATATAATTAGTATCTTTTGTATCATAGTATCCTATATGACATCTTACCGCGTCCATTAACGTCTCATCTTACCATTTTTCAAAACACTTAACAATTTGTATACACACGCGACACGAGAAACTGTGTCTCAACTACAGCGCGACGCGACAGCCAGTAGACGCGAGTCGTGCCTCGCAGCACTTTGTTGCCAATTTACGCTGTTCCATTCAATAAGATAGGTTACAAAAGTTCGCGCTGTGCTGTGTCATGTCACACGCGTTATACGCGTCTCAATTTGCGCCTAGCCTAACGGTACAAAGATAGAGATATCAAAATTAGAAAGTGATGACAATATAGACTTTTCATCCTCAGGGACGGTATCGCTAAAAGGTGGCAAGATAAATTAACTATCAGTCCTAAATCCTAGACACGAATGACTCAACTAATTTAAATAAGGTAAAAGCATTAAGCCACGGTATGGATCTTTTAGAAAGATATTACCTAGTAAAAACAATGAGGATTAAAGATAAGGGAACCAAAATTAGATATTCGCATAATATTTAACGATACTATCAAAGATAAAAAATGTCATCAGCTTTGGCAACCCTGAAGGGACGATAATTTCCAGATAACAGCAAATCAGCTTGAAACGACAACGACATGGATGTTATAGATAAAGGCCATTTGGAAGATTTTTACTCCCTAGTTGGTAACATGGACTACCAGAAGTATTCTCCAAGCCCTCCTGGAGAAAAATGTTACTTTTACTTACTTAATCTTACGAGACCTAGATGGTAAAAGGAAAGATATAGGGCCAGTTAGGGGACTTTTACCCCTGCGCTTGGTTTTACCGCCTTGAGGTATTCGTCGGCCCCTCCAAGAGACCACGAAACGATAGATAGGAAAGATATGAATTAGTCTATAGAAGACTATGTTGTGGCAATAGATATAATCCAGTTGGACGGCTTTTACGTCCGCGCATGGTTTCACCGCCTTGGGGTATTCGTCGACCCACCCAAGAGACCACTGAAAATAGGAATTAGTCTGTAAAAGACCTAGATGTTATGGGAAACCTAGGGCTCCAGATGGACGGCTTTTACGTCCCCACTGGGATCCTGGCTTGGGTATTCGTCAGCCCATCCAAGAGACCACTAAAACGATAGGAAAGATAAAGGTACGACAAGGTAAAGAAAGATAAAAGATACGATAACACATAATTAAAGTCAGATAACGAGAAGATAAGTCGGTAATGAAGATCAGTCGATAAAGAGAATAGGGAATAGATAGGTATGGTATAACTTAGTCCAGAGCAGAATCATGTTCGGAGTCCGAAGAATCATCCGATACATGTTCATCCTCAGTGTCAGGGTAGGAAAGATATGGTTTCAAGTCTTTGACATGCCAATTTCCCAAATCAGAACCAGAAAAGTTCCTTAAGTTATAAACGAGATTCGAAAGTTTCCTATTTACGATACAGGGAATAAACGTTCAGGCTAGTTTGGCGGAATAGTCGTTAATAGCCTTAGATAACGTGTAATTTCGCTTCCAAACACGGTCACCAACATGAAACTGTACCTCCCGCTTACGCAAATTATAGTGATGGGCATTCCTCAGGTAGGCCTTACGTAATCGTTCACGAACATCCTCATACAGTTGGGGCAGTTCCTGTACATCATCAAGTCTCCGGAGTTTATCGGATATTTGTGGGAAACTATTGTTGTTGTCAGATATTTTCCCATAATAATCGCCAGAAAGTGGAGTATTTCGAGCGAAAACTAAAAATGATGGGGAAAAGTTGGTAACTTCATGTTTCGCTAGACGTATGGCTTGGGCAATTTTAAAAATATTAACGTCCCAGTCTTTATGGTTGTCGAAAATGAAACTCCGAATGCAAGTGACAATTGACCTGTTAACCCGCTCGGTATGGTTAACTTGGGCATGGTATTTGGCGTTATAAAATATGTTTTGAACTTTATATTTTCCCATAAGAGCTTGGAAGTCATTGCTAATAAATTGACTGCCATTATCACAACAGAAAACTTGAGGGACACCATACATAAGAAGTGGCTTTTGGCATGGGATGAACTAACACAAATTTAGTGAACCAATCGACAACAACTAACAAGTATTGATTCCTATTCTTCGACCTAGGGTAAGGGCCTAATACATCAGCTGACACCATCTGAAACGGAAAATTAATATTGCGGTATGAGCCCATCAATCCAGCACGAGGTAATTTGGATGGTTTGCAAGAGTTACAGGTATCACACTTTCGGACATAACGATAAACGTCTCGTCTCATTTTTGGCCAATAATACAATTCCAAAATACGATTTAGGATTTTGTAGATGCCAAAGTGTCCAGCAGTGGCATCATCATGGAATTTCCGAAATATTTCCAACCTATTACTTCTGAGGACTACTATTTTCCAGTTTGAAGTGTTACTAACGATATTATGGTGGTCAAAAACATGTTTATACAAGATGTTCAAAAAGAAGAATATTTATCGGAATGACGATTGACTTTCTCAATCATGGAAGAGTACCACTTGTCAGGTTTAAGGTCTGCGAGATCTAAAACAGCTAGTTCACGGATGGACTTAGATAGAGCATCGGCCACCACATTTAGGGAACCTTTCCGGTGAACAACCTTAAAGTTAAACTGAGATAACCGAACTAACCAACGGGCTAATCTTCCAGAGGGACTCGACATATTGGTCAACCATTTAAGGGAGGCATGATCGGAAATTACGGTAAACTCAGTACCTTCAATGTACCCACGAAATTTTTTTATACCAAAGATAACAGTCCACAATTCTTTTTCGGTAACGGAATAATTTCGCTGAACCTTATTCAAGGTCTTACTAGCGTAAGCGATAGGGTGTTCTAAACCATCACTTTCTTGGTACAGGATAGCACCTACACCTGAATCGGAAGCATCACACTGAACAACAAAAGGTTTTGAAAAATCGGGACTGGCTAAAACAGGGGCGAGGTTAAGCTCTTTTTAATTTCATCGAAAGCTTTGTCGGCTTCTGGGGTCCAAACAATGGGCTGACCCTTTTTCTTTCCTTGTAGCAAGTTAAAAATGGGAGCGAGAATAGCAGCAAAATTCTTAATGAACCTCCTATACCAACTCACCAGGCCAAGAAGGGTTCTTTGGTGTGGGATAATTCAGTACAGCAGAAACATTTTCGGGGTCGGTACGTAAACCTTCCCTATCGACAATAAAACCCAGGTAATTTAAGGATGGCCGGCAAAATTCACATTTCTTCCAATTTACTGTCAGGTTTGCATCCCTAAGGCGTTGGTACACAGATTTAAGAACCTTAATATGCGTATCAAAGTCAGGTGTTGCAACGATAATATCATTCAAGAAAACAAACAAAAGGGTTCCAAAGATGGTCCTATAACAGTGTCCATCAATCTAACCATAGTTTTGGGACTATTCGATAAACCGAAAGGCATAACACAAAATTCAAACAAACCTTTTCCATAAACAGCAAAACTAGTTTTAGGTCAGGAAGACTCATCTAAAGGGATTTGGAAGAACGCTTGCTTCAAGTCAATGGAAGTTAGATATTTGGCGTCCCTAAGTTTATTCAAGACAGAATCCACCAAATGCATAGGGTACTGGTCGGGAACAGTGACTTCATTTAATTTTCTCCCATCGAAACAAACTCGGTATTCCCCAGAACGTTTTGCTACCAACCACAACTACACCAAGGTGATTTAGATGGCTGAATAATTCCAAGCTTCAACATTTTATCCACCAGTTTATGAAGCTTCTTCTGCATCGCTGGTGATAAAGGGTACTGACGGGAACAAATAGGTTTTGCATTTCCAGTGTCGATGGTATGGGTTATTAAATGGGTCCTGCAGATTCTATCAGCAGGCGATAAACTCAGAAAAAGCTCCTTGACGTTATTTAATTTGGTAGGTTGCTTAGGAGTTAAATCGGAAACCGTTTGAATAGTATTTATGGCTGAAATTTGCGAGAGACCATAATAATAAGATAGGGAAGAAAAATCTGCCTTTACCTTGAAGAGCTATAGAAAATCCATACCTAAAATAAGGTTATGCTTGACAGACGGAATGAGTAACATTTTGAGGTGTTTAACGGTACCATTAAGGGAAATCGGCAACATGACATAGCCCAACAAGTCTTGAGGGTTACCATCGGCGGTAGTTATTAACACTGTATCATGATATTGAATCGGTAACTTGAAATCTTTTAAGGTAGAGAACCCTGAGGAACCTAAAACGGAAGAGGTACTACCACTATCCACTAAAGCGATGATTTCACGGTCAAAAACGTTAACATATAGATAAGGCCTGTTGTCATGAGGTTTATTAACGAAAAAAGGGTTTAGATTACAGGAAGGACGACAAAATTCTCTGACTTTTTCAAGCCAAAGATTCCACTCCTTGCGGGTAGAAGAGATAGGGGGTTTTACGTGGACTTCTTTCCTTTGCCCTTGCCTTTTCCTTGGGCACCGGTAGGAGGAACGGAACTGATTCCTGGACTTTGGTTGGAAGACGGCATCCAGATGACCATATCCAATGGGTACGTTTTTTGGAATCCTAGATAGGCAACGATGACAGTTTCTCTTCCTGACTTCTTTAGCACCACATCCAAAGCAAAATAGCTTCTTAGGTCGGCGGCAATCGGAATAAGTATGTCCCACGGTATTGCAGTTCCAATAACGAAGGTCAGATACGGTAACGATACTTATATTGCGAGATGACGATAAAAAGGAGGAAAAACTTTGATTACGATAAGAGTTATTCTTGGGTACACCAGGTAACGAGGCAGAAAAACTTAAGTCAGACTCCAATAAATTACTAGAAGTGCTTGGAGGTGGTTTATAGCGTTTGCACCACGACATCGACTCTTCTAATTGTCTACAGATGTCAGACAGCTCATCAACGGTATCAATTTGAAGTAAAGCGAGATGGGAAAGAAAATGAGGAGCTAAATTTCGACGAATTTTGTTAACGATAGTTTTCTCATCTAATTTCACGGTAAGATTAAACAAACCAACCATACAAGCTATATATAGGGTGACCTTTTCATTAGTTCCTTGTGTGCGAGAGTGAATTTCCCTATGTAGGTCTTCTTCATAAAAGTACGGTAAGAAATCTCTTTTGAGTTTCTTAACTAGCTGGTCCCAAGTGCTGACTTTATCCTTAATGCTGTTATACCAGGTTAGGGCTGTCCCTTTAAATAAGTCAAAAGCGGAAGTAACTAGCTCATCTTTGGTGACACCTCGAGCAATACGGAGAGTCTCAACTTTTTCAAGGAACGAATGAACGGACTCCCTTGGATTGATCGAGAGACAGAAGGACTGGGAGTAAATTCATGACCCGAAGAGGTCCTTTGGGGAGTAGAAGCAGAAGGTACTAATTTGAAGGCTAAATCCCCCTCTAACATTAAAAGTTCAGTTTGCAAGTCGGCCTTTGTCCTTTCTTCTGACAGCCTATGGATTCTACCTGAGAGATGGGTCAAACGGGTCGAGATTCTTTTATACAATGGACAGGAGGTAGAACCAGTAAAGTTAGCAATTTGGGTATTCAAGTCATTGATAGTTTCCCTAATTTCGGCGGTATCTACATCAGGGGAAAGAGGACTACCAACACTACTCTGCACAAAACTTCGGTTTGCAGTTTCCTGACTTAAGGCTCCTCTAAGTAACTTACGTTTAGAGTCAACATCCGCAATGGGCTTTATCCTCCGGATCTGCAGTTCATAATCCAATTCCTTAACTCTCAAATGATTGGGTTCCATCGCAAGAAAAATGGACATGAGATAAAAGATAAATAAAGAAGAGAAACCAGTAAGATAATAGAGTTACTAGAAGGGAAGTATTTCAGAGGTTTACTTACCCCCACGGTAATTAAATATTGAACGAAATGGAAACGATAAAATTAAGATACGGTAAGATAATTCCAATTCACTCAAGAGATAATAGATATAGAGGGTGCAATGATAACTGAAATAATTCTTCCACACGGTGTATAAGATAACGGTAAATTAGATCAAGATAAGATAAACGGTAAATAATATATATATTATATATATAAGGTACGACAAATAAACAATTATTAAATCTCTCAATTTTGTTAGATAAATGGTTCAAGTTAATTAATTCGATAAAACAATATGATCAAAATATTGAGGTTATTAAACGATACTGTTCATCAACAGATGATTTAAATTTCCACGGTAATTGAATCTGATAGATTACTAGATATTCGATACTCAAAACTGGAACTCCAGTTGCAACCAATTTTTTCTTGTTTCGCTGTGCACCTCCACAAGCCAAATTTATAAGATAAATCCTTCAGCCAATGTGCCAATTTTTGCCCTGCGTTGGTAGGCGCCAATTTTTGTAGCAAAAACTCGCTCGGTATGGTTATTTTGTTGGTTAGACAATACACCTCTCTCTCACCTGTCTTGGCGATATTCTGCCGATAGGCTGCTCAGTTAGTATCCGGTGGCGTGAGTTCGTTGTTCAATTGGCAGAAGGACTATGCAAGGGCGCCAGGCCAATGGAGACACACAGTATACAAGAAAAACGACAAGATAACGAAAATTTACAATTTATTCTTGTTTTTTTTTTAAATTAACAGATTTCCTATATATTTGTTGATATCAGAGAACAAAATTAAACAGTCGGTATGGGTATATATACATGAATTAGTTAGAGTGAAGTTACAACAAATAATAATCTATAAATTCTTGCCTTACAATACCCTCGGTAGGAATGCCCTTCTGTTGTGGTTGGCCTGCTGTTCAAGGTCCTGATCCTGGAGCTATATGCCAACCAGCAACCGGGGTTCCAATAACTAAGGGCGGCCAGGAGTTGCCACTGTCCTACCAGAGGACAAGTCGAATCAGGGAGTACTGCCAGAGTTCTGCTACCTTGATTTGAGGCTAGTGGTTACGTATCTGGGCACTCTTAGCCCCGGGTCATGGCATACATGAAAAAGTTATTGGCAAATTAGTGATAGCCCTTAGAGTTTAGATACTAAATTTTCCCCTTGACTAGTATAGGCGTATATATGCTATAGAGCATATAGATCGGTTGGGCACGTGTATGAGGTGAGGCACCCTACCTTAGTTAATTACAATTACAATTACGTTTGACAGCTAATAATGTGTTCAACGATAATGGTATAAAAAAATTATATTCAAGATCTAATCATGTGCCTTCTAATCCGAGAAGTCGACCGCTTGACGACTGACGAAAGCGAATTTCCGCCGAGATTATGGTAAAATTCAGTAACCTAAATTTAAAATCAAGGTACGGTACTTTAAAATTTATAAGTTAAGAATCGATAAAAATGTTTATTGCATCTATATTCATAAATATATAGAAAAATCGGATGTGAAATCTGGTCATATACAGCTCCCCCCCAAGTTAAACAATTAAAATAAAGAAAACTAGGCGTAGCAAAAATGCTTTAGCCCAGAACCTGCTTGGCTCTTTACTGCAAACTTATAGAAAGGAAAATAAAAATTTAAATGTGATTTATCTGTAACCAAGCAGACAAGCAACCAAATCTGGGCCAATGAATAATGAAAGGCCAGCGAGTGACTTAATATATATATATATATATATATATATTACTGGTATATCTATATATAAATCCAATCGAATAAATAGAAATATATATGAAATACTGAACGAAATGCAAAAAAATAAAAAAAAAATAGAAATTTTTAAGCCACTCACATGATCATCCCTAGTTGCAGTCCAACCCAGTTAGGAAGCTTCGTCAGCTACTAAATTCAGCCTCACAGGAGATTTCGTCTAGTGGATCAATTTGTCCTTTCCTGAATTTTGGTAGATATCGTCAATCAAACTCTCCAGATTCACCAATACCTAAAAATGCAAAAGAGGCCAGCAATAATTGTTCCACTTTTCCTTTATTTTGTGTATCACAATAAGTGTGATATTTCTAGCAACTAACGATGGCTTACCCACGCCAACTACGTTGCAGATGCAAAGCAAAAAAATTAATGAACCACGCAGTTAAGCCACAAACTATTTATCGTTGCAAGAAAACGTGGTATATCGATATTAAGATGAATATGAAACCAGATTCACCAAAGATTTATTTCCAAAATTATTAATAAATGCGATAAAGTATGAACTATAGCCGATAAAAAAACTATAAAAAAATTCATTCGATAAATCAAACTATAACGATAATCTGAATCTGCTTAATTAGAATCAAATATACGGTAATAAGGAAAACGATAAATTAAGCACATTCTAACTGATAATTTTACGGTAAAGATAAAGATTTTTTCCAAGAAAAAAAATTAAACTCAGAACAAAATTCGCTTACGTATTCTCCTTATGGCGGTCGAAACAGGAGAGAGAGCAAAATCTGCTTCCTTCGACAAGCATTTCTCCCACTAGTCCAATGATAAAAGTGAGGAAAGGAAATGACATGTTGAAATTTAAAATTTAATTGAGCGCGAGAGCACGAATATTAATCAATAGTTGGTCAATACAGGAACTAATACAAGATAATTTCGATAAAAGAACAAAGCAAAATTTTACTAATTAAATCGTAGATAAAATTTTATTAATTTCCTTCTTCCCAACGAAATTATATTAAATTAATATTTCCAGTTTGAACGGAAGTTACATCGAAATAGCACGTGATGTTCGTTCTGTCAGATATTTATGGCGCTAAATCCTAGGGACAGAGTTGGACTTGGAATATTTTCCAATCGAATTAACTGTTATTTAGCAATTAAAAGCAAAAATGCGATTGCGTAAGCGACTAAAATAGGAGTATTTACTTACGTGTTTATTTATTAAGGTAAAGACACTGGTTTATTACGGTAGAACTCAGTTCAGAAAACGATATAATTAGAAAAGTGATTTGAAAAATATAAAAGGTAATTTATTAATGCGACAAATATTAATAAATATCAATGTAACAGGGTGAACGGCAATTCACCCGTTACAAGACAATTTAAAATTATACAAGCACGTTTAGAATTTCCAAAATCAAAATTACGAGACAAACAAAACACAATTTTACTCGATACAATTACAACCACACTCGATAACACGCGTTAGACTACCTGTTTTAGAAGAAAAAGGGCCAGTCATTCTTCCAAAACAAATAATTCAAGGAGCTACACTTCATGAAACCCTTAGTCAAACTAACAACCAACTTGCACAGGTAGCTTTGGTCAACAACACTGATAGAAATCAAAATAGCACTTACAGAACGGAACGTTGCGAAGAATATCGACTTAGAAGATCACATTTTCACAGCAGAAATGTCTGACATTAACACTGAAGAACAAATAGTGGATATTGAACATCTTAACAAGACCGATCACCTTAACAGCGAAGAAAAATTCCACATAACAAAGTTATGCAAGAAATTTTCTGATGTCTTTCACCATCCTGAGACACATCTAACTTTTCACCAAACAGGTAAAACAACGAATAAGGACAAAAGACGAAGTACTTGTATTTACAAAAACTTATCGATATCCTTATGTTCACAAGGAAGAAGTACAGAAACAAATTTCATTAATGTTAGACGAAGGAATCATAAGACCAAGTGAATCACCATGGTCGTCACCAATATGGGTGGTCTCTAAAAAGCCAGAGGCCTCTGGAAAAATTAAATGGAGGGTTGTAGTCGATTACCGAAAGGTAAATGAGAAACAATCCACGACAAATACCCATTACCAAATGTGACCGATGTCCTAAACAAATTCGGCCGTTGTCAATATTTCTCCACCTTAAATCTTGCTAGTGGTTTCCATCAAATAGAAATGGCGGAAGAAGATGTCCCAAAAACAGCTTTTAATGTTGTGCATGGACAGTATGAGTATGTAAGGATGCCCTTTGGACTCAAAAATGCCCCTGCCACGTTTCAAAGAGTTATGGACAACGTATTGAAAGGACTCCAAGGAAAAATTTGTCTTACATATATGGACGATGTTGTAATCTTCTCCTCTTCCTTAGAAGAACATTAAGAAAATTTGTCAAAATTCTTTCAACGCTTCAGAGAAACAAATAAAGATACAACTTGATAGATCAGTCAGAATTTAAAAAAAAAGAAGTCGCATTTCTAGAGCACGTCATTATACAAAATAAAAAGCTTTCTCGGTTTATTAAGATATTATCGAAAATTTATAAAGGAAATTTATAAAGGAAATCACAAAATCGTTGACAGCCTATTTAAAAAAGGACGCAAAAATAGAATGTTTTGAAACTTGCAAACAACTACTTGTCAGTGAACCCTGACTTCAATACCTAGACTTTACTCAAGCTTTCAACCTTACAACAGACGCTAGTAACGTAGCCCTAGGCGCAAAGCTATCTCAAGGCCCTATAGGCAAAGACAAACCAATCGCTTATGCTTCACGAACTTTAAATGATAGTGAATCCAACTACTCCACTATAGAAAAAGAAATGCCTGCTATAGTGTGGGCAACTAAGGTTTTTGGCCCTTATTTGTTGGGCATACCCTCAAAGTCCTGAGTGACCACCGCCCTTTACAATGGCTATTTTCAATAAAAAATCCAAATTCTAAGTAAGTCAGATGGCGATTAAAACTCGAAGAATTCGATTATGAAGTTGTATATAAGAAAGGAAAAATAAATACCAACGCAGATACCCTTTCAAGGATTGAAATTAATACAATAGAAGATCCAAACAGCGAATCTACAGAAACAGCTGATGAAGACCCGACCTAGAACAACGTGACGTAAATCGCGATACATCCGAAACCGAAACAGCTGATGAACTTATTGACCTACCTCCAGACGAGATCGTAGTGACAGTGGAAACATTATACATTCACAGCAAGAATTGCCAACTCTTACTATACCTATTTCACAAAAAGTGTTGAATTATTACAATAATCAAGTAATAATGAAGTTTGTTAAATATTCTCCCGCAAATTCAGTAATTGAAAGAATTTTTCAAAATAAAAAAGAATACATATTCAAATAGGAAAAAATGATGCAGTAAAAAACCTTATTGACTTTTTCAAAAATTATATTCCACCTAAAGTTAAACATGCCATTCACTTCAATCCTGACATTGTGTATCAACAAATGTGTGGACTTTTAAGAGAAATGTTCAAAAATTCTGCGTACTAGTGGTCGCCCAGTGGTCGAAATTCTACCCTTTTCATGAAATTGTAAAATTATATTTTTATAAGAAACAGAGTTGTGGAGAAATCGGAGAAGTAGATGTAATGACAAATCTATTGAATAAAAAGAAAATAAAAATGTAATCAAATATCGGTATTCGCAATATTTTTGACAAATGAATGACCCGCCAAATTTTTGGCTGGAACCGCTCCTAACAAAATATTCGATATAATAATTGGAATATTGTTCTTCTATAGTTTTCGTCATTTGCGGTTTCAATCAAGTTCAGGAATATTAAGAAAAGAGAGGACCAACAACCCTAAGAAAACTTAAATATTTAATAAATTCTCTATTGTCCGCTGCCTGACAATTTTTTCCACAACACCTTCAGGAAGGTTGTGATAATAATATATTAATCAAATAATTAAATTCACATTAAAAATAGAATATTTAATATGAAACTTACTACAATGCGTCCGAAAAATCAATAATGTTCTACTACATTGACTAGTTTACCACTAAACAATAACAACGCTTGCATGCCACTTCCCGAAGTACATGCTCTAAGTATATAACAGCATCTAAATATAATTACTCCATATTTTAAGTTTTGACCGTCTGGCGGCGGCGGCACAGTCAGTTGTTTGGCGTTGATAGTATGGACGTAAATAATTAATTTTTATTATATTTTATTCAATGAATGAACCAATATTATAAATTAATATTAGCATCCTGCACTGAATGTCGTCAGTAGCTACTAAACAAAACAAATATGAAGAAAATCGGTTGAGAGACAGAGGATAAAATGGTATCTAATCGTTTTGTCTTTCCCTATTTATATATAGATGTCCCAGTAAAATGTATCATAATTTTAGAACTGCGAAAGAATACAAAAAAACTAATCAAAAATTAACGCGAAGGCATAAGTAATCATCGAGGAATTAATGAGACCGAATCCCAACTGCGGCAAAGATATTATTGGCTGCAATGAAAGCAGAAGATTATATCAGTACTTGTAAAATTTGTCAGATCAACAAATATGACAGAAATCCAGCAAAACCAAAATTTATGGTAACCTCAACACCTACGAGACCAATGGAAATTATCCATCTCGACACTTTCCAAGCACCAGGACAGAAATTTCTTATCATTCTTTTTCAAAATATGGAAAAGCCTATCCTGTGGAAGGCCAATCGGAGTAACCATTATCAAAAATCTTCTGATATTTATCACGCATCATGGCATTACAAAAATGATAGTATCAGATAAAGGAACCGTATTCAAGAACGGACTTATGCAAGAATTTGCCGAAACTCACAAAATAACTATTCACTATACTACTCCCGAAAACCCCCCGTCCAACGGTATGAGAGATTTCACTTAACCATTATTGAACATTTACGAATTTTACAGACAACAAATAAACAACTTAATATCGTAGATCAAATGCCTTATGCTATACTTGCATATAACAATTCTACTCATTCTACCACCAAACCAAAACCTATAGAGATTTTAAACGGTCATTTAAACACCCACGACCCTTTCGACATAGACTTTGACAAAACTTTAATGACCGATTATATGCAATAACACTGCGAAAAACTAAAGTCTTGTATAAACAAATAAATTTATTAACTATTGATACAAAAAATAAAATTATTGAAAAAAATAATCTTAAAAGACAAACACCAGTAACTTACAAACCCGATACCAAACTGTACACAAAAACCAGTACCAGAGAAAATAAACTTTTTACAAGATACAATCCTAAAATTGTGAAAAAAGACAATCACGATACAATCTCAAAACACCCTAATTCATAAGGAAAACATTAAACGTATTCCAAAACGTGATTCCAAAAAATCAATACAGATGGAACATCGTAGCAGCACAAGAAATAAAGATCCAGGACCTTAAAGAAAATTCAGGAATCCTTCCCCTGAACCTCGGAACAGCAAAGATCCAGATTAACACACATGAATTCGTTCATTACTATAATTTAACCCCAATTGCACAGAAATCAGCTCAATAGAAAATCAATATGAAAACGCTTCAAAATCAATATGAGCCAAACTGAGCTTACAATACTTTGATATGCTATACAACTTTGACCAAAGTTTAAGATACCAATTAGCAGCAGTAAATAGAAAGTTATAAAGAATCTCTCCACATTACAGAAAAAGGAGAGGACTTTTCAATTTTTCTTGGAAGCGCAGTAAAAGTTATATCAGGCAACCTAGACCAAGAAGATGCTTAAAAATACGATGAAGCCATATCCACACTAAAGAAAAACCAGAAAAAAGTTATTGAAAAGGTGAATCAACATATGTCTTTAACTACCAAGTTGATAGACAACTTCAATAAAACAGCGACTCTGTTAATTCATAACCAAAATGTTATAGAGCAAGAAATCAGAAATATTAATGATGACTTGACAAAATTTATTTTCGATTTTAATCATTATATGCAAGCCAGAAACATTTTGGACCAATTAAATTTGTCATTACAAATAATTTTGCAAACAACAAGAAATTGAATTGATTATAAAAATAATGTTAGAGAACCATAATGAAAAAAAACTATTTTATAGTGAGAAAGAACACCTGATTAAATATTATGATCTTATATCTGTGGATGCCTACTACTCAAATGAAATGTTAATATTCATCCTGCACTTCCCGATATTATATCGCGAAGAATTTACCACCTATATTCTGTACCCACAATTATTCCACCCTCACCTTACCTGACAATGAATTATGGAGTCTACCAGTACTCTACACAACAATGCAAGAAAATCAGCAACAAGTACCTCTGCCAGAGCATTTCCATCCAGTTCCAGAGCAAGACTCCAGATTGCTTTTCACACATACTCCAGCTGTCAGAAGAAGAAGCCCTTTGCCAACACGTTCCGATAGTCAACAACACCACCTTGATTGAGCAAATCATAGAAGCTCATTGCGTTTTCCGGTTTTGTTTTTGTTAAATTTGATCTTAATGTATTATTTGTTTCAAAAATCGTTTTTACTTGGTATTTATCTCGAATAGGTTTAATTTTTTCGGATAGACCGGAAACATAGGGGATAACGTTTATAATTGTAGACTTAATATCAGTTTGTGCGTTGTTATTTAAATATTTTGTGTTGTTTCTGTAGTTTGTTGGATTATTTATGGTCACCTCACTGACCTACATTATATAAATAAAATTGCTTATGCTATAATATGATATTATGACGATGCAGTAATCGCTTATTTTCAGCTACGTAATTTAGTATTGTATCATCATCTTTGTGTACATTTTTTGTGATTCTAAAATTATTCTGGTATGAACATTCAACTAGATAAGACGTATTTTTGTATTCTTAATTATATTCATATATTTTAACTTTAAAGTAGAAAGATTGTTCTTAGAAAATAAAAGTTTTTTAAAAACTAAATATTTGTATAATCAAATATAAGTGGCGCAGTCGTTCAGATATCGTTTTTAGGACACGAAAACGAAAATTTCGGCGAAATTCATAGAGAATCTCGCAGCTCCAACCACGAAGAAACCACGCAACCAGGGCAGGTCAGCAGCCAGAAACCATTGTGGACAACTACTTTGCAGATCCAGACCAAACAAACAAGGCGTAGATGTTTTGGTAAGTTTTTCAAAAATTCAACTATTGCATCCATAAATAGACCAATCAATAGAGATTTTTTCGTGCAAAAAATACTATCAGGATACTGCCTGTGCCATCACATTAAGAATGATTTGTAGTGATATTTTGCTACTTTTTCCACTCGCAACTATGGTTTTTTACTTTATTATAAACAATTGAAACAAGAAAATTGCGTTTTTTTTCGTTGCATGTTTATAAAATGAAAAATAATAAACTAATCTCAATGGTATCAACAGGTGAATTGTGAAGCATGGAAATACCAATGAAATGAGCCCAAGATCGATCCGATAAGATCTTTAGTAACAGAGAAAAACAAAAAATACTGGAAAATTTGGCGGTTTTCTTTATATTGTTATAACTCCGTCACTATCGAAGTTGTAGAACTGGGCTTGTGGGAATTGATAGTAATTGATATCTACCTTATGCGTGACTAAACCAGGCGCTATCGGTTTATTAGTTTTTGAATAATTGCTATGTGAAGGTTTTAGTCCACTATTCTTGCAGTGTGTCTCCATGCGACATGGATCGTCAAATATCAATTCAGAATAGAGATGTTGAAAGTAGAGGTATCATTCTACCACGCGTCTATTTCCATTTTTCATTAAATGCCTGTGAAATATACAAAAAATGTTAGCAAAAATGACTAAAATTTGGTGAGCGTATGAATGTGTTCGAGTAGTGGGGGGAACACGGTTGTTGAGGGGAATGCTAACAATAATTATTATCCATAGTAACTGTCACTCTGACAGATGGTGAAAGAATTTAATCGTTAAAAAAACTTCTATAAAAAGTGATTTGTTCGATTTTATTATATCAAATGGGAACTGTTTGTTTATTAATATATTTATATGTAAATGGTTTCTCGGAAACGTTTTTGCTTTAAATTGTGGATTTTGGGTTTACGGAACATCGAAGGAGAGCGGTCATTAAAAAATTCTTACTTGTGAGGATTTTAAATATCAAAACGATCTATGTATGTGCCTTTACTATATATTACTATACGCTTCCCCTCAACAACCGTGTTTCCCCCACTCCTTGCATACATTCATACGCTCGCCCATTTTTGTCATGTTTGCTAACATTTTTCAGATATTTCACAGACATTTAGTGAAAAATGAGAATAGAGGCGTTGTAGAATGACACCTCTACTTCCAACAACTTTTTTCAAAATTGAAATTTGATTATCTATGACGCATGGGGGCATAATGCAAAAATAGTGAACCGAAAACTTTATATCACAATTGTTCAAAAACTAATAAACCGGTAACGCCTGGTTTTGGCATACATAAAATAGATGTAAATTACTATCAGTTCCTACAAGTCCAGTTCTACAGCTTCTAAAGTGACGAAGATACGATTTAAAAAAAAATCCTAGATTTTTCAGTATTTTTTGTTTTTCCCTGTTACTAATGATCCAATCGGATCAAGCCTGGGCTCATTTCATTGGTATTTTCATGCTTTACAATTGACCTGTTGACACCATTGAGATTAGTTTATTATTTTTGATTTTATAAACATGCTAAGAAAAAAAACGTAATTTTCTTGCTTCAATTGTTTATAACAAAGTAAAAAACCATAGTTGCGAGTGGAAAACATAGCAAAATATCGCCAAGAATCGTTGTTAATGTGATGGCACAGTCGATATCCTGATAGTATTTTTTACACATTATCAGTTAATTTTTGCTCTATTGATTGGTCTAAAATGAAAATAATAGTGATATATTTCAATAAATTTTGTCGTATATCCAATAAAGAGAATAAAATAAAAATGTCAGTACCAGTATTAGACATTAAAAATTTGTGAATAATACCATCATTCGATGGTAATCCAAACAAATTACATCGATTTATAAGTGCTTCGGAATCCATTTTAACTCATTACTAGGATAGGCAGGACACAGCTAGTTTTCAGAATACACTGTTGTTAAATAATAATAATAATAATAAAGGACTTTTATTAATAAGATAATAGATAACAAAAATAATTATAATACAAGAATTGGGCGAGTTTCAGCCGCAGGTTACCCTGCTAGCTGTTCTTACAACTAACCCTGTGTTTGATGAATTATTTTAACATAAGAAAAATTAATACAATTTGACGTTTTTCTGGTATACATTTGTACTCTGTTTATAATAGAAAATAAATAAAAAAAAGAATAACTATTTATTCACTGGGAGGCATTTTTTTTTCTTTTTTCGGGACAATTATTGCTTGTCCAAAAGGATCTTAAGTAACTGTTTCTTTAGTATGTTTGTAGTGAGATTTCTTAGCTCAATAGGCAGATTGTTAAAACGACTTGCTATGACGTATGAAAAGGATCTTTCATATAGTGTAGTAGAGTGAAAAGGGGGTGTGAGTGTTCCTTTAAACCTTATATTTAGATTATGCACATCTGCCCTAAATGATATTTTTCGGTACAAATATTGAGGAGATTTATTACGAATTATTTCATTCAATAGACATATAGAGTGAAGGTATCTGCGATTAGTCATGTTGAGCCAGTTATTTAATTTTAAGGTAAAGCTTATTCTGTCGTATTTTCGAATTCCAAATATTAATCTTAAGCATGAATTTTGAATTTTTTGAATACGTCTGGCATCGGTTACTGTTAAAGATGGGCCATAAAAGCTGTCACAATAATTAAATTGGGTCAGTACATATGCATCACAGAGTAAGGTTTTCGATTTCCTATTTAAATAATGCCTTTGCTGATAAATTAATTTTAAGTATAGATAACCACTCTGCAGGCGTTTATTGATGTAGTCCGTATATCTTAAGTCTTAATCTAAAGTTATACCTAAACTCTTAACCTTTTCTTGATAAGGAATTGCATAATTATTTAATTTTAGCCTATTGTTAAATCTATTGAGAAAACTTTCCCTATCTTTCTTTCTACCGAAAATTGTAAAAACTGTTTTGGATGTGTTGGGTAACAAACAGTGATTTTGAGATAAATGCAACCATGCACTTAAGTCATAATTAATTGCAGACTTATTGGTCGAATATGACTGAAAGAAGTAGGATTAGAGTTTTTGGAGAGAGGTGTAACTCGTGACTCTTTCCATTGAGTGGGAAATACTGAGCGAATTATGCAAAAATTAATTTTATGGGTAATAAACGGTAGTAAGAAAGGCAAGCATAGCTCCAAAGTTTGTATACTAATTCCATCAAGCCCTATGGCTTTTCCTTTGATACTGTTTATTATTTTGAGAACATCGAGCTCTGAAAGCTCGAAAAAACCGAGCGGGGAATTTATTCTTCTATTTGTGTTATAGTACCACAACAAGTCATCGTTTTCAGGGAGCTCAGGGATCGAGTTAAGAAAACAATTATTTATTTGAGTAGGATCGCTTATTTCAGGTGGTAATTCACTTGCAGATTTATTTTTTCCAATCCCCAGTTCTCTAAATGTGGACCATTTTTGTTTAGAACTCGTTGTGTTCACTAATTTTGTGGAATAATAAACCTTTTTCTCTCTCCTTTCTGTCGATGTTACTAAATTACGTAAAATTTTATAGTTTTGCCAGTCTGAGACATTTTTTGATAATTTAAACTTAGCTAATATTTTGTTACGATCTTTCATCATAGCGCGTAAACCCTCAGTTAACCATGGTGCGTAAGGCTTAGTAATACGGTAGGTTTTATAGGGAGCGTGTAGGTCTAATAATATGGTAATATTATCACTTAAGAATTTTACTTTGCCATCTATGTCTGGTATGTCAAAAATATTACGCCAAGGAATGGAACGTAGGTCTGAATCAAACTGCAAATAATTTAAATTTTTAAAGTCTAGAAACTGTTTTGTGCAGTAGATGTGATTTTTCAAATTTTATATTCACCGGAAAAAATATGAGATCATGGTCACTTATTTCTGGAAGATGTTGTAGCTCAATGTTTTTAATAATGTTTTCATTGTCAGTTATCACATAATCAATTAAACTGGCTGATGAAGCACACGTTCTAGTAGGTTGCTTTATTAATTGTTTTAAACCAAAACTTTCAAAAAACTCTACCATCTCAGTTGCATTTCTATTCTGAAACTTTAACAAATCTGTATTACAGTCACCAACACATATTAAGTTTTGGGATATAACAGCCAATTCAGATATAGAAGTTTCAAGAACATGGAGAAAAGTAATTAAATTATGTTGTGGGGGTTTATAAACAACACCAAATGCAAAACTTTCAAAACGTACCATAAATTTTATCCATAATTGTTCAATTTCATTACTAACTTTTATCTCAGAATAGCGTAAGCTAGTTTTCAAATAAATACAGACACCTCCACCTCTATTTATTCTATCGTTACGAATTAAGTGATATCCATTAATCTTTATTATATCATCCAATATATTACCGTTTAGCCAAGTCTCAGTTAGTCCAACAATGTCATAACTATTTTCTACAATAATTGCCCTAAAATCCTCAAAGTGAGCTATAAGTGATCTAATATTCATGTTGGGGCTTTATCACTTAAAACCCTTTTTTAAAAAACAACAGAATTTATTGAAACACAACTATCACTACTTGTTACAAAAAAGGACTATTTTATAATTATTAATACAGCAAATGAACAGACTAAATATTGTGACTATGAACAACGTTAAAAGTCTTAAGTTGAATTCAAGAGTTTGATGAAGATTATGAGCAAATGAGCGTCTTGTTTAGGAATATTCTCCTATTTATAATCTCTGCTGAAATGGGGAACTATGCAGAATCATCATTTATGCAGGTGCATCTAGTAATATAAGTATTGTTTTAGTTTCTGCGTAATTCCTTTACAATGGATTATTGTTTTATTCTAGACATTAATCAGCATATTATTATTTATAAGTCATGAAAGGTGATATGTAACACTCCTCCCCCTCTTATTTAAAATTTGGAGTCTACATTTGACACAAATTTTTTGATTTAAAATTGATAAAATTACAAAATTCAAAATTAAAATTAGTAATATTACATTTGTTGAAACTTACAATTTGTTTAATTAGATTGTGGGTTCTTGCATTTCCATTATGTTTTCATCTCGAATTGAAGATCTTCTTCGTGGTCTGAATCTTCTTAATAGGCTTCTGGATTGTCCTGGTTCTGCGTTTATTGTTGGGAATATAATTGCTGGAAACTGCTTTCTACATCTTTTTCGACATTTGTAAATAATAAAAATTGAAATAATTAGTACAATTAATACGATACACAAAATTGTTAACCACTGGGTATGTCTGAGTAAAAGGTCTATTTATTATATCATCAAGTTCTTCGGAATAATGATCTAACTTATGTTCTGCAATATTAAGTTCATCAAGTTCAAGTTTTTGAATTTTTAAAGGCTTTAATTTAAACACATTTCGCGCACTTTTTGTTTCTTCGCAACATTCATAAGGAATGTTTGGAGTTTCGATGACTCTGGAATCTTCTGATTTGTAGTTTTTGCTTGACTGTATTCTGATTGAACCAACGTAACATATACAATGGGGTTGTAACTTCAGGATTGAATTTGTATTTATATTTATTGTTTTCGTCGTATCTTCTTTGCATTGGATACTGATTGGTAAAAGGGCATTGGTGACGATTAACCATTCATTTTCAGATATATGTTGCACCTTGTAGTCTTCAATATTAACTTCAATGGTTTGGCAATTTTCTGGTAGCTTTATGGATTTGATTACTTTTATTTCGCAGGGTGCGTGTTCATCGATTGGATATGCAATTAAGTTGTAACATATTTTTGTTTCTGATTCGATGCTTTTGCATTTTTCCAAATTATCAATTGTAATATAAAGATTATTATCTCTGCTAACAGCTATATACTTATATGTGTTTAAGATAAGGTAAGACAATTTGGTTTTTTGATTAAAAATTGGTAAGGAGTAAACATGTAGGAGTTTGTATTCTTCAGGTTCTACTAAAGGAATTGGTAAAATAAAGACGATTTTATTATCGGATTGATAAGCTTGAAGTTCAATTATATCAAGGTATTTTGGAATATTTTCTAGATTTGGTAACATTGGTAAAACATGTGTGCTTAAACTTGTGGAAATTAGTCTTAATTGGAATATAAGGTCTTCGGGTTGAATTACCGATGGATGGATGCTTTTGAGTCTTGCGAATGTGACTGAATCAATGATATCGTTAAGTTCATTTTCTATTAGAATGAATGACTCTAATAATTGTTCACATATATTTATAATTTGAAGCTTTGAATCATAAAAATTTTGGTTATCTGATATATTGAAAATAGCGTTTTCTATTTTGTGAAGATTTTCATTGAATGTTTGCTCGTCTAATTGTAGTTTGCGTATTGTATAGTTAAAGTTTTTTATTACAGAATTAGTTACAGTTATTTGATTTTTCATTAAATTTTCTAGAGCTCTTTCGTCTTCTTCGACTTCATTTATGACTTTATCGTAATATTCACCATCTGTACTATCGAGATTTCCCGTAATTGCTTTCCATACTGAGCCTATAAAATTAAAAGCTCCTCGTTTCGTACGAGTGTTATTTGAATTAAATTCTTTTGGATCATAAGGGTTGATATCATTTTTTATTTCACTAAATTTTTGACTGATTGTCATTATTATTTTATTTAACATTGTAATATGAGGTTTGACTTCAGTGTAAAATGCTATAAGTCTTGGAGTGTCTCTTTCAATTAATTGCTTTATGTGATTTAAAATTGAAATATCATTTTTGAAGGAATCTAATAAAATTGTAATGTCTTTGACAACTAATAATTTCCATTTTTCATTTGATACTTTTAAGTCTGATTCATAGTAGTACTGTATTCCTAAAGTGTTATTTAAAGTTGAAATTTTATAATTACTTGCTTGACTTACTGTGATTAGTACAGCAAGAATGATGACGTTTTCCATCGAAAGAAAATCTATTTTAAGATTGAGCTAACTTGATCTGAGTTAATTGTGAATTCTCTGTTCGTTTCTAAGTCTTTGATTTTTAAAGCATTATTTCCTAATATTTGTATCACTTTATAAGGACCATTCGATTTGTTACTTAGTTTATGTTTTATCTGTGACTCTTTTATGAATATAAAACCATTTACTTCAATATCTTTTGGTTTTGGTTTCGCTTTTTGATCGTGACGTTCTTTAGATTTGAATTTTTTCGAAATTGTTTTTTCTCTCGCTACTTTATAAAAATATGAAATTTTATTATTTAGTTCCCGTACATATTTTGAGACTAGTTCTTCTTGATTAAATAATTTTTCAGGTGGTCTTGAATTTGTGTGACCAAAAATTAGTTCGTATGGCGTATAACCATGGGTACTACTTATAGAATTATTATAGCATATAACTGCATATGGGATGCATGTTAATGGATGATCTCCCGGTTTTTCAGTAACTGTTGATCTTATCATTTCCAATAAGGTACTCATAAATCTTTCGATTGAACCATTGCTCTGTGGATGATTGACTGATGAAAATGTTAATTTAATATTATAAAGAGTACATAGATCTCTCATTAATTGGTTATCAAATTCTCTACCTCTGTCACAATGTATTCTTAGCGGCGTACCGTAGTGCATAAAATATAATAATAGTGTATTGACAACATTTTTCGCGGATTTATTTTCAATTGGATAAGCTTGGGTAAATTTAGAAAATTCATCTCTTATCACAAGTACATAATTTTTCTCTGGTATTTCTAATATATCGAGGTTAATGCGTTCAAACGGTGTTTTCGGCGTCTCTGTTATTACTAAGGGATTTGATAGATTTTTTCTACAAGCTTTGGATTTAATACATACTTCGCAATTTTTTATGAAATTTTCAACGTCTTTGGTTAAATTTTCCCACTGATATTTTCGTTTTATTCTTGTTACTGTTTCTTGGATACCTCTATGCATGTTTAGTTTACCTGTATGATTTTCTTCAATAATTATATTTCTTTGTTCTTTTTCTGGGATTATAATGTTTGGGTTACAAGTTATAAATTCTATTTCATTATCGGAAAAAATGAAAGATAACATTTCTAAAATTGGTACATTTTTTAATTCTTCCATATAATATTTATCGTTTTCTAACAATATCTCTTTATTGTAGTAAAGAATTTCAAAGATTGCTTGGTCAGGATTTAAATGTGGAACAATGATAAGGTAATACTTTCGTTTAGGATTGGATTTTGATGTGACGACATTTATTCTGTGTTCTTCATTCATTGTATTTAAGTCAATTAAATCATCAGCTATTTTAAATTGTGAATCAGTTAATTCGCCTGGCTTTAAGAATGATATAATTTTTTTTTGATGTTTATCTAGAAATTTCTCATTAGTAAAATTACATTTAGAATAATCAATTAATGATTTTGATTCGTGTAGTTTCTTAAAAATGTTATATTCTTCTTCTTTTATTGGACTTCCGTAGAATATTGTTGAATAATCTCTGAGATGATTAATTCTTATTCGAGATAAGGCATCGGCATTGGTATTTTGTTTACATAAGGCGGTAATTGCTTCTTTTTCTTCAAAATTTAAATGTTCTAAACGCAAGGATTGTTCGACTCGTTGTTGTCTTGAATATAAGTTTTCTTTTTGTAGATTTAAAATTAATGTTTGATTCTTATTTACTGGACTATTTTCAATAAAAGGTTCAATTATTAATTCATCAAAAATTATTCTTTTCTTTTGTTCGCTTTTATTTAAAATTGACGTTAGAAATTCACCTTTTTCATTCGTTTTGATTACACAATTTGGCAATATGACATTTTCCTTTTCTTGTGAGTGTAAAATTAGTTCAGCATTTTTTTCATTACAATTTAACTTGAATATTTGTTCGGTTCTTGGTTCTATAGTTATTTCATTGACAATTTCATTCTCTTTGTATAATGGCAAAGTTATATATTTGGTTATTAGTTTTCTATTTTTTAAATCAACTAAACACTCATATTGTTGTAAAAAATCTATACCTAATAAACCATCAAATTCTATATTTAAGTTATGTACGAATACTTCCATTTCATCATTTTTCAAAAAGAAATCAAAATTTATTGCTTTATTTATTTCAAAAAATTGGTTGGTTACACCTTGAATTCTTATGGGTTCTACGCTTTTTATTTTTTCTTGTTCAAATAAATTTGGTTTCAAAATTGATATACTTGCTCCGGTATCAATTAAATAGCGATATTTTTCGTCATGAGTTTTTATATAAAATAAATTATTTGAATTGCTTGTGTTTACGAATTCTGATCTTATTCTTGGCTTTCTAAATTCTGTGCTTGACTGGTTGGAATGAGATGAGTAGAAGTGCCAGTCTTCATTTCCACTCTTTGTTCGTTTAAATGAAATGTTTTTCTTGGAGGATTTTGCATGTTTCTTGTATTTGAAGAATTGCTTTGATAATTATTTTGGTTATAATTGTTTTGGTTAGGTGGTCTTTGATAATAATTTTCTCTTTGATTTTGATTATTATTTTCATGTCTATTCGCAAAGGAAGTCATACCTTGATTGAAATTTCTTTGATTTCCCGAATTATATTGATAATTTCGGTTTTGATTATAATATTTATCATTATTTTGTTTTTTGCGACATTCTGAAATTAAATGTCCCGACTTTTTGCAATAATTACATGTCTTTTTATTTTTACCTTGAAAGTTTGGAGAATTTACTTGTGGCTTTTTACTTTCTAGATACGTTAATTGATATTCGGTTTTTACTATATTTGCAGCTTCTGCGAGATTGCAAGGTCGCGATGCTCGTACGATTGCACCTAGCTTATGTTCGAGACCTACTAAAAGTGTCTGTAAAGCTACCTTGTCGACTAATGCTTGCTGTGCGGTTTTCTGTTCTCGGGTTAATGTTACTTGTTGATTTATCGCGGCGTAAAGTTTTGAATGATGTGCGTTTATGCGATGCACATAGTTTTGAGGATTTTCATTGTTTCCCTGTTTTATTTGTTGTAAATCGTAGATTAGACTTGTTAAGTCTCTAGAATCACCGAAGTGTGTTTTTAAAATAGTTTTGATTTGATCCCAATTTTTCAAGTCGCGTGAGTTTATTAGTTGAGATGCTCGTCCTTTTAGTTTGTTTTTTAAGAATTAACAAGAATTAATAAATGTATTTAATAATATTGAATCTCCATCATATTCTGGTATAATGTGACATAATTCACTTAACCTATATTCTATAAGATTTAAGTCTTCTTGGCTCATTTTTATTTGTTTAATTCCACCCCAATTTTAATGAAAAACTTCAAATTAAAATTGCTCGAATTACTTCCGATATTCCCTCGAAAATAAACTCGCGGATCTCGATTCTGTCCGATTTTCGCTCGACTCCAAAATCTAACCCCTTTAATGGAATTGTTACAAATTTTACACACGTATATTTTTGTTTAACGACTTGGGAAAATAATTGGATTTAGGGAACAAATATACATATATAGCAATTTTCACAGAATAATAATAAATCTTTACTCACTTTGATTTTCTGGAAGATGCTCTGTAGTGCGTGCGGTTCTTTCAGGTTGAAGGTTTGGAAACCACCAGATCTTCTTGGAATTTCTGCTCTGTTTTTCTTGGATCACCAAAAATCTCTGTTTTTCCGATCCTGCTGACTGCGCCAATTGTTGGGGCTTTATCACTTAAAACCCTTTTTTAAAAAACAACAGAATTTATTGAAACACAACTATCACTACTTGTTACAAAAAAGGACTATTTTATAATTATTAATACAGCAAATGAACAGACTAAATATTGTGACTCTGAACAACGTTAAAAGTCTTAAGTTGAATTCAAGAGTTTGATGAAGATTATGAGCAAATGAGCGTCTTGTTTAGGAATATTCTCCTATTTATAATCTCTGCTGAAATGGGGAACTATGCAGAATCATCATTTATGCAGGTGCATCTAGTAATATAATATAAGTATTGTTTTAGTTTCTGCGTAATTCCTTTACAATGGATTATTGTTTTATTCTAGACATTAATCAGCATATTATTTATAAGTCATGAAAGGTGATATGTAACATTCATATAGGCACATTTTATATTATTCATTATTTGTTCATCTATACATTGTATCATACATTGTAAATAATGTTAGTATTAGTACCCTATATACAGAGATGATGGAGTTAATATAATAAGATTGTTTTCGATATAGATATAGATATTAATGATACTTAGTAAATATTTTTATTTTTGATATTTTATTTGATCCGGTTTAAATAACTTAGTTATATTAGACAATTTAGAATAGGAATTTAAATTAAATATCATACGATAACCTATAAAAATTTCCAATATATAGCAAATATAACCAAGAAAAATAATACTAACACAAAGTGAAAGAAAAAATGTAAACACCATAAACAAAACAGAAATCAATGCAGAAAATGTCGTTTTTGATATAATTTAGATATGATTATACATACCAGTACAAACCCAAAACAAAATGAAATTAACGAAGTTACAAAGCTATGCAGTACTCACATAATTTTATACATTGACCAAATCAGATTCTTTGTCTATACGTATTTTCGTGTTATTAACCGATGCATAAATTTGACCTCTCCAGGTCCAACAATTTTGCACACCGATCACTTCACGCACTTTTGTATACAGTTTCTAAGTTTTTTGCGTTAATAACTCATTCACGAAATAGCCACTATTTTTCAGGTTTTTCTTCTGATTGTAAACTTCATCGCGTTTCCATCGATGTATAAACACTAACAATACGGGTCGAGCATTTTTTTTCTCTGAGTTGGTTTTTTGTGGTGACTTTTTTCCTATTCGGTGGCAATAATTAATATCGTTAATGGAAATGTTAACCTGTATTTTTGATTTTAAAACTTGGATTGCCTCTTCGTAAATATTCTCACCATCCCGCTCCATTAAGCCTTTGATAATTATACCATTTAATGTATTTCCTTGCATGCAGGTGTCGATATTTTTTGTAGGTTCTTTATATCGGCTTTAATTTCGTTCATTGAGAGTGACATCTTTTTTTCAAAATTTTCCATCATTGTTGTAATCGATGATGGTTCGTTCGAAAGATCTTCTTCATCCTTTAAATGTTCTCTAATGTCCCGAAGGCCTGCCTGTAATTCTTGTTGTAGCTGATTAACACGTGCATTTAGAGATTCTGGGGTTTCGCTTGATTTTCCAGAGTTTCTGGCACTCTTGCGAATTGCCTTCATTATCACTCGGTAATACTATCCAGTACAGCACTTGTGCAAAAATGGAGTACAATTTAAGCAGTATTTGCTAACAATATTAGATATTTTTTGGGAGCGTACTGACTTGTACCTATTCACTGTTCGCCATTTTGTATCGTATACTAAATAAATTAGAAGGGAGAGCTGAGAAGGTATGGGCATTACAGGTGCCACAAGTTGGGTAAACATTAAGAACACTCTGATAACCAACTTTGGGGATCAGCGTGACGAGAATTGTTTAAACGTAGATTTAGTAAACACGAAACAAAAAAATAGTGAAACTCCAAATCAATTCCATGAATGAATTGATTTACATAGTTTCGATCACGAAAAATTATTCAAAAGGGACTTCTTTACTAAACAAGCCCTTAAGTCATTTTTAGCTGGGTTACGTGAACCGGTAGGCCCTATTATAAGAGCCATGAGACCCACTATCATTGCACAGGCTATGCAATTTATCTCTGAAGAGAACAATATAAAGTACTACCAACATTCAAACATAGTCGTACCAAAACCTCAAAACAGGTTCCCTCAAATCCACAACAACCCTAATCAGAATTTTTGAAAATTTCAGCCGATCCAGGCAAGGCCATTGATGCCTACTCCCCAAAATCAAGTAACACCATTTTTTAATCAACTTCCACAAGTGTCGAATCAATTTCCAACAGGCCCAGTTCAAATTAGGCCACACCCGAATCTACCAAAACAAAAATTCTTTACAAACAACCAAGTTTTTGGAAAACCACAAAATGTGTGGAAACCAAAAAAATTTAATGCTCCCTTACAAAGATCGACACCAATGAGCGTATGTGCTAGTACGTCTAACACAAGAAATATACAACCGCGACCTCAATTCAATAATAACCGCGATCACTTCGCTAACCGTGGCAATAACATCATAGAGGAAGTTTTTAACGCAGAATTTGAAGAAAACTCTCAAAATACAGTAAATGAAATACCAGACACGACTCAAAATAAAATAACTATGATTTTGACGATTATCTAGAAGATGATCAAAATTTTCACGATGTCTCGACTCAGGACGAAACAACTTAATCGAATTTCACTTATCCAACGGACAAGAAAGAACTGCTTTATATCAAAATTGCCAACTCGCCATTAAAACTACTAATTGACACAGGATCAACTAAATCTTTTATCTCCCCAGAAATTGCTTCAAAATATTATCCCAAAAAAATATCACATGATCCTTTTGTTGTTTCAACAGTTTTTCAATCGTCAACTCACAATTATTCTGCTGAAATTCCAATATTCCGAGAATTTAATACCAAAAATAACTTGCAATTCTATCTGTTCAAATTTCATAATATATTTGATGGTCTTATTGCACTGGACAATCTTAAATTATTAAATGCTCAACTAGATTTTACAAATTCTAAACTTTTTACCCCTAATTGTGCAATTCTTATTTTCTACCAACAATCAAATCAAAAATTACTTTTGAAATTAACTCTTCACCCACACAGTCGTTTAATTACGAAGATTCCAGTTGATAAACAAAATGGAGATATCATCATCCCACACCAAATACTTCAAAATTCTGAAATTCCTGAAAGACTTTCGAAATCCGAAAATGGCCCTAGTAGAAATTCTTAACAAATCTGAAAAAGACGTAACTTTCACCCTTACAGAACCTATTCAAACTATTACTTTTACCGAAAATAATTATGAAATTTATAATATTCACTTTGACTCAAATCCAAAAACTATTCAAAAACCCAATGTTGACAAACAAATACGAACTTCACACATGAACGAAGAAGAAAAACGTGAAATACTCAAAATATGTAGAAAATACTCTGACATATTTTACACAGAAGACCAACTTTCACCAACCAAATTAAACATTCAATAAAAACTAAATATGAAATCTCGATATATACTAAATCCTATCGGTATCCTTTCATTCATAAACAGGAAGTTCAGAAACATGTAAAATCAATGTTAGATCAAGGAATAATAAGATACAGCGATTCACCATGGCCTTACCAATTTGGATCGTTCCAAAAAAAGCAGACGCTTTAGGGAAATGGCGCATATTTGTTGTTTTCAGGAAATTAAACGAAAAACCATCGATGACCGATACCCCCTACCTAATATCACTGATGTTTTAGATAAACTAGGACGTTGTAATTATTTCACAACACTAGATTTGGCAAGTGGATTTCACCAGATTGAAATGGATCCACAGGACATCCCAAAAACTGCGTTTAAGGTCGAAAACGGACATTATACATCAGAATGCCCTTTGGACTGAAAAATGCTCCGGCAACTTTTTAGAGAGTGATGGATGACGTGTTAAGAGGAATCCAAAAAGAAATTTTGCTTATGTTATCTTGATGACATAATAATCATTTTAGATACAATGTAACAGAATTTCAAGAAAGCTTAGAAAAAGAAGAAGAAAATCCTGAACCATCAGATTCCAATTCGAGCGTTCAATTAATAATTTCCGACTCTGAAGAAACCTTCCTTGTTGAAAAAATCCCATAGATTCCAATAAAAAAAAGTGTATGCGAATCTAGTGTGCTTTTGTCGCTGTCATTCTATATTAATACCCATAAGTTTCCAAGAGAAACAACAGACTGCTAATTTATCGGAATCTATCTGCCAATCCAATATAGCGAGTTTCCTTTATTGGAATTAATGGGATTTTAATGTACACCGTAATCGCATGGATTTGTGTATGCACGTAACCTATGGGATAGTATATGTTTCGATTGTAGTCTGTTTTGAATTACGGTTCTTATGCGTATTTCCTAATAGAATCATTAGTCCGCTAATTTATCGGAATCCATCTGCCAGTCCAATATAGCGAGTTTTCTTTATTGAAATTAATGGGATTTTAATGTACGCTGTAATCGTATCGATGCTGTATGCACGTAATCTGTGGGATCGTATATGTTTCTATTGCAGTCTGTCTAGAATTACGGTGCTTATGCGTATTTTTCATGAGAAACAAAATACCTCTAATTTATCGGAATCTATCTGCCAGTCCAATATAGCGAGTTTTGTTTATTGGAATTAATGGGATTTTAATGTACCCTGCAATCGTATGGATTTCTGAATGCACGTTATCTGTGGAAGCGTATCTGTTTCTATTGTAGTTTCCCTGTTGAACAAACTCCATAGATTCCAATAAAAAAGTGTATGGTAATCTAATGTGTTCTTGTCGCTGTCAGTCCACATTAATACCCATAAGTTCTCAAGAGAATCATTAGTCCGCTAATTTATCGGAATCTATCTGCCAGTCCAATATAGCCAGTTTTCTTTATTGAAATTAATGGGATTTTAATGTTCGCTGTAATCCTATCGATTCTGTATGCACGTTACCTGTGGAATCGTATCTGTTTCTATTGTAGTCTCCTGTTGAAAATATCCCATAGATTCCAATAAAACAAGTGTATGGGAATTTAATGTGTTCTTGTCGCTGTCATTCCACATTAATACCCATAAGTTTCCAAGAGAAACAAAACATTACTAATTTATCAGAGTCTATCTGCCAGTTCAATATAGGGAGTTTTCTTTATTGGAATTAATGGGATTTTAATGTACCCCATAATCGTAGTGATTCTGTATGCCCGTAACCTGTGGGATCGTATCTGTTTCTGTTGTAGTCTGTTTAGATTTACCCATGTAGAGGTTAAATTGAAATATTCTTTATGAGTTTTCATCTGGATTACCGCAGGTAAAACAATTATAACATTAGTTTTTTATTGTATTCGTATCCAGGTACGAAATACAAATAATTTTATGTCTTTATTTGTGAATAACTGTTAAAAGCACCACAACATTATAAGATATCTAACGGGATATCCAGATTAAATTAATGTTAAAATTCCTATAGCGAATTCCATATGTGAAACTTAATGTTAGGTATTAGTTGGCTGCTATTGGACTAGCGTTTGCATAACTTTGATTGTTAATTGTTTCCTGAAGGATGGTTATGGCACAGTTTGTCAATGTTTTTTTTTTGGGAAATGACACTACAATTCACGAAATTACTGTATATTTCCAAACGTTTTGGTGTCTAGGTCAGACTCCGCCGAAAATTGAATCGAAGAATTTTGTTGATTCACTAATACCATTAAAATCATAAGGGAAAACCTAAGAAAAACCATTAGCAATTTCTTTCTTAATCATCGGCAACTAGGAACGATTGAATTCTACGGAGGTAGTAGCGATACAATCGTGTTCATTTAACAAAATTAAAGCAGACTCTTTTAGTTTTCGTTTCGTGTTGTGTTCTTCTTTGTGACTGAATTTTGAAATTGTATTTTATGACCAAGGTGCCAAGAATGTTTTGGATTTTTAAACGTAATTTTTTAATTTGTGTTGGTTTATTCGAACATTTAGAGGTCTAGAGGTTTGTCCAATAAAAAATGTATTACATTCACAAGGAATTTTATTTTGTTTTTTGGTTTTGTTTTTGAAACAACTGATTTTAGTGTATCACTTGTTTTAAATGATGTTTTAATATTATATCTGTGGCCCACTCTTTTTGGTCTTTCTGAGAAACCCTGTATGTATGGTATAGTTATTGTAGTAATGTGATTATCTTGGGAGACAGTGTTGTTTGGTGAAGTTTGGTAACGATCGTTTGGTATTTGATTTTGTATAACTCTTTATTAATACATTTTTCAAGCTCATTATTGGCAGAGAACGTGGCGGTTTCGAATAGTGTGGAGTCAGATTCTTACATTCTTGTTCTGTAAATTCATGTTTGTGATTGTAGGGTAAACGGTATATTTTGTTTTCTATAGGTGTTGGATCTTTGTTTAATTGTGTATATTGGTTTATTATGTTTTGAATTTTGAAATATGGACAAACCTCTAGACCTCTAAATGTTCGAATAAACCAACACAAATTAAAAAATTACGTTTAAAAATCCAAAACATTCTTGGCACCTTGGTCATAAAATACAATTTCAAAATTCAGTCACAAAGAAGAACACAACACGAAACGAAAACTAAAAGAGTCTGCTTTAATTTTGTTACATAAAAACGATTATATCGCAGTAGTAACCTCCGTAGAAATCAATTGTTCCTGGTTGCCGATAATTAAGGTTTAATGGGATCAGTGAATCAACAAAATTCTTATATTCTTATAACAAAGTCGCACCTAGGAGCGCTACAAAAAATTCTGAAGATCACCCCTTTCTAATTTTTCCAATTTGAAAGGAACTTTAATATTAGATGATTGTTCCAAGTTTCTGGGCTACCCTGTATATTATCAAATTAA
Source organism: Octodonta nipae (assembly GCA_034190945.1). NCBI lineage: Eukaryota > Metazoa > Arthropoda > Insecta > Coleoptera > Chrysomelidae > Octodonta > Octodonta nipae. The sequence goes on along the minus strand of CM067218.1, from coordinate 91,133,376 downwards.
ATTCTCTTAGTTACTTCATGAGTCAAATACAATTGTCAAACATTATAATTATAAATTTTAGAATTGTGCCTTTTTTCATAGTTTCTTTGCCATTGACAACGGGGTAGGACGTAGACCCCGAAACGTTTGGAAATATACAGTAATTTCGTGAATAATGGTATCATTTCCCAAAACAGTTATTAAATTTTAATTGTTACAACTCATAACCTTAAATTGACATCATAAAGAATCAAGCCCGTAGCCAGGGGGGGGTTTGGAATTTTTGGTTTCGAGATTCAATTTTAACTAATTAATCATGTTTTTCATAAGAATAAATTTTATATTTATACGAATTTATATCTCCTGGAAAAATATATGAACAAATATATATATATATATATATATATATATATATATATATATATATATATATATATATATATATATTGCAGTCCTAATTAGCCCATCACCAATCAAAAAAAATTGTCCACCCCCCCCCCCCCCGAAAACCCACCCCGAAAAAAAATCCTGGCTACGGCCTTGTAAAGAATCGACTGGAATATCAAGATTAAGCACTGTTTCAGATTCAATGTTATTTATCTGGATATTAGAAGGGTTTTATTGGTGTTTCCGACTAAAAATAATTCTGTCTTTACCTGTAAATAACAAATAAATGCACCACAACTTTATATAAATTAACCGGTAAATTGAAATAAAGTGAGGTTTTAAAAGAACACTTTCATTAAGTGAAACTCAAAATGATTAGTATACTTTATTTGAGCATAAATTTATAGGTATGTTTATTCAATTATTCTTTTATTTTAATATTATTTTGGATTAATCTGTATCTCACTTACCATCCTCGGGGCTGCGGCTGGACTGCGACATTCTTTACTATAAAATATTAAGTAAATATGAAATTCTGCTATTTTTGTGGTTTTTAGTATTTGTCAATACCGAATGTTAAATTTAGAATCATTAGAAATTAAAATATGAACATCTTGTTGTCTTCGCTACGTGTACTAATCCTTCATAAAGTAATTGTTTTCTGAATGTTATTTGTGGCATCTTCTAGTTTATTTTAGATTTTCTTGGGAATAATACCACATCAGAGTTCAAACTTGTGTATATTTTAAAACCAAACGTTTCAAAATCCTGTCGGATTTCGTTTTCAATGGATATAAATTTATAAAGTAAAATTGAAATATATGACAATTATTTTGACAAATATGTTTACGTTACTATGGAATTTCTTTGATTTTAAATATACAGGGTGCACAAGAAATTCCAAAGATCATTAAAATCAAAAAAAAAATTTTTTCAAGTTGGAAGAACTTGAAAAATTGTCTTCAGAATTTATTTGTGGCGTTCCTAGGGACGACTTTCTTTTTAAGATAGTGCATTTGCCAAAAAATGCGATCAAAGAATTCTGATAATTCAGTGATCCCATTAAAGTCATAAGGGAAAACCTAGGAAAAAACCTCATGAACTATCCCGATATAGGGTTGTTCAAAAGGATATGCCCATTGTTAATTTCATCTTTAATTATCGGCAACCAGACATGACTGAAATCTACGGAAGTAGAAGCGATGCAGTCGTTTTCATTTAACAGAATTAAGGCAGATTCTTTTAATTTTCGTTTTGTGCAGTGTTCTTCTTTGTGTAATAATGTTGTGTTTTGAAATGTATTTTATGGCCTTGGTCCCAAGCATGTTCACAAATTTTTGATTTTTCGAACTGACGTTTCTTTATGTAATTTTGATGTTCATTTATTCGAACATTAAGAGGTCTAGAGGTTTCTCCAATATAAAACTTATTACATTCACAAGGAATCTTATAAATGCAATTTTTGAGTTTTGCGTAGCGTTTTTTGGTTTTGTTTTTGTTATAATAGATTTAAGCGTATTTGTTGTTTTAAATGTAGTTTTGATGTTAAATTTGTTGCCTACTCTTCTCAATCTCTCTGACAGGCCCTGTATATATGGTATTGTTGTTGTTATAATGTGGTTTTCCTGGTTGTCAGTATTATTAGGTGAAGTCTGGTGTTGGTTTGTCAGTTGTTTTGTGCTCAATTTTATTTAACTCTTTGTTAATAAATTTTTGAGGGTAATTGTTTGCAGTTAGAACATTTTGTATAAATGATTTTTCTTTGTTGAATTTAGTAGTATCTGAGCAGTTAGTCTTTGCTCTGTCATATAAAGATTTAATAACACCTCTTTTTACCGTATTTGGATGGTTCGAGTTAAATTGAGATATCTGTTAGTGTGAGTTGGTTTTCTGTAAACTTCTGTTTCAAATGAAGATTGTGTTTTTGTTATTAAAATGTCCAAAAAAGGTAGTTTGTTATTTTGTTCGATTTCTAATGTAAATTTTATGATTGGTTCTTTGTTGTTTATGTCGGTTAATAATTCCTGTAAATTTTCCAGATTTTGTTCCCAAATAATGAATATGTCGTCAACATAACGCCACCACACCAACGGTTTATTTTCTTTTGAAAAAATCATTTGTTCTTCAAATTTGTCCATAAAGATGTTACTTAAGGCAGGGGACAGACAAGAACCCATAGCCATGCCAAAATCTTGTTGGTAGAAATCATCGTTTAACTGAAAGTAAGTTGTTTTCGTACAGAAAGTGAGTAATTCCATTATTGTGTTAATAGATAAACGAGTTCGTTGATGAAGTGAATAGTCATGTTCCAATAATTCTTTTACTATAGGAAGTGTTTTAGCTACGGGAACATTGTTATATAAGTTTACTATGTCAAAACTTGCTAGTGTAAATGTATTTTTGTACTGTATATGAGACAATTTTTCTAAGAAATCTGCACTGTTTTTAAGATGAGAAATTGAATTACCTGTAAGTGGAGAAATAATTTTCAGCAAAAATTTTGAAAGTTCATTACATGGAGAATTTATGGAACTGACAATTGGTCTCAAAGGGATGTTGGGTTTATGAATTTTTGGTAAGCCATAGAAGTGTGGAGGTTTAGTATAATGTGGAGTGAGAGTTTTGCGTTCTTGGTCTGTAAATTCGTGTTTGTGACTGTAGAGTAAACGGTATATTTTGCTTTCTACTGAACTTGTCGGGTCTTTGTTTAGTTTAGTGTATTGTCCTTGATTAATTATGTTCATAATTTTGTCATCATAGTCATTTTTATTCAAAATCACTGTTGCATTGCCTTTGTCTGCAGGTAAAATTTTGATTGAATTATCATTTCTTAATTCTTTAACTGAATGTAATTCATTTTTAGAAAGATTATTTTTGATTCTTAAAGGTTTTTCTAGTTCAATTTTCGCTCTAATCCTGTATTCTTCAGCGTCACTTGAATTTAATTTATTTGCGGTTTGTTCAATAGCACTAATAACGTTAAATTTAGGAACTGTTTTCGGGGTAATTGCAAAATTAAGGCCTTTTTGTAAAACTGAAGTTTCAGAAATGTTTAGTTGTTTGTCAGAAAGATTAATAACAGTTTTTGTTAAAATAAAATTCTTGTCTCGAGTAGTATTTGTTGATATGTTTTTATTTAAGAGAAGTTGATTGAATTTGTGTAAATGTCTTCGTTTTTGTAATATAAATTCTCTGTTATAACTAGCGAGAGTACTGTTTATAATTCTGTTAAAATCATTTTCTGGTATTTGATAAAAAAGGAAGTTCTGTACATACCCTATATCTTTTTCTAATTTAAACTTATTATATCGATGAAATTGAATTCTATCTCTAATTGCGGCAAAACTTGCACGTTCCAACAAATATTTCGTGGATTCTTAAATCTGCCCATGTATAACAAAAACAAAACCAAAAAACGCTACGCAAAACTCAAAAAAATGCATTTATAAGATTCCTTGTGAATGTAATAAGTTTTATATCTGGAGAAACCTCTAGACCTCTTAATGTTCGAATAAATGAACATCAAAATTACATAAAGAAACGTCAGTTCGAAAAATCAAAAATTTGTGAACATGCTTGGGACCAAGGCCATAAAATACAATTTCAAAACACAACATTATTACACAAAGAAGAACACTGCACAAAACGAAAATTAAAAGAATCTGCCTTAATTCTGTTAAATGAAAACGACTGCATCGCTTCTACTTCCGTAGATTTCAGTCATGTCTGGTTGCCGATAATTAAAGATGAAATTAACAATGGGCATATCCTTTTGAACAACCCTATATCGGGATAGTTCATGAGGTTTTTTCCTAGGTTTCCCTTATGACTTTAATGGGATCACTGAATTATCAGAATTCAAACTTTGATCGCATTTTTGGCAAATGCACTATCTTAAAAAGAAAGTCGTCCCTAGGAACGCCACAAATAAATTCTGAAGACAATTTTCAAGTTCTTCCAACTTGAAAATTTTTTTGATTTTAATGATCTTTGGAATTTCTTGTGCACCCTGTCATATATTTCAATTTTACTTTATAAATTTATATCCATTGAAAACGAAATCCGACAGGATTTGGAAATTTCGTTTGGTTTTAAAATATACACAAGTTTGAACTCTGATGTGGTATTTATCCCAAGAAAATCTAAAATAAACTAGAAGATGCCAACAAATAACATTCAGAAAACAATTAGAAATCAGCCATGGGACTGTAGTAATTAAAGCATTTAGAGATTTAGAAGTGTTATGTAAGAAGCTTGCCGGACCAAAAATAGCGTGACATTCTTGTGCAGATGTCGGCAGATGAAAATTATTCCAAAGGTTTAAGGTTCCGTCAGCCATACATGGGCAGAAGAATCCACGAAATATTGGAACGTGCAAGTTTTGCCGCAATTAGAGATAGAATTCAATTTCATCGATATAATAAGTTTAAATTAGAAAAAGATATAGGGTATGTACAGAACTTCCTTTTTTATCAAATACCAGAAAATGAGTTTTACAGAATTATAAACAGTACTCTCGCTAGTTATAACAGAGAATTTATATTACAAAAACCTAGAAAACATTTACACAAATTCAATCAACTTCTCTTAAATAAAAACATAGGGTTGTTCAACAAATACTACTCGAGACAAGAATTTTATTTTAACAAAAACTGTTATTAATCTTTCTGACAAACAACTAAACATTCTGAAACTTCAGTTTTACAAAAAGGCTTAATTTGCAATTACCCCGAAAACAGTTCCTAAATTTGACGTTATTAGTGATTGAACAAACCGCAAATAAATTAAATTCAAGTGACGCTGAAGAATACAGGATTAGAGCGAAAATTGAACTAGAAAAACCTTTAAGAATCAAAAATAATCTTTCTAAAAATGAATTACATTCAGTTAAAGAATTAAGAAATGATAATTCAATCAAAATTTTATGGCCTGCAGACAAAGGCAATGCATTCACACAAATTTTGATTTTGAATAAAAATGACTATGATGACAAAATTATGAACATAATTAATCAAGGACAATACACTAAACTAAACAAAGACCCGACAAGTTCAGTAGAAAGCAAAATATACCGTTTACTCTACAGTCACAAACACGAATTTACAGACCAAGAACGCAAAACTCTCAGAGGTTTCTCCACATTATACTAAACCTCCACACTTCTATGGCTTACCAAAAATTCATAAACCCAACATCCCTTTGAGACAATTGTCAGTTCCATAAATTCTCCATGTAATGAACTTTCAAAATTGAGTTTGCTGAAAATTATTTCTCCACTTACAGGTAATTCAATTTCTCATCTTAAAAACAGTGCAGATTTCTTAGAAAAATTGTCTCATATACAATACAAAAATACATTTACACTAGCAAGTTTTGACATAGTAAACTTATATAACAATGTTCCCGTAGCTAAAACACTTCCTATAGTAAAAGAATTATTGGAACATGACTATTCACTTCATCAACGAACTCGTTTATCTATTAACACAATAATGGAATTACTCACTTTCTGTACGAAAACAACTTACTTTCAGTTAAACGATGATTTCTACCAACAAGATTTTGGCATGGCTATAATGGGTTCTTGTCTGTCCCTGCCTTAAGTAACATCTTTATGGACAAATTTGAAGAACAAATGATTTTTTCAAAAGAAAATAAACGTTGGTGTGGTGGCGTTATGTTGACGACATATTCATTATTTGGGAACAAAATCTGGAAAATTTTTGACAGGAATTATTAACCGACATAAACAACAAAGAACCAACCATAAAATTTACATTAGAAATCGAACAAAATAACAAACTACCTTTTTTGGACATTTTAATAACAAAAAACACAATCTTCATTTGAAACAGAAGTTTACAGAAAACCAACTCACACTAACAGATATCTCAATTTTAACTCGAACCATCCAAATACGGTAAAAGAGTGTTATTAAATCTTTATATGACAGAGCAAAGACTAACTGCTCAGATACTACTAATTCAACAAAGAAAAATCATTATACAAAATGTTCTAACTGCAAACAATTACCCTCAAAATTTATTAACAAAGAGTTAAATAAAATTGAGCACAAAACAACTGACAACCAACACCAGACTTCACCTAATAATACTGACAACCAGGAAAAACCACATATAACAACAACAATACCATATATACAGGGCCTGTCAGAGAGATTGAGAAGAGTAGGCAACAAATTTAACATCAAAACTACATTTAAAACAACAAATACGCTTAATTGTGTTTTTGTTATTATAAACAAAAACAAAACCAAAAAACGCTACGCAAAACTCAAAAAATTGCATTTATAAGATTCCTTGTGATTTCTATGTAATAAGTTTTATATTGGAGAAACCTCTAGACCTCTTAATGTTCGAATAAATGAACATCAAAATTACATAAAGAAACGTCAGTTCGAAAATCAAAAATTTGTGAACATGCTTGGGACCAAGGCCATAAATACAATTCAAAACACAACAATATTACACAAAGAAGAACACTGCACAAAACGAAAATATGAATCTGCCTTAATTCTGTTAAATGAAAACGACTGCATCGCTTCTACTTCCGTAGATTTCAGTCATGTCTGGTTGCCGATAATTAAAGATGAAATTAACAATGGGCATATCCTTTTGAAAAACCCTATATCGGGATAGTTCATGAGGTTTTTTCCTAGGTTTTCCCTTATGACTTTAATGGGATCACTGAATTATCAGAATTCTTTGATCGCATTTTTTGGCAAATGGACTATCTTAAAAAGAAAGTCGTCCCTAGGAACGCACAAATAAATTCTGAAGACAATTTTTCAAGTTCTTCCAACTTGAAAATTTTTTTGATTTTAATGATCTTTGGAATTTCTTGTGCACCCTGTATATTAAAAATCAAAGAAATTCCATAGTAACGTAAACATATTTGTCAAAATAATTGTCATATATTTCAATTTACTTTATAAATTTATATCCATTGAAAACGAAATCCGACAGGATTTTGAAACGTTTGGTTTTAAAATATACACAAGTTTGAACTCTGATGTGGTATTATTCCCAAGAAAATCTAAAATAAACTTCATAAAGTATTTACACCAGTATCATTTTAAACCAATTATATAAAACTGGTCACTATATGAACAAGCCTAACATTAAAGGTATACAGAACATAAATTTGAACTAAAGTAGATTTGTATTTATGATCAAAGCTGTAGTCAGTGGGAAGGTCTGGGGGTTAAAGCCCCCCCTCCAAATTTTGGGTCTCAAGATTCAATTTTAACCAATTAATCACAAACACTTGTGTTGACAATACATCCTCAGAGTCTTTACAGATTACACAGTATACGAGACAGAACGTCTTGAAAAATTCGCAGTAAACTAATGATCACCCACCATACTTAACAGCTCAACTAACAAATGAACAATGAACCCACAACCCACAGATCATACAATAGGGAAAATGAACCACCAATAAACTGAATACACAACAGATACACAATGAATATCAACGGTCACAGCTCAACTGCTAAAAAACTACATTTTATTGGGCTAAATCCCAATTAAGCAATGAAGGGAACCCAATTACGAAACAGAATCTCTTATGCGAAAAAATATATTGAAATATTTACAGGTACAAAAAAGGCCAACAAGGGGCTATTAATGTGACAAAGGAATTCAAAACTATTAGTATTAGGTAGAGATCATTTTTCCTTGGATTTTCCCATAAAAGACAGTTGAAAACATGAATTTTCCGTGCACATTTTCTTATAAAAACTTCTTCTTACAACATTTATTTAATTGGTGTTTACCGCTAAATTCTTAATAATTTATCGTAATCTAAACTTTTAGCTTAGAATCTCGATCTATATGAATATTCCGTTAAATTTCATACAATTTCAGTGTATATTTCATATGTATCTACAGATAAAGACATATACATTTAATTGTATTTTTTTGCTGAAATTCTCTTCTAGAACCATACTCTTTTTCATGATTTTATAGGTCCAGTTTATAAGAACGTACAGATTATGCCATAATTTTAATTATAATCCTATATATATTAATTTTATTTTTATCAAACAATTCTCATAGAAACCTATAGAATATCATGGCCAATTGCTTGTATGGTTTGGCTGTTAGATCCCTATGGCTTGATACTTGTATTAGATTTTAACAATATTTAATGTGTGTTTGTCGCTGCATTTCCAAAAGTATTCCATAAAGATTATGGCAACTTTGATGTATGGTTTGGCTGATAAATTCTCACAGAATTCGATAGTTTTGTAAGGGGTTTTATTAATATTTAGTGTGCTTTTGTCGCTGCAGTTCCAATAGTGTTCCCATAGATAAACTACTTCATTGTTATCGTAGCTTCCTATAAAAACATATAAAAAAAATATGCTATTGGTGTTTGCAGTTAAATTATATTGTTACGAGAATTCATCCGACAGCTGGTGCAATCGGCCATCAACCAATTCGTGGAAGGGACGTTATTCCGGCACTTCTGGGAATGCGAAATGTTTCGTCTCTCAACAAGCCGACCGCTGCCGTTACTCGGAATTCCTTAAAACTTCCAGAACATGAAAGAGTTTGCCGATGGTTCGTGGACTTACCAGACATTTCGAAGAGAAATATATAAATATGAACAGCTGGCGATAGGAGGCATTCAGTTTTCGACGGTCGTATTGTACAGTTAAGATAAGATGTAAATAGTAGTTTCTGTGAATATAAATTGTGTTAAAGTAGTGGAAATAAATTAGAGTGAGTTGGACTGTGTTTTTAAATAAATCCAAGGACTGAACAGAACCCGAGTGTGAAAATAAAAACATTACAGTGGTGACAGTTGTAGGTGTATTTGTGGAACTTTTGAAGTGAAAAATAAATAGCCTGACAATGTTTAAAGCGGTGAATTTGGACCAATTGAAAGTGACGGACTTAAAAAAAGAACTTGAAGAAAGGGATTTAGAAATTAGTGGGAAGAAAAGTGAAATTAATACAACGGCTACGAGATGCCCTAATAAATGAAGGTAACAATCCCGATACTTATTTGTTTGAAGTTTCTGGTGATGGGGACATGAGTTGCTATTGAAAAAAATGGAGGAAAGTTTAAAAGAAACGTTACAAGATAAATTGGTAGAAAATTCTAAAAACTTGAAAGAGTCGTTAGAAGATAAATTAGTGGAAAATTCTAAGACTTTAGAAGATAAATTAGTAGACAAAGTACAAGAAAATTCTAAAGCCCTAGAAGACCAACTGTTAGAAAATTCTAAAACCCTAGAAGATAAATTAGTAGTCAAATTACTAGAAAATTCGAAGTCTTTGGCAGAAATTACACGAAATGCTCAATCCTTAGAAGAAATTTGAAAAGCATGGTTCAGGAAAATTCAGAAATGCTAGAAGAGAAAATAGTCCAGAAGCTCGGATGTAAGAGCTAAAGCAGACAATGGTCGAAGAGCTCAACCAGACGACTCTCGAAAACGAAACGCGGATAGATGAGCTAAAACAGATAATGGAGGGTGAGATCAGCAAAAATAAAAGAACAAGTAGTCTCGATACAAAGGGGAGAAACTCAATCAAAAACCAAAAAGGAGAAACAGTCCAGAAGTAGTGGATTCAAAAATTGGCCACGAAGGAGCAAGACACAAAATGAAACCTCCAAAATTTGATGGGAAATCTCATGGACTAATTATAGGCGCCAATTCGAGACTGCAGCAAAGTTAAACGGATGGTCGGCAGAGGAGAAGGCAATAGCATTAACCCTAGCCTTAAGAGGAGATGCTACAGATATCTTACAAACGTTGAATACCTCGGAGCAAGAAGACTACGAACAACTGGTCAAACATTTAGAACTGAGGTATGGGCAAACCCATTTGGAGCACGTTTATCACTCCCAACTAAAAAATCGCCACCAGAAATCTAATAAATCCCTACAAGAGTTTGAAGTCGATATTGCCCGTCTGGTTCGCCTTGCCTATCCAGCCCCACCGGAAAATGTGATAGAAACGTAAGCAGTACAAGCGTTTTTGGATGGACTGCGAGACAACGAAGCAAGCCAGACAAGCTTTAACATTAGCTCGACCGACTCAATTAGTGGATTCACTTGCTCGAGCGCTAGAATTCGAGACTGCGAAAAATCCTTGCAGAGGTTAAGCCAGAGTCGGAGAGACGGAGAATCAGAAGATGTCGGATACGATGAAGCCTCTATAAGAAAGATAATAGAGAAAGTCCTTACCGAGAAAAGACAACTGAGATGTTGGAAGTGTGGTAAGGTAGGACACATAAGGAGTCGTTGCAAGGAGAGCAATGGAAGCCCAACTTCCTCGTCGGAAAACTAAAGAGGGTCGATGGGAAGGGGCCATCGTCGACCTGTAGCCAACAAGCCCCAACTACCAACGCATATGTCGCTTCACTACGCAACCACGTTAACAGTGTCTTTGTAGATGGCTTTATTAATAAGAAGCAATGTGCAATTCTGCTGGATACAGGTGCGACAAAAACAGTTATAAGACCCAACATCGTTTTAGAGACGATGATAAAATAAACCAACCAAATGGCAACTACGAACAGCGTCAGGAGAAGCAGCGAAAGTCCATGGTGAAATAGAGGTTGAAATGACCTTGGGGAACACAATCTTCCTACATCGGGCATTAGTGGCAGACATCGAAGACGAAGTAATCATTGGAATGGATGTCATGAGCTTCAAGGGATTCCAGTTAAACTTCAAAGATGGAATTCTGCGAGTGAATGACGAAGAAGTGGTGCTTCATGGAAAAGATGACATAATGCTTCGAGCCATCTTAGCAGAGGATGTCAATGTTCCGGAAAGAGCTGAAATCATAATAGATGCTTGCTTAGATGGAAAGCTAAACCTGGAACAGTAATGATGTTTGATCCTGTACTAAACGACGGAAATGTAGGCAGAGGGGTCGCACTGGGGAAGACTCTGTTTCGTGCCAGGGAGATTGTTCCAGTAAGAGTAATGAACCTGAATCATTACTCGGTTGTGCTAAAGAAAGGAACAACTTTGGGCCATTGTTCAATAGTTTCCTCTGTAGTCAGAAGCATACAGCATGCAGAAATAACACCAGATAAACTATCACCAATTCATCTAAGAATTTGATACCAAACCAGAAAGCAAAATTGAGGTACATCGTTAGAAACTACCAGGTTATCTTCGATGTAGGAAACGGAAAAAAGAGGATGAACTGATCTGGTGAAATATAAAATTAATACTGGGGACGCTCAACCTATTCGACAGTCGGCGAGAAGACTACCCCTAGCTAAAAGATAAGAAGCCGACAGGATAGTCCGAGAGATGGAGGAAGAAGGTGTTATTGAACCATCCAATAGCCCTTGGGCCTCTCCAGTTGTCTTGGTTAAAAAAAAAAAGATGGTTCGACCCGATTTTGCGTGGACTATCGGCAATTAAACAACGCTACAAAGAAAGACAGCTATCCTCTTCCAAGAATTGACGATACCCTAGATACGTTGGCTGGATCGAAGATGTTTTCCACCCTGGACTTTAAGAGCGGTTATTGGCAGGTGGAACTTGCTAAAGAAGACCGGGAAAAGACTGCCTTTACCATCGGCTCAGGACTTTACCAATTCACGGTGATGCTCCAGCGACGTTTGAAAGATTGATGGAAACAGTGTTAAAAGGGCTTTCATGGAAAACATGCTTGATGTATCTTGACGACATTATCGTGGTTGGAAGATCATTTGAAGACCACGTCAAGAACCTGGAGGAGATGTTTCGGCGACTTCGAAGTTCCTGACTAAAGTTAAGCCCGAAGAAGTGTCCGCTGTTCCAAGAACAGGTGTAATATCTTGGACATATGGTTTCCGCAGAGGGAGTAGCTGTTGATAAACAGAAAGTCAAAGCAAGCTGTCCAGGAATGGCCGATACCTAAAGATATCCATCAGTTAAGAAGTTTCCTGGGGTTATGCACGTACTATCGTCGGTACGTAGCCGGATTTGCCAACATCGCCAAGCCGCTTACTATACTCACCGAGGGAAGGTACAATACCAGTGAGACGAGGATTGCCAGCGATCATTCGAGACACTGAAAAGAGCATTGACGAGTGCCCCCGTCTTAAGTTATCCTTTGCCAGATGCAAACTTCGATTTGGATACCGACACAAGCAATGTCGGAATTGGTACGGTGCTTTCGAAGATCCAAGACAGAGAAAGTCATCGGCTATTACAAGACCTTGAAAGCCTGAACGGAATCGTTACTCGGAACTCTAGGGTGGTAAAGGGGGTAGAACATTTCTACAAGTACCTATTAAAAGATTCCTCTTGGCACTGCAGCACTGAAGTGGCTATTGAGTTTAAAAACCCCGAAGGACAAGTGGCCAGGTGGATTGAGCGGTTGCAAGAATTCGACTTCGAGACTGAACATCGCGCGGGAACAAGCCATAAGAATGCTGATGCCTTACCGAGGAGACCATGGCCTGATGATTGTAAACATTGTCAGCGGGTTGAAGAAAAAGGGGCTCTTCTCTGTAGAACTACCGCCGTCGATGACCATTGGCAACCTGAGGAGATCCAGAAAGACCAAAAATTAGATCCAGAACTAAAAGAAGTTATCCGGTGGAAGGAAGAAGATCGCAAACCTACGTGGCAAGAGATTTCCCGATACTCACCAACCATAAAGTCGTACCATTTCGCAAGCGCATCATGGAAACTCCAGAGGAGGGAAACGACAGAAAACAGATTGTAGTTCCCAGAAATAGGAGACCAGAGGTTTTACGAGAACTACATGATGGTACAACTGGAGGACATCTGGGAGTAACGAAAACCCTGGGAAAGTTGAGAGAACCTGGTCGTACGGTTTGTGCATATGGGCCTCAGAAGCGACCAAAAGCTCCCATGAAGCAATATAACGTGGGTAGGTAGTCCATTCGAGAGAGTAGCCATTGATGTTGCCGGTCCATTTCCTGAATCCGCCTCTGAAAATAAATACATTGTGGTGGTGATGGACTATTTTAGTAAATGGGCCGAAGCGTATGCCTTGCCGAATCAAGAAGCCTTGACCGTTGCTGATGTCCTTGTCAAGGAATGGATTAGTCGTTTTGGTGTTCCCTTGGAACTCAGTAGAAATTTCGAGTCTACTCTTTTCCAAGACGTCTGCAAGCTCTTGAAGATCTATAAATCACGGACGACAGCATTACACCCGCAATCCGATGGAATGGTAGAACGGATGAATATAACCATTAACCGCCATTTGTCAAAGGTAGTCTCTGACCATCAAAGAGACTGGGACCAGTATCTGCACTTGTTTCTAATGGCGTATCGTTCGTCTGTGCACGAGTGCACGGGACGAGAATTAAGACAACCATGCGATTTGAAGTTTGGATGTCCATTAGGAGAAGAGATCGCAGGTGAACACTATGTCAGCCAGCTACGTCAAAAGATGAACGACATCCATGAACGAGTCCGGTTAAACATCGAGAATGCCAGTTCCCGAATGAAGGAAGCCTACGACATTCAAGCCGAGGGCGGAGAATTCCAAGTTGATGATCTTGTTTGGTTGTATAACCCGCAACGTCGTCGTGGATATTCGCCCAAGCTACAGAGATCTTGGGAGGGGCCGTACCAAATTGTGAAGAAAATCAACGATGTTGTCTACAGAATAAAGAAGCTACCTCGGGCAAAATCAAAGGTCGTACATTTCAATAGGTTAGTCCCTTATGCCGGAAGTCATAACAGCGAAGATGACAAGCCCAAGTCCGCAGCATCCAACCACCCGATGACGAGATGACCTTCGGGCAGTTTATGGCACTGTACTCTGATGGGCAGAAAGTGCAGCACGACGTAACGAGAGAGGAACCCCGAGACCTGTTTGAGGTGCCCATACAATATGCCCTGGCCCATTGTGTGGCTCGAGATCTCCGGATGTCCAGAGGAATAGCCAAGGTGTTTGCCAAAAAGTACAGTTCCAGAAGCTACGGGAGCAAGATCCAGCGGTAGGGAAGGTCCTATCTCGAAGATAAACAACCAATGGGTACCAGAGACATCTTTTATTTGATAACGAAAACATTCTCGCAGGACAAGCCAACATTCTTTGGAAGACCCTGGTGGAATTGAGGAATGTGATGATGGAGAAGAATCTGATCGGTCCCAAAGATTACAGAATTGGAATATGATGGAAACAACAATCTTTCGATTCAGTGGCATCGACATCCTGGTATGCTGTCTCAATATTTGCAGCCCAGATTCGAAGACCGTTGACTGTTACTTTCACCAAACTTCCCGATGTCGAAATGGAGAGTCCTGCAAATATGGTCACACCATGAAGGATAGTAGGACATTCCGGGACGAAATGGTCTTAAGGAGGGGGCAATGTTACGAGAATTCATCTGACAGCTGGTGCAATCGGCCATCAACCAATTCGTGGAAGGGACGTGTTCTGGTGCGAAATGTTGATGGCCGATTGCACCAGCTATCGGATGAATTCTCGTAACATTGCCCCCTCCTTAAGACCATTTCGTCCCGGAATGTCCTAGAATCCTTCCTGGTTTGACGATATTTGTAGGACTCTCCATTTCGACATCGGGAAGTTTGTTGGAAGTAACAGTCAACGGTTTCGAATCTGGGCTGCATATTGAGACAGCATACCAGGATGTCCATTGAATCGAAGGATTGTTTCCATCATACTTCTCACCACCCTCAATTTCAGTCCATCCAAGCCGCAGGCTATCTTTGGGACCGATTTGGAGGGTGGTGAGAAGTATCTTTATTAATAAATTTTTCAGATTATTGCCAGTTTTTTTCTTCATTAAATCTATCGGTGTTAGAACAGTTGGTTTTTGCTGTGTCATATAGAGATTTGGTGATACCTCTTCGGTTTTCTGTAAACTTCTATTTTAAATGTCGATGGTGTTTTTGTTGTTAAAATGTCCAATAAAGATAATTTGTTATTATGTTCAAGTTCTAGTGTAAACTGATTATTTTGTTCTTTGTTGTTTATGTCATTAAGTAATTCAGGTAAGTCTTCAAGATTATATTCCCAAATAACTAATATGACATCTACATAACACAACCAAACCAAAAGTCTTATCTGTTTTGAGCAAATGTTTCCATAAAAATGTTGCTTAAGGCAGGAGACACACAGGAACCCAGTTCCATGTCAAAATTTTGTTGGCAGATGTCATCGTCAAGTTGAAAATATGTTAGTAGTTTCATTATTGTATTAATGGACAATTGTGTCCGTTGATTTAGTAAAGAATCATGTTCTAATCGTTCTTTTACTATGAGAAGTGTTTTGGTGACACTAACATTATTGTATAATGTCAAAACTTGCTAGTGTGAAAGTGTTTTTGTATTGTGCATGTGATAATTTTCTAAGAACTGTGCGCTGTTTTTAAAGTGAAAGTTAGAGTTACCAGTAAGTGGAGAAATAATTTTTAAAAGAATTGTGATTGTAAAATAACCGGTATATTTTGTTTTCTATAGAAGTTCATAAACCCAACATTCCATTGACACCAATTGTCAGCTCTATAAATTCACACTAGCAGTTTGTAAATCTAAAAAATAATGTTAGTGTCATAAAAACACTTCCCATAGTAAAAGAACGATTAGAACATGATTCTTTACTAAATCAACGTACACAATTGTCCATTAATACAATAATGGAACTACTAACATTTTATACAAAAACAACATATTTTCAATTTAACGATGACATCTACCAACAAGATTTTGACATGGCAGTGTCTCTTCCTTAAAGCAACATTTTTATAGAAAAATTTGAAGAACAAACAATTTGCTCAAAACAGATCAGACTGTTGGTTTGGTTACGTTATGTAGATGTGATATTAGTTATTTGAGAATATAATCTTGAAGATTTACCTGAATTACTTTATGAAATAAACAACAAAGAACAAACTATTCAGTTTACACTAGAACTTGAACAGGATATCAAATTATCTTTCTTGTGGACATTTTAACAACAAAAACACAGTCGACATTTGAAACAGAAGTTTACAGAAAACAGACTCACATTAACAGGTATCTCATATTTTACTCTAATCAACCACATTCAGTAAAAAGAGGTATCACCAAATCTCTATATGACAGAGCAAAAACCAACTGTTCTAACATAACATATAAATTTAAAGAAGAAGAAAGTTTATAAAAAATGTGTTCTCTGCCAATAATTACTCTGAAAAATTTATTAATAAAGAGTTATACAAAATCAAATACCAAACGATCGCTACCAAACTTCACCAAACAATAGTGTCTCCCAAGATAATCACATTACCACAATAACTATACCATACATACAGGGTCTCTCAGAAAGACTAAAAAGAGTGGGCCACAGATATAATATTAAAATATCATTTAAAACAAGAGTTACACTAAAATCAGTTATATAAAAAATAAAACCAAAAAACACCCCAACTCAAAATATAGAAAATTGCATTTATAAAATTCCTTGTGAATGTAATAAATTTTATATTGGAGAAACCTGTAGACCTCTAAATGTTCGAATAAACCAACACAAAAATTACGTTAAAAAACGACAGTTTGAAATATCCAAAATGTGTGAACATGCTTGGGACCTTGGTCATAAGTGTCTGCTTTAATTTTGTTAAATGAAAACGATTGTATCGCTTCTACCTCTGTAGAATTCAATCGTTCCTAGTTGCCGATGATTAAGGAAGAAATTACTAATGGTCATGTCCTTGTAAACAACAATAGTTCATAAGGTTTTACCCAGGTTTTTCGTTATGATTTTAATGGGATCAGTGAATCAACAAAATTATTCCATTCCTTTTTTGGCGAATGCCCTATTTCATAACAAAGTCACACCTAGGAGCGCCACATAAAATTCTGAAGATCACCCCTTTCTAATTTTTCCAATTTGAAAGGACCTTTAATATTTATTAGATGACCTTTAGAAGTTTCTGTGTCACCCTGTGTATTATCAAATTAAATTTTCTTAGTTACTGCATGAGTCAAATACAATTGTCAAATATTTTAAATTTTAGAAGTGTGTCGTTTTTTCATAGTTTCTTTGCCATTGACAACGGAGTCTGAATTATAGTGTTATTTCCCAAAAAAGTACCTGAACATTGACAAATTATGCCACAACTTTTTTTTTGGAAACAATTAACAATCAAAGTTATGCAAACCCTGGATAGTCCAATAGCAGCCTACTAATAACATTAAGTTTCACATATGGAATTCGCTATAGAAATTTTAATATTAATTTAATCTGGATATCCCGTTAGATATCTTGCTTTTAACAGTTATTCACAAATAAAGACAAAATTATTTGCATTTCGTATCTGGATAAGCCAATAGATACCTACTGTTATAATTGTGTAAAACTTGCGGTAATCCAGATAAAAACTCAGAGACTATTTCAATTTAACCTCTAGATGATACAAAGTATCATATTCCGCTGACCAGTTTCCTGCTTCATTATGTAAACGTGGGAACGCATCGACTCGACCATTCTTTTGATTAGCCAGCTTTCTTAATGTCATAAATGAGAGCGACGCGGTCCCACCGTCGTCATTTATCGTTAGTATACTTGTACCATTTAGTTAGTTCGCTTTTAATTTTAAATTTAATGTTTTATTTATAGTTTTAACTTTTAACTCACTAATTGTGTCGATTTCCAAATCCTGGTGGACAAGAACTTCCAGACCGAGACAATAACTGTGGCAGCGAGAACCGGGAACACGCAACCAGTCCTCAGCTTCTCCAGAACAGTATCATGCCAGGAGTATCAACGTATGTACTATTACAATCATCAAGTTATTGTTTTTTTATTATTTTATTGATTTAATCGATACGATTTTTAAGAATCTTGAACATACAGTTCTATCATTTAATATTCACCCACATTTATCTTATTATTTTAAAACAATTCTTGAAACATATACTTAAACACGTAGAGGCCTTCTGTGATTTTGTGTTCGATATTATTTTAATTGTGTCTAATACTGAAAATATATCTCATTTACTTTATTGCATTTACCTTTTACCTTCATTTTATTACATTTACCTTAAACTGTTTATTATTTCTGTAACAATTTTACCTACAAAAAAAAACACATATACTGATTTTTCTATTTTCATAGTTAATTTGATCTATTTGTTTATATAAACTAGTTCAAAATATTTCTAAATATGATTGAAACACGCCAAGGTACAGTAGAAACATACCAAGTTGCGGAAATTTTTGCTATAATCCCCGAATATGATGGCAATCCAATTTTCTTAAATACATTCATCAGCTCCTGTTCGACAGCACACAATATGGCTGTCGCAAATCAAACAACTCTTTTAGTTTTGCACATTAAAAACAAGCTAAGAGGCCGTGCAGCCGAGCTTGTTAATTCAAGAAATGAGTCGACTTGGGATGAAATAAAAACACTTTTAGAAAACCATTTCGGTGACTCACGCGACTTGTCCTCTTTAATCCAGGATTTACAAAGAATGCGACAACTAACAACTGAATCCCCACTAACTTTCTCAGCGAGACTACAAAGCCACGAGGCAAAAATGCACGAGGCTGTTAACAAACAGAATCTAACAACCAAATTTGTCTTATAGATTCCATGGCTCTAAATAGTCTTTTGACCGGACTTGAACCAAAAATAGGCCAAATTATTCGTGCTAGTAACCCTCCTGATATAATGACCGCAATTTCCCGAATAAAAAGAGAAATCCAACTTTGTTGGAGAATCAAAAATTCTCAAATGTACGGAACCTCAACAATATCAACCACAAAGACAACCACCTCCTCAAACTTTTGTTAAACAGTGTTCGTTTTGCAAACGCACCGGACATTTGTATAACGAATGTCTAACACGACAACGACAACAACAACCAAACCACACCAAAACTTTAACAATGAGAACCCGCAACAATTTAGACCGTATTCTTCTTATCAATCGGCTAATCAAACTAGGCCCAATATTGACCCCAATAGGTATCCCCCACAACAAAATCGACCTTCTGCCAGTGGACAATATCAAAGTTCTAATCAATCTCGACCAAATCTCAATTTTTACAGAAACCAACAACAAAGAACTCACCACTTCAACCAAGATGAGTTCTACTATCCTTTGAACAATTTCACAAACGATGATCCTTATACAAATTCATACTACCAATCAAAGCAATTACCCTGAATTCCCTTCTGAATTACCCGAAGACCGACGACAAAATTTTCAAGAGGTACTTACAGTGGACAAACCACCCGATACACAGATCTGCAATCTTCAAACACAGTTCGAAACCATGAGTTTACTCGACGACTTCAACCCCAACCTTAATTTTCCGGAATAAGCTTTCCTATAAGCCCCTCACTTTCGGTAAATTCTAAGAACCTTTTCTACATCAACGACGCCACTTATACGTATAAACTGTTAATAGACGCAGGTGTCGGTTTATCAATTTTTAAACCAAACACTTGTGAAAAATTTCGACACCGATACCCAGAAAATGTTGTGATACAAGATATCACTAATCAAAAAATCCTGATTAACGAATCGACCTTAGTGCCATTTAATCTTAACGATACACACAAAGTTTACATCTGTAACTTAGACATCGAATTCGATGGTCTACTAGGTTCTGACTTCTTATTATCAACTTTAAAACTATTCTACTTATGAAAGTAACCGACGAAACAATATATTCAAACAACCAATCTCCAACAATTTCAAACACGTTTACTATCGAACCGCGAACGAACGGATTTGCAAACTTAAATGTGACTTACGCAATACGGGCGCTATTCTAACCACTACGGTCCTAGAAAATGTGAGACTCCCGAATGCTTTAGTCCAAGTTAACGACAAAAGCGAATTTTTCACATCCATCTTAAAAGCTAATGCCTGTCCAAAAACTATAAATTTCGTCAATATCATATTAGAACCCATTGAAAATTTCTTTGTAAATCATTGCGAAGAAATCTCATTCGCGACCAATTTTAATATCGATAGACAAACGGAAATTAATAATCAACTCCGATTTGAACACCTTAACGAGGAAGGGGCCGAACTAATACAACAACTGTGTCTTGACTTTTCCGACATTTTCTACTTAGAAGGCGGCCCATCTTAGTTTCACGAACGAAATTAAACATTTCATCGACACGAACAACGCCAAACCCATATACACTAAATCGTACCGCTATCCCCAAATTCATAAAGAGGAAGTCCGTAACAGGTTGATACTAACCCTCAACTAGAATACTTGCTATTTAAAATTAAAATACACAAAAAGACGTATGGGTTTTTGGTTTTTTATAGACCACCTTCACTGAATTTCAATAGCATTGCCCCAGATTTTGAAAACATATTTTCCCAGATATATCCAACTTTTGACGAAATTTTTTGCCTAGGTGACTTTAATATCAATTTGCTTAACCCAGAAAATCCACTAACTGCTTTGTTTGAAAACTATAACCTTGTGCAACTAATCGAAGAACCTACTCGGGTCACTGGAACAGTGTGTACCCTAATAGATGCTATTTTTGTAACCAACAAATCGTTGGTAAGGGATTGTGGGGTAACTCTATCAGAGGGTATTTCAGATCATAGTATGATATACTGTAATGTCAATTTAATTAAAACGCCTATGTTGCCGAAGATTATTAAATACCGTTGTTTTAAAAGTTTTAATTTGGTCAATTTTTAAATACACTGTACAGTTTGCCTTGGAATAACATTGTGTATGAACCGTATATTGATAATAAAATTCAAATATTCAATGACCTTATTCTATTATTATTTGATGAACACGCTCCATTGCGAGAATCGCGAATTACTAAACCTAAAGCCCCATGGTTGACGGCTGATATTAAAATTTTTATGAAACAACGGGACATTGCCTTAAAAAAGTTTAAACGCACTAGGCTAACTGAAGATTGGGTTAGTTATAAATTTTTAAGAAACTTTACGTTATCAGTTATTTATTAGACGAGAGAAAAAGAAATATATAAATTTATTATTCGAAGAGAAAAATTCGAAAAAGTTATGGTCTGCACTAAGAAATTTTAATATTTGTTCTAGTAATAAAAATCCCATTAATAAAGTTCTTTCAGATCCAAATCACATTAACAATTTTTTTGGTATGCTATTAAACAATATTTCGAATTGTGATGAGAAAATAAACTATTATAATAATAACATATTTAATGAACAGTTACACTTTCGAATGGCGGAGGTGGCAGAAGTAAATAAAATAATCCATGCTATCAAAACAAATGCTGTTGGTACTGATGAAATTTCGCCATGTATGTTAAAGTATTGTAGTCCATTTATAGATAAGTATATAACCCATATTGTCAACTGTTGTATTGAAGCTAATTATTTTCCGGATCAATAGAAATTATCAATTGGCAAACCGTTATCAAAGGTAAATAATCCCAAAACTTTAGATGATATTCGCATTGTAAGCATCCTTCCAGCCATGTCAAAAATTGTAGAAAGAATTATGTACAATCAAATATATGAATATATTACATACAATAATATGATCCCCATAAATCAATGTGGCTTTCGTAAAAGTTATGGCACTACTGTTGCCTTAATAAATGTAATTGATGATATTGTTCGTTCTTATGACGATAAAAGAAATACTTTGTCGGTACTTCTAGATTTTTCCAAAGCGTTCGATACAATTAATCATACGCTCTTATTATCGAAATTAAAATATTAGGGTTTTCAAAATGGGGCATTTTCCTTAATTAAATCTTATTTAACTAACAGGTACCTGAAAATATTTTCAGACAATAAATTCTCTAATCAATTGCAGATCTTTTCCGGTGTTCCTCAGGGTTCAAGACTGGGTCCATTATTGTTCCTTGTGTACACATCTGATATATTGATGCCATTAAATTATTGCAAGATACAAGCGTTTGCAGACGATACTCAAATATACTGCAGTTTTGATGTAAAAAATTATCGGGCTACCGAGTCAAATGTTATCCAAGATCTACAAATTTTAAGTCAACTGTGTACAGCGCATAACCTAAAACTAAATCCATCGAAGTCAAAAATTATGATATTTGGTAATAAGACTACAGTTCATTTATTAAAAGACGTTCTCGATATAAGAATTAATGACTCAAAACTAAACTTCGTAGAAACCGCAAAAAATTTAGGAATTCTAATGGATACTCAACTCAGATTTAAAGATCACCTAAAAAAACTTCTCCAGAAATCATATATGTATCTTAAAATATTATATAATAATCGATTTATTTTAAACTTGAATTTAAAAAAGCAACTTTGCGAGTCATTGGTACTGTCTAATTTTAATTATTGTGATTATATCTATGGATTTTGTTTGGATGAAGACAGCAAATGGAGAATCCAAAGAGTTCAAAATTCTTGCTTACGGTTTGTATACAGTTTACGTAAATATGATCACATCTCGCACCTCTATAAGGATATTAACTGGTTGAAAATGGATGCAAGAAGGACTCTGCATTTTTGCTGTTTCTTAATAAAAATTATTAATGACACTGCCGCTCCTCAAACTATAATGCAACGAATTGTGTTCCGCAGTAACATACACAATGTTAACATACGTGATGTTAATCGACTTACCATGCCTCATCATCAGACTGCAATGTTTCAGAGAGGATTCTCGTACAATGCTGTAAAACATTTCAATTCTCTTCCAAACAATTTAACTTTTTCTAATCCTAACACATTTAAAATTACATATAAAAAGTACTTATTATGTTTACAAAATAACAACTAGTTTATTTGGATCTTATATATTTTATATATATGTGTGTGTATATTACATGTATGTGTTACGGGAAGGATAACAACATGTTTAGTATTAGGGTTACGTTTTGCACTCGCCTTACATAATTTTATTTGCTTATTTTTCTATACTTATGCAATGTATTAGATATTCTCATGTGTCAGGTTGCGGTTCAGTAGAGTAGCTACTACAGCTAGACTGCGCCGCATTCTGATGAATATAAATAATATTACAATGTTGCACTGTTATAAATATTATAACCAATATTAAATGAATAAAGGCCACTATTATTATTATTTCCCGACTTGACCATACAATGTATGGTATCACACTCCCTCTAAGGCACGCAATGAGTGCCTTTAGTGGAAATGTCACTAAACCCCAGTATCCTAGATATCAAAAGGGTTTAGCTCTGTGGGAGCACTTGCCAGGTTTTCAGGCACGTGGTTGGAGTCGTGGCGGCAGTTTCCCATGAATTTCCTGACCGTCCGGGCCGTTCCCAACAGGACGGCTTTTTGCATTTGTTTGTAAAGATGTTCGTCCAGACCGAGGTATTTTAAATTGTTTAATAGATGTTTTGGGACTAGTCCTGTCGTTGACATAACAATTGGTACAGTTCGTGTGTTGTTCATGTCCAACTGAGTCTTTATTTAAAATTCCAAATCTCTATATTTGGTTATTTTCTCAGCTTGCTTGATATTTATATTATTGTTGTTAGGAATTGCTATATCAATTAAAGTTGTTTTCCGAGAGACTTTATCTACCAAAACTATATCTGGTCTTTTGTGAGCAACTGTCCGATCGGTCAGTATCGTGCGGTCCCAGTACAGCTTGTAGTTGTTATTTTCTAAAACAGATTCTGGTTTGTATTTATAGTATGGTAATCTTACCGACTGTGATAATTCAAGTTTCAGTGCTAGTTCCTGGTGAAGTATTTTTGCCACAGCATCGTGTCGTTCTTTGTATTCAGTTGCAGCGAACGCTTGGCAACCTCCTGTGATATGCTGGATAGATTCAGATGTTTGGCAACCGTACCTGCATCTGTCGTTGTTAATAGAAGGATCTTTATAACGATGTACTTTAGGTAGTTCTTAGTTGGAATTACTTGATCTTGGATTGCCAAGATAAAGCCTTCCGTTTGAGGAAACATATGACCAGAGATCAACCAGTAGTTCGACGCTGCACTGTCGACATAATCTTGGTTGACGTAATTTATATGTCTTCCATGAAGGGGCTTCTCTTTCCATTTCAGCAGTTTCTGATCTGTGGTCTGGTGGTGTAATTGGACATGTTGTTGCGTCAGTCGCAGTGGTGTTGAGTCATCAACCAGGCACATGACTCTGTGTAGATCAGAAAATTTCGCGAGTTTCTGGAAATGACTACGCAAAACGGAAATTTGTTGATCTAATAGTTTGCTTAGATCTGTCAATCCTCTTCCTCCTTCATACCGTGGCAAAGTTGTACGTTCGACAGAGCTCTTTGGGTGGTATTTTGAGCTTTTGTTAGTAAAACTCGAACTTTTCTTTGTAATTGTTCAATGTCAGTCTTGCACCAATTAACTATACCGAAAGAGTAACTGAGCACTGAACACGCATAGGTGTTAATAGCCTGAAACAGATTTTTACTGTTTAATTTAGTTTTCAACAGTCGTCTTACCGTTCTATAAAACTCTGCTGTTAGGTCCTTTTTCATAGTCATGTGATCAATACGTTGAGCCTGCTTTATCCCAAGGTATTTATAAGTATGACCTTCCCCCATAGATTCAAGATAGATTCAATTGAGGTGCCATCTCCAATTTCGAAGTGCCCCTGCTGTATTTTGCCTTTAACTGTATTAATAATTCGGCATTTGTCTAAGCCAAATATCATATGGATGTCACTAGAGAACCCTTCTACTATTTTAAGCATATCATGCAGCTGTTGTTTCGTAGCTGCCATCAACTTTAAGTCGTCCATGTATAACAAATGGTTTATCTTTAATGCTTCTACGTTGTTGTGTTTGAGACTGAATTCAAAATTAGTCGAGTTCAGTTTGTTTGAGAGAGGGTTCATGGCAAGGTAGAACCACAGCGGGTTAAGAGAGTCTCCCTGGAATATACCCCTATTGATTGGAATGGGGTCAGTTTGTATCGAACAGTTGGCTTCATTCAGTGAGATTTTGGTTTGCCAGGTGGACATGGCATATTCTAAAAAGTTAATAATACAATTATTCACTTTATAGAGTTTCAGTACCTTAATGAGCCAATCATGTGGAACTGAATCAAAGGCCTTTTTGTAGTCCACATATGCCATGTAGAGATTTCGACGTTTGGCGTGGCTTGATTGCAGACAACGGAATCAATTATCAATTGTTCTTTGCAGCCCATCGAATTTTTCGCGCATCCCTTTTGTTGGTGAGTAATTATGTTGCTCAGCTCACAATGTTTGAAAATGCGATGATTAATGCACGATGTTATGAGTTTGTAGAAGGTTGGAAGGCAAGTGATTGGTCGGTACTTTGCTGGGTCCTGTGCACATAGGTTCTCCTTTGGTAAGAGGTATGTAGCACCATGCGTAAGGAAACTAGGAATCTTGTGTGGGTGGGTAATTACGTCATTTATAAGGGCTGTTAGTGTTTCGTGGGTTGCGTACAGTTTCTTTATCCTGTAATTTTGTATACCATCTGGTCCTGGTGCTTTCCAGTTATGGAGGTGCTTCATTATGTTGGATGTGTCTTCCGTTGTAAATGGTTGGTGTTGCATGGCATCACAGTTCTGAAATGCAGCCTCCTCCTCATTAATCCAGCTAGCCCTGGAGTTATAGGCGATTGTTGTAGAAAGCTGTGTTTTCCAGAATTCCTCGATGTCATTTTACTGGGGTAACTAGGGGCTTCATTATTATTGGTGTTGTTAAGTTTTCTATAAAACCCTTTTTCTGACTGTCGGAAAAGTGTGTTGTCTAGTTTCCGTTGGTTACTGGTTTTGTACCTTCTTAATCGGCTTGTGTAGACGGAGAGCTTTTGTCGTAGACTGTCCAGACACTGCTGAGATGTGATGTTTTCTCCATCCCACTGGGAGTGTATTCGGTTATTGTCCATGATAGTATTGACAAGCCTCTCTATTCTGTTGTTCCTGACTCCTCGTTGGTATTCGGTCAGTCTTCCAACGTCTTTCCGGAGAGAATTGATTTTCTCTTCAAGCCGTCTTTGCCAAGGTGGTATTCGAGGTGTTTGTCTAAATTGGGGAGGGTCTTGCTTTGGTCTTACTGCGACCCCAATTGTTCTGCAGATGGAAGTTCCAGCACAGTAGATGATTGTGTGTAGCGACTCTAACGTATTAGCACCTAAAACATAGTTTGGCAAGATAAATTTGTTCATAGCCTGCAAGACGATACCCAATTTCTTAGAAGATCTTAGTTTGGAAAGAGCTGGTCTAGTCAGTGGATCTGTTCCACTATACTCTATAAGAGCTCCTTCCATTTCTGCATGGATCTTCTCAAGCAGGTCAGCGTTGGTTGGCTGTTCTTGTTGTAATTCTTGAGTCTCGTCCGCTTTTTGTGCCAAAGTTGTTTCAGGCTCTGGATCGATTGTATTTCGACCAAATAGTTTGCGCTCCACTTCGCTCTTTATTATGTCCAGTTGTTCAGGGGAAATAAGGCCATTTCTCAAGATGACACGATATTGATCTGCGACTCTCGGTTTAGTAACTTGAAGCTCTGGGTACTCACGACAGAACTCTTGATGGAGTATTTGGCGATATCCACTCTTGTCCTGGCCAAGGTTCGTATTTCTGTAAAACGTGCGCACTATAAATTCATTCATGGCGCCAGTCCATTTCATGCGCTGTCTTTTCAGTCCCGCTTGAGTGAGCGCTGGCTGTTGATCCTGCGCAACACTTTCTGCGGTTGGAGTTCTCGTTCTCATTTGACTCCGTTGGGGATGATCACGTTGTTGTTGTGACTGTATTGGTTGTGGTTCTTGTGGTTCTTCTTGTTCTATATTATTATTATTATCCGACTTGACCATAAAATGTATGGCATCACACTCCCTCTAAGACACAAATAGTGTGCCCTTAGGGGAAAATTCACTAAACCCAGATATACTACATATCAAAAGGGTTTAGCTCTGTGGGAGCCCTTGCCAGGTTATCAGGCCCGTGGTTGGCGTCGTGGCTGCAGTTCCCCATGAATTTTCTAACCGTCCGGGCCGTTCCCAACAGGACGGCCTTTTGCATCAGTTGGTAAAGATGTTCGTCCAGACCGAGGTATTTCAAATTGTTTAATAGATGTTTTGGGACTACTCCTGTTGTTGACAAAACATTTGGTACTGTTCGAGTGTTGTTCATGTCCCATTGTCTCTGTATTTGAAATTCTAAATCCCTGTATTTGGCTATTTTTTCAGCCTGCTTAATATTTATATTATTGTTGTTAGGGATTGCTATGTCAATTAAGGTTGTTTTTCTAGAGACTTTAGCTACCAAAACTATATCTGGTCTATTGTGAGCAACAGTCCGATCAGTCAATATCGTCCGGTCCCAGTACAGCTTGTAGTTGTTATTTTCTAAAATAGATTCTGGTTTGTATATATAGTAGGGTGTTCTTACCGACTGTGATAGCTCGAGATTCAGCGCTAGTTCCTGGTGCAGTATTTTTGCCACAGCATCGTGTCGTTCTTTGTATTCAGTTGCAGCGAACGCTTGGCAACCTCCTGTGATATGCTGGATAGATTCAGATGTTTGGCAACCATATCTGCATCTGTCGTTGTTGATAGAAGGGTTTTGACGATGTACTTTAGATAGTTCTTAGTTGGAATTACTTGATCTTGGATTGCCAATATAAAGCCTTCCGTTTCAGGAAATATATGCCCAGAGATCAACCAGTAGTTCGACGCTGAACTGTCGACATAATCTTGGTTGACGTCGTTTATATGCCTTCCATGAAGCGGCTTCTCTTTTCATTTGAGCAGTTTCTGCTCAGTTGTCTGGTGGTATACTTGAACTTGTTGTTCTGTCAGTCGCAGAGGTGTTGAGTCATCAACTTGACATATGACTCTGTGTAGATCAGAAAATTCTGCTAATTTCTGGAAATAATTAGGCAAATTGGAAATTTGTTGATCACGTAACTTGCCTATATCTGCCAATCCTCTTCCTCCTTCATACCGTGGCAAAGTTGTACGTTCGACGGAGCTCTTTGGATAGTGATTTCGAGCTTTTGTTAGTAGAACTCGAACTTTTCGTTGTAGTTGTTCAATGTCAGTCTTGCACCATTTAACTATTCCAAATGAGTAACTGAGACTGAGCACGCGTAGGTGTTAATAGCCTGAAACAGATTTTTACTGTTAAGCTTAGTTTTCAACAGTCGTCTTACTCTTCTATAGAACTCTGTTGATAGGTCCTTTTTCATGGTGGAGTGATCAATTCTTTGAGCCTGCTTTATTCCAAGGTATTTGTAAGTATGGCCCTCCTCCATGGATTCAATTGAGGTGCCATCTCTCATTTCGTAGGGCCCCTGCTGTATTTTGCCTTTCACTATATTGATAATTCGGCATTTGTCTAAGCCAAATTGCATATGGATGTCATTAGAGAACCCTTCTACTATTTTAAGCATATCATGCAGCTGTTGTTTTGTAGCATCAACTTTAAGTCGTCCATGTATAACAAATGGTTTATCTTTAGTGCTTGTACGTTGTTGTGTTTGAGACTGAATCCAAAGTTGGTCGCGTTCAGTTTGTGTGGATTCATGGCAAGGCAGAACCACAGCGGGCTAAGAGAGTCTCCCTGGAATATACCCCTTCTGATTGGGATAGAGTCGGTTTGTATCGAACAGTCGGCTTCATTCAGAAAGATTTTGGTTTGCCAGGTAGTCATGACATATTCTAAAAAGTTAACAATACAATTATTTACTTTATAGAGTTTCAGCACCTGAATGAGCCAATCATGTGGAACTGAATCAAAGGTCTTTTTGTAGTCCACATATGCCATGTAGAGATTTCGTCGTTTGGCGCAGGCTTGATTGCAGACAACGGAATCAATAATTAGTTGTTCTTTGCACCCCATCGAGTTTTTCGCGCATCCCTTTTGTTGTTCGGTAATTATGTTGTTTAGCTCACAATGTCTGAAAAGGCGATGATTAATGCACGACGTTATAAGTTTGTATAAGGTTGGGAGGCAAGTGATTGGTCTGTACTTTGCTGCATCCTGTGTACATAGGTTATCCTTTGGTAAGAGGTATGTAGCACCATGTGTAAGGAAACTAGGCATCTTGTGTGGATGGATAATTATGTCATTAATGAGTACTGTTAATTTATCGTGGGTGGCGTAAAGTTTCTTTATCCAGTAATTCTGCACACTATCTGGTCCTGGTGCTTTCCAGTTATGGAGGTGTTTCATTATGTTGAACGTGTCTTCCGTTGTAAATGGTTGGTGTTGCATCTTATCATAATTCTGAAATGCAGCCTCCTCCTCTTTAATCCAGCTCGCTCTGGAGTTATGGGAAACTGTTGTGGAAAGTTGTGTTTTCCAGAACTGCTCGATCGCCGTTTTACCGGGATAACTAGGGGTTTCATTATTATTGGTGTTGTTGAGTTTTCTATAAAACCCTTTTTCTGATTTTCGGAATAGTGCGTTGTCTAGTTTCCGTTGGTTACTGGTTTTGTACCTTCTCAATCGACTTGTGTATACGGAAAGCTTTTGTCGTAGACTATCCAGACACTGCTGAGATGTGATGTTTTCTCCATCCCACTGGGAGTGTATTCGGTTATTGTCCATGATCGTCTTGACAAGTCTTTCTATTCTGTTGTTTCTGACCCCTCGTTGGTACTCGGTCAGTCTTCCAATATCTTTCCGAAGAGAATTAATTTTCCCTTCTAGCCTTCTTTGCCAAGGTGGTATTCGAGGTGTTTGTCTAAATTGGGGAGGGTCTTGCTTTGGTCTTATTGCGACCCCAATTGTTCTGCAGATGGAAATTGCAGCACAGTAGATGATTGTGTGTAGCGACTCTAATGTATTAACACCTAAAACATAGTGTGGCAAGATAAATTTGTTCATAGCCTGCAAGACGATTCCCAGTTTCTTAGAAGATCTTAGTTTGGGAAGAGTTGGTCTAATCAATGGATCTGTTCCACTATACTCTATAAGAGCCCTTTCCATTTCTGCTTGGATTTTCTCAAGCAGGTCAGCGTTGGCTGGCTGTTCTTGTTGAAGTTCTTGAATCTCGTCTGCTCTTTGCGCCAAAGGTGTTTCAGGCTCTGGATCTGTTGTATTTCGACCAAATAATTCGCGCTCAACTTCGCTCTTTATTTCGTCCAGTTGATCAGGCGAAATAAGGCCATTTCTCAAGATGATATTGATATTGATCTGCGACTCTCTGTTCGGTAACTTGAAGCTCTGGGTACTCACGACAGAACTCTTGATGCAGTATTTGGCGATATCCAGTCTTGTCATGGCCAAGGTTAGTCACTCTGTAAAACGTGCGCATTATAAATTTATTCATGGCGCTAGTCAATTTCATGCGCTGTCTTATCAGTCCCGCTTGAGTGAGCGCTGGCTGTTGATCCTGCGCAACACTTTCTGCGGGTGGAGTTCTCGTTCTCGTTTGACTCCGTTGGTGATGGTCACGTTGTTGCTCTGACTGTATTGGTGAATGTTGTTATGGTTCTTGGGCTGTAGTTCTTTGGACGACAGGGGCCCGCCTCCTCAGCACCCTGCCACCGACGTCCCGCATGCTGTCATGTCCAGCGCCGGCTCCAGACATGCCCTGGCGATCCCCAGGCAGCGGCTCTTTTCCAAGGCCTCTACTCCGTAACTCCATTTTCATGGGTGGTGCCACCAATTGACCCTGGTGACCCGGGTAACTCGGAACCGTGGGGTTGTCAGTTCCCAGATGAAATGATTTAAACCAGATCATCCCGTGCGGGTTTTGGGGAAGGGAGGAAGGCTAGGTAGTAGGTCAGCGGACAGCTGCCCTTTAGTCGCCTCATACGACAGGCGGTAGATACCATGGTGCTATTCTAACCCGGACACCACACGGGTTTTATTATTATTATTATTATTGCGTTACTTAAAGATCTATGCAAACTTTATGACATCAAACTTACCTGCTCTAGCGTGGGAGACCCGCAAACAAACGGCTCCGTGGAACGATTTCATTCTACTCTACTAGAAATGATTCGCATTCACAAAGCTGAAAATTCCGACGAACACCCTGGTGCGTTCCCGCAATTTGTTTAGTGTATTGTTTTCAATTTGATTGAATTACTTCATTGATTTTTAAACTTCTGCACATTTTCTAAAACATTCCGTCGCGCTAATGCTAATTGTAAGTGTGTTTTTGCGTGTAAAATATAGGCATTATTGACATTCGTGGTTCGCTTCCCTAGCTGTTTAGACGCTTGGGAGTTTCGTGTATTGTGTTCCGAATTATTCGGACACTTTTTTGATTCACTCTGAAGAGACGACGCTTATTGTTGTTGTTGTTTGCGTTACGATTTCGCGAGTTAGTAGCTTCGTTCGTAACGACCGCTAAACCGCTTTCATTTTGTCTTTTGTGTTTACAAAAGCGCATCTTTTGTTGTTAAACCCGCATTTTTTTGTATGCTCAATCAATGAACATTACGTCGCTATTTTTTGTGTAACTTGTTGTCCAGAAGAAGCTCTACTGTTCACGGGGCTAGCCTCTGAAGAAAGAAGAACCAAGAAAACACCCTTTGCAGAGCTTCGACGTAAAAGGTCAGTGACTAACTTTTATTTGGTGAATTAATTTACGTGTTTATTGATTGTTCCGCTAAAGGTCCTTCGTCAATTATATACTTGCATTGAACCAGCATTGAACTAAAACCGCAACATCTAATTCATACATTTTTTTTGAATATTCTCTATGGAATGTGCATCGAAGACATTCCACACCACTTAAACGTACTTCCGTATGCTATTATTGCCTATAACAACTCTACTAATAAGACCCATGACTTTACCCCGTTCGAACTCAATAATCAAAAAGAACTAATTAGCAAATACGTACGAGACCTAAATAACCGAATTTCTTACTATTACAAATTGCACATGAAAAGACTAACTTACAGAAATAAAAAGCGAAAGAAAGATTTGACCTACCGGTTTCGAAAAACCTACTGAATACAAAATCGGTGACAAGGTATACGTTAAAGAGTCACAAATAAAAGACAAACTCCAGAACAAATTTAATAGCCCATTCCAAATTATTGAGATCCACAATAACTCTACTACACTTCTAAACCTAAGAACTAACCAACGAACGAAAGTGAACTTTGATAGAATGAAACCATATTCTGAAAACTAACGTTCTTTTCAGGTTTCTTCTGCTGCTCGGATCAGCAGTTTCACAGTACGACGTCAAACCGATTAACAACACTCTCGGTATCTACTACCATGACGGAAGTCGAATAATTGTATCAAACTATAAATGGACTCTATTAGTTCACCGGAACTTGACAACCCTTAATCAACTATTTGAAAATAATAACAGAATCCTCAATACTTTAGAACGAACTGTCAATCCTATGCCTGGCTTTCACGATACAGGTGCATTTCGTGTAGACGTCCAAACACACATTAGCCTTTTAACACAAATCTCCGACTCTATCAAAACAAAATTTTCAGAAGTATTTCTAGTCACTAAAAGACCCAAACACGGATTAATAGACGGTGCTGGAACCATCTTTAAAGCAATAACCGGTAACCTAGACGCATCCGATTGCGAATTCTATACTAGCAGCATAAACAGACTTAACCAAGGACAACTACAAGTCGAAAATCTTTTAAAGAATCAAATGAGCCTTACAACCACTATTATTAAAAATTTAAATGAAACTATTCAAAACTTCAAATAGACGAGAAAATCTTCCGAAGACATTAATGAAATAAACCTCACAATACATGAACTAAATGACCAGATAGCAACTATTCAAGCCAAACAAACATTTCTTGAAATTTATGAAAAACTAATGGCTAGTTATTTGTTTCTTGAAGATAACCTTAACAATATTTTAAATTCAACAACTTTTGCTCGTTTGAAAATTATTCACTCATCTATTATTACACCAGATCATTTGATTTCCGCATGACAGGAGATTTCTCAAAACCTTGTTAAAAAAATTGACCGTTACCAGTCACATTTTCAAGTGTTGCACAGTATTTGAACTACAAGCTTTTCAAACTCACTCAGATCTAGTGTTCATATTAAAAATCCCTCTAGTAGAGCAACAACTTTATACAGCTTACCATTTATAATATATTCCGATTTTAGATCATAGAACTGGTTTTCATCACATCCTTTCTTTTACTCAAAAATATGTAGCACGAAATGATGATTCTCTTATGTACATACTGATCAAGGACTTGATTGCGTGCAAACAGCTGATTCCACTCCGAAAACTGTGCTCCGATTTATACACGTATCCCATAGACTCAAATGCACCCTATGAGGCGCAGCTCCTGAAAAACATTCGTAGTGTCCCCGAAACTTGTAAAAGTGCCATCGTTTTTAGTGAAGGGTACAATGTTCAAAAACTTGAAGCAAATGCGTGGATTGTAATCATATCGGAACCCTTACATGTGACGGTTGATTGTCCAGGAATAGACTAGCGTCTATTCATGGACAATTAACCTAACCTTTACTGCTAACGAACAATTCTATCATTCGGTTACAAACGGAATGTAGTGTTTTTGTTGGGATTACAAAAATCCAAACCGAACCGAAAAAATTCATGAACATTTCAGACAATTCTCACCCATTCAATTGCTGCAATTCTCAGCCTGAGAAACTCACAATCCCGGATCTTAAACCGCTTAAACTGGACGACTTAAACATGGAAGAGCTATTCATAGCCAATCACAAGCTGGAGTAGTATTCAAGGGATCTTGACGATCTCATCAATCAACCCTTTGTTAATAAAAACATTTCCTGGTTCACGTATGCTACAATAATTATCATTGTAAAAATTGTTGTTGTATATCATTGAAAATCATAAGACACGTTAAGAGACCTCCGAAAAACGACAACTCCAATCCAGAGAGTCTGAGAACCCTGACATAACCGTTTTCCAGGCTGATACCAAAACTGAGGCCCCAAATCGAAGAGGAACCGAACATCCAGACCTACAGAAGTGAGAACTTTTATTGATACGTTTCTATGGACTAATTTAACTTTCTGTATTTAATATATTTTTTGTATTTTTATGTAATCTATTTAATTAAACTTAATCATTATGTTCATTTTACTTTTATTTCGATCTGTATTTTTTTTTTGCTTATCTAGCTGTAAATTCCAAAAGATCATGTTACAGCAACAACTTTTAGTAGGTGTAGAAAGATAATTTGTTATTCTCTTCAAGTTCTGGTGTAAACCCAATCACAAAACAGAATCTCTTATGCAAAAAAAATATATTGAAATATTTCCAGGTACAAAAAAATATTATTAGTATTAGTATTAGGTAGAGATCGTTTTTCCTTGGATTTTCGCATAAAAGACAGTTGAAAACATGAATTTTCCTTGCACATTTTCTCAAAAAACTGATTATACCATTTATTTAATTGGAGAGTATTCTTAATAATATTTCGTTAAATTTCATACATTTTAGAGTATATTTCATACGTATCTACAGATAAAGACATATACATTTAATTGTATTTGTTTGCTGAAATTCTCTTCTAGAACCATACTCTTTTTCATGATTTTATAGGTCCAGTTTATAAGGACTTACAGAATATGATATAATTTTAATTATAATCCTTTATATTAGTTTTATTTTTATCAAACTATTCCCATAGAAACCTACAGAATATCATGGCAAATTGCTTGTATGGTTTGGCTGTTAGATTCCTTGGACTTGACACTTGTATTGGATTTTAAGAATTTTTAATGTGTGTTTGTGGCTGCATTTCCAAAAGTATTCCATAAATATTATTATAGCAACTTTGATGTATGGTTTGGCTGATAAATTCTCATAGAAGTCGTAAGGGATTTTATGAATTTTTAGTGTGCTTTTGTCGCGGCAGTTCCAATAGTATTCCCATAGATAAACTCTTTCATTGTTATCGTAGCTTCCTATAAAAACATACTAACAAAAATTTATGCTATTGGTGTTTGCAATTAGATTATATGTTTCGAATTTATATGGAATCTCCCATTAGTTTCTATATAGTGTAATGTTTTTATTTTCACACTCGGGTTCTGTTCAGTTCTTGGATTTATTTAAAAACACAGTCCAACTCACTCTAATTTATTTCCACTACTTTACACAATTTATATTTACAGAAACTACTATTTACAATTTATATCTACTTAAGTATTCAATACGACCGACGAAAACTGAATGCCTCCTATCGTCAGCTGTTTCTTATTTATACATTTATCTTGGAATTGTCTGGTACGTCCACGAACTATCGGGAAATTCCATCATGTTTTGGAAGCTTTAAGGGAATTCCCAGTAACGGCAGCGGTCCGTCGGTTGAGAGACAAAAATTTCGGGTTCCCAGAATTTATCGGAATAATGTCCCTTCCATGAACTGGTTGATGGCCGATTGCACCAGCTGTCGGATGAATTCTCGTAACATTGCCCCCTCCTTTAAGATCATTTCGTCCCGGAATGTCCTAGAATCCTTCCTGGTGTGACGATATTTGCAGGACTCTCCATTTCGACAACGGGAAGTTTGGTGGAAGTAGCAGTCAACGGTCTTCGAACCTGGGCTGCGAATATTGAGACAGCATACCAGGATGTTGATGCCACTGAATCGAAAGATTGTTTCCATCATACTTCTCACCACCTCTTTGGGACCGCCAATTTTGTCAGATTCTTCTCCATCATCACATTCCTCAATTCTACCAGAGTCTTCCAAAGATCGCTATATGTTGGCTTGTCTTCCGAGAATGTTTTCGTTACCAAATAAAAGATGTCTCTGGTACCCACTGGTTGTTTATCTTCGAGATGAAGGACCTTCCCTACCGCTGGATCTTGCTCCCGTAGCTTCTGGAACTGGCCGTACTTTTTGGCAAACACCTTGGCTATTCCTCTGGACATCCGGAGATCTCGAGCTACACAATGAGCCAGGGCATATTCTATGGGCACCTCAAACAGGTCTCGTGTTCCTCTGTGGCCAAGTCGTGCTGCACTTTCTGCCCATTAGAGTACAGTGCCATAAACTGTTCGAAGGTCATTTCGTCATCGGGTGGTTGGATGCTGCGGACTTGGGCTTCGTCACCTTCGCCGTCATGACTTCCGGCATAAGGGGCTAACCTGTTGAAATGTACGACCTTTGGGTTTCCCCGAGGTAGCTTCTTTATTCTGTAGACGACATCGTTTATTTTCTTCATAATTTGGTATGGCCCCTCCCAAGATCTCTGTAGCTTGGGCGAATATCCACGACGACGTTGCGGGTTATACAACCAAACAAGATCATCAACTTGGAATTCTCCGCTCTCGGCTTTGATGTCGTAGGCTTCCTTCATTCGGGCACTGGCATTCTCGATGTTTAACCGGACTCGTTCATGGATGTCGTTCATCTTTTGACGTAGCTGGCTGACAAAGTCTTCACCTGCGATCTCTTCTCCTGGGGGACATCCAAACTTCAAATCGCATGGTACTCTTAATTCTCGTGCACAGACGAACGATATGCCATTAGAAACAAGTGCAGATACTGGTCCCAGTCTCTTTGGTGGTCAGAGACCACCTTTGACAAATGGCGGTTAATGGTTCTATTCATCCGTTCTACCATTCCATCGGATTGCGGGTGTAATGCCGTCGTCCGTGTTTTATTGATCTTCAAGAGTTAGCAGACGTCTTGGAAAAGAGTAGATTCGAAATTTCTATCTTGGTCTGAGTGCAACTCCAAGGGAACACCAAAACGACTGACCCATTCCTTTACAAGTACATAAGCAACGGTCACGGCTTCTTGATTCGGCAAGGCATACGCTTCGGCCCATTTACTAAAATAGTCCATCACCACCACAATGTATTTATTTCCAGAGCCGGATTCAGGAAATGGACCGGCAACATCAATGGCTATTCTTTCGAATGGACTGCCCACGTTATATTGCTTCATGGGAGGTTTGGTCGCTTCTGAGGTCCATTACTTGCTGCACAAACCGTACATTTTCGGCACCACTCCTTAATATCTATCTGGCAGTTTACCCAATAGAAGCGTTCTCTCAACTTTCCCAGGGTTTTCGTTACTCCCAGATGTCCTTCAGTTGTACCATCATGTAGTTCTCGTAAAACCTCTGGTCTGGTCTCCTATTTTTAGGGACTACAATCTGCTTTCTGTCCTTGCCTTCCTCTGGGGTTTCCAGGACGCGTCCATTCTCCAGGATGAGAGAGTTCCACTGAGCCCAGTACGACTTTATGGTTGGTGATTATCGGGAAATCTCTTGCCACGTAGGTTTGCGGTCTTCTTCCTTCCACCGGATAACCTCTTTTAAATCTGGATCTAATTTCTGGTCTTTCTGGATCTCCGCAGATTGCCAATGGTCATCGATGGCGGTAGTTCTACAGAGAACAGCCTCTTTTTCTTCTGCTCGCTGACAATGTTTGCAATCATC
The DNA here is from genome assembly GCA_034190945.1 of Octodonta nipae. NCBI lineage: Eukaryota > Metazoa > Arthropoda > Insecta > Coleoptera > Chrysomelidae > Octodonta > Octodonta nipae. Next base: position 91,095,727 of record CM067218.1, on the reverse strand, counting down.
AGGGCATGGTCTCCTCGATATGGCATCAGCATTCTTATGGCTTGTTCCAGCTCGATGTTCAGTCTCGAAGTCGAATTCTTGCAATCGCTCAATCCACCTGGCCACTTGTCCTTCGGGGTTTTTGAACTGCAAGAGCCACTTCAGTGCTGCATGATCAGTCATCAGGAAAAATCTTTTACCATAGAGGTACTTGTAGAAATGTTCTACCCCCTTTACCACAGCCAAGAGTTCCCTGCCAGTAACGCAGTAATTCCGTTCAGGCTTGCTCAAGGTCTTGCTGAAATAGCCGATGACTTTCTGACCGTCTTGGATCTGCGAAAGCACCGCACCAATTCCGACATTGCTTGCGTCGGTATCCAAAACGAAGTCACCATCTGGCAAAGGATAACTTAAGACAGGGGCACTCGTCAATGCTCTTTTCTGTGTCTCGAATGATCGTTGGCATTCCTCGTCCCACTGGTACTGCACCTTCCCCTCAGTGAGTCTAGTAAGTGGCTTGGCGATGTTGGCAAATCCGGTTACGTACCGACGATAGTACGTGCATAAGCCCAGGAAATTTCTTAACTGGTGGATATCTTTAAGTATCGGCCATTCCTGAACAGCTTTGACTTTCTGTTTATCAACAGCTACTCCCTCTGCGGAAACCACATGTCCAAGATATTGCACCTCTTCTTGGAACAGCTGACGCTTCTTCGGGCTTAACTTTAGTCCGGAACTTCGAAGTCGCCGAAACACCTCCTCCAGGTTCTTCACGTGGTCTTCGAATGATCTTCCAACCACGATAATGTCGTCAAGATACACCAGGCATGTTTTCCATGAAAGCCCTTTTAACACTGTTTTCATCAATCTTTCAAACGTCGCTGGAGCATTGCACAACCCAAACGGCATCACCTTACCAATTGGTAAAGTCCTGAGCCGATGGTAAAAGCAGTCTTTTCTCGGTCTTCTTTAGCAAGTTCCACCTGCCAATAACCGCTCTTCAAGTCCAGGGTGGAAAACATCTTCGATCCAGCCAACGTATCTAGGGTATCGTCTATTCTTGGAAGGGGATAGCTGTCTTTCTTTGTAGCGTGGTTTAATTGCCGATAGTCTACGCAAAATCCGGTCGAACCATCTTTCTTTTTAACCAAGACAACTTGAGAAGCCCAAGGGCTATTGGATGGTTCAATAACACCTTCTTCCTCCATCTCGCGGACTATCCTGTCGGCTTCTTATCTTTTAGCTAGGGGTAGTCTTCTCGCCGACTGTCGAATAGGTTGAGCGTCCCCAGTATTAATTTTATATTTCACCAGATCAGTTCATCCTCTTTTTCCGTTTCCTACATCGAAGATAACCTGGTAGTTTCTAACGATGTACCTCAATTTTGCTTTCTGGTTTGGTATCAAATTCTTAGATGAATTGGTGATAGTTTATCTGGTGTTATTTCTGCATGCTGTATGCTTCTGACTACAGAGGAAACTATTGAACAATTGCCCAAAGTTGTTCCTTTCTTTAGCACAACCGAGTAATGATTCAGGTTCATTACTCTTACTGGAACAATCTCCCTGGCACGAAACAGAGTCTTCCCCAGTGCGACTCCTCTGCCTACATTTCCGTCATTAAGTTCGGGATCAAACATCATTACTGTTCCAGCTTGAGTTTTCCCATCTAAGCAAGCATCTATAATGATTTCAGCTCTTTCCGGAACATCGACATCCTCTGCTAAGAAGTTTCCATGAAGCACCACTTCTTCGTCATTCACTCGCAGAATTCCATCTTTGAAGTTTAACTGGAATCCCTTGGAGCTCATGACATCCATTCCAATGATTACTTCGTCTTCGATGTCTGCCACTAATGTCCGATGTAGAAAGGTTGTGTTTCCCAAGGTCATTTCAACCTCTATTTCACCATGGACTTTCGCTGCTTCTCCTGTCGCCGTTCGCAGTTGCCATTTTGTTGGTTTTATCATTGTCTATAAACAATGTTGGGCCTTATTACTGTTTTCGTCGCGCCAGTATCCAGCAGCATTGCAAATTGCCTCCTATTAATAAGGCCATCTACGAAGACACTGTTAACGTGGTTGCGTAGCGAAGCGACATATGCGTTGGTAGTTGACACTTGTTTGGTACAGGTCGACGATGGTGCCTTTACATTGGCCTTCTTTAGTTTCCCCGGCGAGGAAGTCCTGGACTCCGTTGCTCTCCTTGCAACCACTCTGGACATGTCCAACCTTACGACACTTCCGACATCTCACTAGTCTTTTTTCGGTAAGGACTTCTTCTATTATCTTTCTTACAGAGGCTTCATCGTTTGCGCCATATTTAGATTCTTCACCAACGATTCGGACTCTGGCTTGACCTCTGCAGGTATTTTTCGCAGCCTCGAATTCCAGAGCTCGAGCCAGTGCATCCACTAATTGAGTCGGTCGAGCTAACGTCAATGCTTGCCTGGCTTCGTTGTCCCGAAGTCCATCCAAAAACGCTTGCACTGCTAACCTTTCTATCACATTTCCAGCAAGGCGAACCAGACGGGCAATATCGGCTTCAAACTCTTGTAGGGATTCATTAGATTTCTGATGGCGATTTTTTAGTTGGGAGTGGTACACGTGCTCCAAATGAGTCTGTCCATACCTCAGCTCTAAGTGTTTAACCAGTTGTTCGTAGTCTTCTTGCTCCGAGGTATTCAATGTTTGAAAATATCTGTAGCATCCCCTCTTAGGGCGAGGGTTAATGCTATTGCTTTTTCCTCTGCTGACCATCCGTTTAACTTTGCCGCAGCCTCGAATTGGCGCCTATAGTTAGTCTATGACGATTTCCCATCAAATTGTGGAGGTTTCATTTTTTGTCTTGCTCCTTCGAGGCCAATTTTCGAATCCACTACTTCTAGACTGTTTCTGCTTTCGATTTTGGTGGAGTTTCTCCTCTTTGTATTGTGACTACCTGTTCTCTTATTTTGCTGATCTCCCCCTACATTATATGCTTTAGCTCCTCTATCCGCTTTTCATTTTTGTCTGTTGTTTGTTTCAGCTCATCGACCATTGTCTGCTTTAGCTATTCCATCCGAGCCTCATTCTCGAATATTTTCTCTTCCAACATTTCTGAGTTTTGCTGTACCATGCTTTTCAAATTTTCTTCTAAGAATTTAGAATTTTCTAGTAATTTTTCTTCCAAGGTTTTAGAATTTTCTGCCAATTTGTCTTCTAACGACTCTTTCAAGTTTATAGAATTTTCTAGTAATTTCTCTTCTAGAGCCTCTTTCATGATTTTAGAATTATCTTGTAATGTCTGTAGCTTATCTTCGAAAGTCTTAGAATTTTCGAGCAATTTATCCTCTAAAGACTTAGAATTGTCTTGTAATTTTTCTTGTAAGGTTTCTGTTAAATTTTCTTCCAGTTTTTTTAATAGCATACTCATGTCTCCATTGCCAGAAACTTCAAACAAGTAAGTATCGGGATCGTTACCTTCACTTATTAGGGCATCTCGTAACCGTTGCACTAATTCACTTTTCTTTCCACTAATTTCTAATTCCTCAAGTTCTTTTTTTAAGTCTGTCACTTTCAATTGGTACAAATTCACGTTTCTAAACATTGTCAGTCTATTTATTTTCCACTTCTAAAGTTCCACAAATAAACCGCACATCTGTCACCACTGTAATGTTTTTATTTTCACACTCGGGTTCTATTCAGTTCTTGGATTTATTTAAAAACACAGTCCAATTCACTCTAATTTATTTCAAATACTTTACACAATTTATATTTACAGAAACTACTATTTACAATTTATATCTACTTAAGTATTCAATACGACCGACGAAAACTGAATGCCTCCTATCGCCAGCTGTTTCTTATTTATACATTTATCTTGGAATTGTCTGGTACGTCCACGAACCATCGGGAAATTCCATCATGTTCTGGAAGCTTTAAGGGAATTCCCAGTAACGGCAGCGGTCCGCCGGTTGAGAGACAAACATTTCGGGTTCCCAGAATTTATCGGAATAATGTCCCTTCCATGAACTGGTTGATGGCCGATTGCACCAGCTGTCGGATGAATTCTCGTAACAATAGTTTAATATAGCTGTTGCAAATAGGAAACATTAAACTTACTGATTATGGAAAAACCATTAGAAACATGTTTTATTTTGTATTAGGAAATACACATAAGCGCCATAATTTTAATGGTCTACTAAAGAAACACATACATTTCCACAGGTTACCTACATATAGAATCCATATGATTACGGCATACGTTAAAATTCCATTAATTCCAATAACGAAAACTCGCTTTATTGGACTTGCAGATAGGTTCCGATAGGTCCAAAAATTACTTTTATATGCCAAATTTCTTGCCAGATAGACTACATACAAACTAATGCAGATTCTGTGGGTATGTATGGGATTTTTTCAATAGGGATTGGCCCAAATTAAAACAAGATGTAACAAGATATATTAATGTTTGCGAAATTTGTCAAACTAATAAATATGACAGAAACCCTCCTAATCAAAAATTAATGATAACTCCAACACCCTCAAAACCCTTTGAGATAATACATGCCGATACATTCCAATTGGAATTTTTGAGATTGTACTTAAGTACAATCTTAAAAATTCTTGACTATAATCGACACCTTTTCACAATACGCACAAGCTTATCCTTTAACTATAATCCCTCAAGATTAGTAATTGTAAAATCTTTTGTAATATTTATGACACATCATGGTTTACCCCGTATCATAATTACAGATCAAGGAACTGAATATAAAACAACAACCGAAGAGCAGCCAGCAGCATTTCCAGCATTTTTTAACCCTTGAAAAATGCTGGAGCTGCTGCTGGCTGCTCTCGTCGGTGGATGTTGGTGTTGCTCTCTGTTGTCTTCTCTTGAAGTACCTGTAGGCGACTACAATCCTACAGTTAATATGATGAACCATGTTGGAATTGACCAATAATATGGGCTCGTTTGTCCGACGGGTTGAAGTTGAACTTCTTCTATTAATTTCTGTTTGCTTGAAGCTCATGGATTTTATTTTTATGTTTCTTTGGGGAATAACACCACAATAGAAATAAAACTACGTATATTGCAGGAATACCAAACGTTTCAAAGTCTATTCTGACTTCGTTGTCAATGGTTTTATATTTATTGATGTAAATTGCAAAATGAAAATTTGATTTTATCAAGTTGTGGTTCTTCAGTCTTGATTTCATTTTCTTGTTATGGAGTTTGGTGTGGTAGAATCTGGATTCTTGTTAGTATCATGGACGTATCAACAGAATTGTTTTTCTCATTGATAAACTTTTGATTTGAGGTTTTGAATTTGCATTTAAACGGGAGTTGTATCAAATAATTTCCCTGTAGCGTGGTGATGTCTGAGTCGCCACAATCATTTTCTTCATTTTATCTGATAAGGGATGATTGCTATATATTTGGGATCGTCCATTTGTTGGATTATGTTCTTAGAAATTTTCACTGATAAAGAGTTGCAGGTTTTTGGGGTGCTCTCGAGTTTCAGCAATTGGCAGATACATTCTTCTTCCTGTCTTCCAGTTATTAGATTTCCTTCTGGACAGTAGTATCCTGGGTGTCGTTTTACACAAGGCAAAGATGTGTATTGGAAGAAATCTTCATTCATGATCAAAAAGGTGTTTCTGGGAATGATTATCGTGGAGTTTTGGGTTGGAACCGAGTATAGGTGGTAGTAGGTGTAAGTTTGGGGAAAACAATTGGAAAATGAATAACAAAATTTATTCTTGTTCCCGAATAATATGCTTCTATTTTTAGCAAGTCATAATATTTATACAAATTCTTCTGTTGAGTAAAAAATTAAACTTTCGCTACCTTAATATTTAATTATTGATTGTATCATTATTTCGAACTCATTAATTTTCAAAATACTGCTGTGAAAGGTTCCAAGTCTGGCAAAAGCAATTGCATTTTCAACATCTGATAAGATTTGCAAAATTACATTTGAAGATAGGTTTAATTGATCTATAACATTTCTTGTTTCCAAATAATCATTTAATTCAAATATAAATTTATTGAACTCCGATCGTATTTTTTTAAGACCTTCCAAAATTATTTGTTTGATTACTTTTTATGAGGGTAACAGTTTTATTAAAATTATTTATTATTTCAGTTGTCAAGAATACTTGCCTATTTAATGTTTGAACAATTTCTTGTTGATTGTTTTCCAAATCAAAGATTGCTTGATCGTAGTGGGCTGCATCTTCAGCATCCAAATTACCTGTGATCGATTTTATTATACTGCCTAAAGCATTATCAATCTTCTTTTTATTCTGGTTGAAGGAAAGATTGAATTAAATGTTTGTATTACCGCTAGTAATTGGTAAGAGAACGCTTTTAAGAAATAATCAAGTTCCCAAAAGTCAGGGTGGCTTAAACCTTCTGAAATTACTTGTATTAGATTTTTATCAATTTTAATAAAATATTCAATTTCGTTTTTTAAGGGTTAAAAGGTTTAAATAGTGTATGAACGTGTGCGTTTGGGCATTAACTTTGGCATGACCTAGTGTGTGCGGTATTATGCCAGGGTTATTTTTTAAATCATTAATCGTTATTTTCTGATCACTTCTTGTGGAACTATAATCAGGAGGGTCTGGAGTATCCTGTAGAAGTATTACTTTTTGGTCTCTTCAAATTTTGTTTAAGGACTTTACTTTTGGTTCGGACTTTTATTTGTTCATTTTCTAGAACTTTTCTTTTGAAATTTGGGATTTACTTTGCTTCTACTGGTGGTAGTCAGTTTTTTTATAAACATTTGTGTCACATGGATAAGTTAAGGATTCGTATCTGTTTTTGTTATGGTAATTGTTTTTTCTTTACTTGATATTAATTTCTCTTTTAGTTGTCTATAGATTTCTTTTGTTAAGTCTCTGTGCTCTTGAATGTAGTTAGACATTAGTTGGTGATTAAGATCTAAGTCAAAAGGGTCTTTAGTGTCAAGATGTCCATTTATTATGTCAATTGGTTTTTGTTTCGTTACGGAATGAATTATATTATTATAAGCTAAGATTGCTTGGGGCATAAGATTTAAACTGTTTGTTGTGATTTTGATCTTCAATAATATTTAGTTGTTCGATGAGGGTTGAATGTAGCCCTTCTATAGCTCCATTTGACTGTAGGTTGTTCACTGTGGTAAAGTGCTTTTTTAATTTATGGGTTTTAAAAAAATTCTTGAACAACTGTATTTTTAAATTCAGTTCCTTGATTTGTAATTATGATATGGGGTAAACCATGATGTGCCATATATATTATAAAAGATTTTATATTACTAGTCATGAGGGATTATAGTTAAAGGATAAGCTTGTGCGTATTGTGAAAAGGTCTCGATTATAGTCAAGAATTTTTGAGATTGTACTTGGAATGTATCGGAATGTATTATTCCAAAGGGTTTTGAGGGTGTTGGAGTTATCATTAATTTTTGATTAGGAGGGTTTCTGTCATATTTATTAGTTTGGCAAATTTCGCAAACATTAATATATCTTGTTACACCTTGTTTTAATTTGGCCCAATATCCTACATCAAACATAGAAAAAAAGCAAGAGACATTGTAATGTGTTCGATGGCACATTACATATAGAATATTCAAAAAAAATGTATGAATTAGATGTTGCGGTTTTAGTTCAATGCTGGTTCAATGCAAGTATATAATTGACGAAGGACCTTTAGCGGAACAATCAATAAACACGTGCGGTCACATAAACGAATCACCAAATAAAAGTTATCACTAACCTTTTATGTCGAAGCTCTGGTGTTTTCTTGGGTCTTCTTTCTTCTGAGGCTAGCCCCGTAACAGCAGGAACAGTTTCTTAGAGCTTCGTCTGGACAACACGTTACACAAAAAATAGGACGTAATGTTCATTGATTGAGCAAACAAAAATGCGGGTTTAACAACAAATGATGCGCTTTTGTAAACACAAAAGAAACAAAATAAAAGCGGTTTAGCGGTCGCTACGAACGAAGCTACTAACTCGCGGAATCGTAACGCAAAAAACAACAATAAGCGCCGTCTCTTCAGACGGGATCAAAGCGTGACCGAATTGTTCGGAGCACAATACATGAACCTCCCAAGCGTCCAAACAGCTAGGGAGCCCAAACACGAATGTCAATACTGTCTATATTTTACACGCAAAAACACACTTACAATTAGCATTAGCGCGACGGAATGTTTTAGAAAAGGTGCAGAAGTTTAAAAATCAATGAAGTAATTCAATCAAATTGAAAACAATACACTAAACAAATTGCGGGAACGCACCATTCCGCCAGCCTTGAATTACTTATTTCAAAACTAAGGGTCCACTGGCAGTGGACAAAGCTTTACAAGAGGTCGCTTCAAAGTACCACTTGCAGTTCTAACTGTAGCAACGCGTACAACACCATCACCTCCAGAATGTACGTCAATAATGCGCCCTAAAGGCCAAAAGCGTCTTGCTTCAAAATAACAAGAGTACCTGGCTTAACAACCTCTGAAGGATCAGTCCATTTGCTCCGTTGATGAAGAGTTTGTAAATATTCGTGCGACCAACGTTTCCAGAATGCCTGATGCAATTTACGCAGTAACTGCCATCTGTTGAGACGATTAGATGGGACAGATAAGAAATCAGATTCAGGAGGTGCTGTTAAAGGTTCCATGGTAAGAAACATACCAGGATTCAAGGCGGTAAGATCCGATGGATCGTTGCTACAACGGGTTATATATAGGTCGCGAGTTTAAAACTGCTTCGACCTGTGCAAATACAGTAGAAAGTTCTTCGTAGGTTAGGATTTGATCTCCAACGACATGTCTTAAGTGAGCTATGACACTACGAATTACTTTTTTGCGGATAGAATCCAAAATCGTTGCTGCAAAAGAAATTGAACGGTTTGGATTCCTGCGTGAAGATTGGTGACATGACAATCTTCGACAATTAAGGTTAGTCAAACGACTTTTACTTGGTAGCAGTGCGGGAAATTTAGTGTCAAACGGCAATGGAGCATTAGCCAATCTACTACCAACTCTAAGAGTTCCCTGTTCATCAAGAAACGGCGAAAGTTTACAAAGCGATTTGGGCAAAAGTTTTCTTTCTCGAAGAAGGGAAATCTCTTTAGAAAAATATTGATCTTGAACATATCGAACAATGCGAAGCTGAGCCTGATATAAATCAGCAGCCAAAAATGATCCAGAGCCCCTACGGTCTGGATTGCGGGCGTTATCAACAAAGCCACAAATATGAGCTATAATGCGGGTAATGCGATTAATAGAAGAATGTTCTTCTAACAAAGTACCAAATAAATTTGGTGAAGCGGTGACTTGAAGCGCCACTATACGGACTTCAGTCAAAACTAGCGGTGACATGCTTGAGTGTGAGCAAGCATGTGGCAAACAAGCGGTAATCAACAATTGTGGGCCTTTCCACCAAAGTGTATTGCCTAACAACTCTGATGGCAAAGTGCCGCGGGGTTATCACAAGATTGGATGTAAAACCAATGCGAAGAAGGAAATTTTTCCTGAATGTAAGCAACTCGATTACTGACCAACGGTGCGGGGAAGAACTAAGCCATGAAAGGACTACCGTGGAATCTGACCAGCAACGAATCACCTTGAACAACAAACGACTATTGAATTGCTCATAAACATAATGAGTCAACTTAGCGGTAAGAACTGAAGCACACTGTTCCAATCTGGGAAGTGACAAAGTTTTCAAAGGGGCAACTTTCGATTTAGACAACACAAAAAAACTTTGACGAAATCCAGATGCGGTTTCGAACACAAAATAAACAACAGTGGCATAACCTTTCTCAGAAGCATCACCAAATGCGTGAAGTTCACAACTAGAAAAGTGGTCTATAGCAAGCAGGCGAGGCAAAACTAAATTCTTCAAGGTCAACAAAATAGCGATAATGTCTTGCTGCAATTTGGGACCGATAAACAAACAATCATTCAAAGATAACCGATGAGGCATCTTAGCGGATGCATTAAACACCACACGAAGCCTGGTTGTGCCACCATCAGGCTTCAAAACACAATGATGCGGTATGTAGTAACAATCAGAAAAAGTAGATGATGGATAGGGAACCAACTCCATATGATCAAGCTCCAAATACTCTTTAAGAAAATCACAATAGTGTTTGTAGAGATCTGGTTGGTGTAGAAGACGTCTTTCTAAGGAGTAGAAACGTTGTACGGCGGGATTATATATTCCATCAAAAGCAGAAAGTGTATTTCGAAAAGGAAGGGGCACAACGAATCTACCTGAATCCAATCTCCTGCATCCCTCGGAAAAAATTTTTTCGCAGATAAGATCATCAGGGGACTGAACTAGTGCGGTAGGAACATCTTCAATTGTCCAGAACCTTTGGAGTGAATCATCTAATGATATTACATCTTCAATTTGACAAAAAAGCGAAGTTGGGTTTATGACTGACTGAGAGTGAGAGTTAACAGAACTCGAAGACACTCTACCCATAAGGATGTAACCAAACACAGTGTTAATAGTATCAGGAATACCTTCCTTTCCCAGAAGGCGTCCATCCAACAAAATTTGAGAAAATATATCGGCACCTAACAAAAGGTCAATAGCGCCGGGGCTATTGAAACCAGGATCAGCAAGTTTCAAATTGGTTAGATATGCCATATTAGCCATGTTAATGGGCGCAACAGGCATATCATTGCAAATGCGGGGTAAAACAATAGTATCAACAACAAAATTGCACTCACGCTTTACTATAGAGCGAAGAGAAAGGGTAAGAGAGCCCTCAGCAGAGGTACTCTGCATAGAACCTAGCCCGTTGAGTTGTATCGAAGCGGGCATAGGTCGGAAGCCAAGGCGTTTCACAGCCTTGCTCGCAATGAATGATGTCATGCTACCAGAATCTAGCAGACATCGCAAAGTTTGATAAGAACCGTGCTTATCTAATACCTCAACTAAAGCGGTAGATAACAACACATTTGAATTGTATGACAAAAGTGAACTATGACAAGAAGTCTGCGGTAGAGAAGTTTCGGGACTTTCAACAGTATTAATGGTACTGGATCCACCAGATGTGGAAGCCAGGTTTGCGGGGGGAGCTTTAGATTCAGACCCAATACCTGAATCAGCACGATTTACAAAATGAAGCAATGTGTGATGGCGTTGTTTGCAGTTGCGGCAAGTGGATAAAGATTTACAGCGATTCGACTGATGAGAATCGCCTAAGCAATTAAAACAAAGTCTAAAATCTTTAACAAACTTAAACCGCGCAAATACTGATTTGTTCAAGAATTCAGAACATTTGTAAATCGCATGATCGGATTTACAAACTAAACAATTTCTATTCTTAGTGACAAACAAAGATGTAGTGAACCGGGAAGAATGTTGCTTTGAATTCAATGGTAAACTTTTTGTCCAACACTTCGCTTTGCCTTGCGGGATAATTCAACATGTTCAAAGGCATCGCAATGCTTCGACAAAAAATCAACAACTTCCGAGCGGATCGGAAAGTCATCGTGAGCGGTCACAGTACCATGGTAAAGTTCAAATTTAGCGGCTAAATTCTTTGGAACTCGTTTCAACATCATCTGAACGATACAAAAATCCCACTGATTTACTGGTAAACCCAAATTCTTCAGTGCTTCCAAATATCACTGAAGTCATCAATAACTTCCGAACCTCTGAAGGGCTATCTGAAGTTAGTTGGGGGAATTGTTCTAAAGCTGACCAATGAGACTCCGCGATTAAACGAGTTCGCTTGAATTTTTTCAAAAGTGTTTCATAATCACTCACCTAATTGTTTTGTGTTAGTTTAAAATTCTTAATAACCTCAAAAGTAGGCCCTTTTAAAGCTAACTGCAAATATTTGAACTTCTGCATAGTACTGAGTTTTTCATTATTGTGAATTAATGAATCAAACAAATCAATAAAAGTACCAAATTCCAATATGTCTCCACTAAATGAAGGCAAATCAATTCGCGGCAAAGCAACACTTTCCTGTTCCCGAGCTATATTTTGTGGCGTAGAATTCTGAACAGATTTCAGTTTAGCAAAAATAGACCTAATTGAATAAAACAATTTTTCAAATTTATTGCGAATGTCATCCTCAAAGTCAAAATCATCGTTTGCATCTGAAATTAATCCAACAATCGAATTGTGCTGTTTAAAAAATTCTAAATGAATTGAATCAACCATATCAATCATGCTAAAAAACAATTCAACGTCGTCACCTCTTAAGGCTTTCTCGGCAGCAAAATAAAGATCTTCTAATCTTTTAAACTCCGATTGTCGATGATTTTTAAATTTACGTAAATTTTCAGCGGTTTTTGACATCTTAACAATAAATTAAATCACTGTAACGCCACTGAACAAATCTAACACGATAGAACGAAAACAAAATACTATTCCAAAAATGTACAATTTTTTACTGTTGAAGTCGTAAATATCTGACCAAATGTCAAATAAATTCAAAACAATTTAGCAAAATAACCAAACAAACAAAACGATCTCTTGTAAGTTTTTTTTGCGGTAAAAGAAATATGCGAATTTATTTCTAACGGAATGACTGAATCCCGAACTTGTTTTCTCTTTTAACAAATAAAGAAACGAACATTCAATGCGGTTTTCAACAATAATTGCAACGAAAAATCAATGTTTTGATCATTAAACTTTGCACGAAATTAACTCAAATGTATCCGGCCCGGAGTTGGACCAAATTATGTAGTTTATTCGATAATCTTTGCACGAAATTAACTCAAATTGCATCCGGCTCGAAGGACCAAAATTATGTAATGTGTTCGATGGCACATTACATATAGAATATTAAAAAAAAATGTATGAATTAGATGTTGCGGTTTTAGTTCAATGCTGGTTCAATGCAAGTATATAATTGACGAAGGACCTTTAGCGGAACAATCAATAAACACGTGCGGTCACATAAACGAATCACCAAATAAAAGTTATCACTAAGCTTTTACGTCCGGAAGCTCTGGTGTTTTCTTGGTTCTTCTTTCTTCTGAGGCTAGCCCCGTAATAGCAGGAACAGTTTCTTAGAGCTTCGTCTGGACAACACGTTACACAAAAAATAGCGACGTAATGTTCATTGATTGAGCATACAAAAAAATGCGGGTTTAACAACAAATGATGCGCTTTTGTAAACACAAAAGAAACAAAATGAAAGCGGTTTAGCGGTCGTTACGAACGAAGCTACTAACTCGCGAAATCGTAACGCAAACAACAACAATAAGCATCGTCTCTTCAGACGGAATCAAAAATGTGTCCGAATAATTCGGAGCATAATACACGAAACTCCCAAGCGTCTAAACAGCTAGGGAAGCGAACCACGAATGACAATACTGTCTATATTTTACACGCAAAAACACACTTACAATTAGCATTAGCGCGACGGAATGTTTTAGAAAAGGTGCAGAAGTTTAAAAATCAATGAAGTAATTCAATCAAATTGAAAACAATACACTAAACAAATTGCGGGAACGCACCAGACATTATTTCACAACACAAACACGAATTCACTTTTTCAGAGAGAAAACAACTTACACCTCACTACAGTGAACCACCACACATATATGGAGTCCCCAAAATACACCCATTGTATGCTCGATAAACTCACCATTGCAGAATATTTAAAAAAATTTACTCAAAATTATCAAACCATAGGAATTCAACTACAATACACTAAAAAATACAGCAGACTTCTTATCAAAACTGAAAAATACAGGTTTTCTATAAGAAGGCAACTAGTGTTTCCACAAACTTCTCTTTGATTTTCAATTACTTTACTTATCTGTGTTTTTTCAGAAACCATTGTGAGCAGTGAAAACTTACATGAACATCTAAAATAACCATTTGCCTCTTCAATCATTTAGAAACTACTTATGAAATATTATAATCTGCAATCGTATGCCCGTGACAAAAAATATTTTTAAATGTATCCATCATGAAATATTACAGAAATACTTCAAATCAAACATAAAATATTTAAGAAATGTGTCATGCTGTGGGTTTATCTTAACTAACAAATATAATATTTAAGTATTTATTGAATTAGTAATGATATAATCTCTCCACCCTCTAAGTATTCATCTATTCCACTAATTTAAACGTTAAATGATACATAATTTTAAACATTGAACATGACATTACACATGTAGATTTTAGTGATAGTTTTATACAAAATAGTAAGATAAGATTTATTAATTGGTTTCCAACTTAGTAAATTCATATCTAGTTTCAATAATGTTCAATAATTTTTAGTACTGATAATTAACTTGTGGAGGTGCTCCAATATTATTAAATGTGCTTAATATAATTAAATAAAATAACAAGTTTCTTTACGTACATAACATTTCTGTGAGAGTAAACCCAGAACTTAAAAATGTGTTTTCTATAGAATCTACAGGGTGTAAATAGTTTGAGTGCATATATTTTAGGTGGAGATAGTACACAACAAACACTTAAACACTTACACTACTATGGGCTATTGGCCTTTATGACCTAGAAATTCAAAAAGTAAAGTAAAATATCGTCAATGAGGCAACGTTGCCCAGCGGTCAACACAAATCAGCTAAACCGGATTTCTTAAAGAAATAATTTCCTATACGAAAAAAATTAAGACCAATGTTTATTATTTAATAATTATTATGATTTTGTTGAGATTGGTTTCTGTAAATAAACATTTGGTGACATATTCGTGAATAAAATTTCGTTCTTTGATATTACTTTTTGACAGAAAAATTCGTGAAATTTAGTTAAATGAGAGAAGAATAAAGAGTTACTTCTGCTATTTAGATATTATTTAGTAACTGGAAATAATCTATTTAACCGCCAAATTATCAGAAACACATTAATTATTAAATTCAAATATTTCTGTTAGATGCAGTACCTACTTACGAAAAAATAAACTCCACGCAGTTATTATTTTCAACACAAAGAACACACTAAACAGCAAGATTTAATCCACTTTTCGTTAAAATCTATCATTTTCCACCACAAAAAACGTTACACTAAAAACTGCAAAACAAACCGCCACAATGAAAGGTTAACAAAATTAACATTGAAGCAGTCACAGATTTTACACAGAAGTAACATTCACCCGATTCGCTGATTGACCTTATAAGCCATCGCGCCTTAGTTGCCATGTTTTTACGGCAGTATTCTGCGTACGTTAATGTATAATAATAAAAAATGTTTTTCATTGTTAATTTGATTAGTGAAGCCATATAATCAGTGTATTATTTAACATATGAAACATCAGAAGCATTTTGAATGTAACATGATGTGTTGGTGATTGTAAAAATGCGTGTAAAATTCTTAAGTAACTTTTTATTATTTTTTTTTGGCAAAACTATAGTTCTTTAAAAAATGGTATTAGGCTTTTTGTTTTATTTTATCGGAACTATTATTCCTTAAAGTATTTGCATTCATACTGTTTACACCCTGTATTTAAACTGATTTATTTCTATTTTATTTTAAATTATTTACATAATAACGTATTTATTATATGAAAAGCTTAGGTGCAAACTCAAATGATTAAATATCCACCATAATCATGATTTAAAAACACAGAAACATCTAAGTCTAAATTTTTTACATTAAGAACTAACAAATGTATTTTTACAATTACATTTTAATTTAACATAGGTACTTGCTTAGTTCTCCTATTGTAAACTACTTACTTCATAAACAATAAATTATATTATTTTATAAATTATAAAAACAACTCCAAATTATTCATTTCGAGCAGCTATAAAATAAATATGCTTTTCTATTTATTTCATTTATAAACTATAATTTAAAGCTGTATATTCCAAATATTAGTTAATTTCATCATTAAACACAAACTCAAAATATAAAATCATGTTACTAGAATTAATGCATCTCAGTTATCTGTGGTTATTGATCTAAATTTAATAATTCTTGTATTCTTTCACCGCAACGTTTGGACCCTTCAAAGGCTTCTTTGGAAAACTGTAACAAAATTTAGGTACATTTAAAAGTAGAAAACATTAGATACTCCTTTGCACATTATTATTCTGAAACATGTATTTAGATATTTTACCAAACATATGAATTTATTAGTTTGGTTTTTAACTTAGAGGCTGTCAAAGTTACATACGAACAACTCCCGTTGTTTTGGCTCGCGGTTAGTTTACCGAAGCTTTGAAGCAACCAGTTGTATGTATGGCTCACAACTGCCAGCTTAAATTAAATAGTTTTTAATTGACTTGCGGTTACCTAGACGAAGTTTGTGTTTGTAAGAAAAACAAATAAATGTCTAACTAAAAATTGTTTATTAAATAACAGGGACTGCACTAACGCGTGAGTTAAACATAAACCTAAATGGTTATATGTTCAAGGTAACAACGATTTGTTAAATTACAAGTTACGTTAGCTAACCGGAGTTTTAAAAGTAACTGTATAAATGTTGTGTGATGGTAAACTTTAGCACAAATGTAAGTAAACATTGCTACCCCACCTAGTTGTGCTAAGGGCAGCAAGAAGGTATGTCCGGTAGTCTCAGTGAAGACGGAGGGGGGTTCGTTTTATTTGAACGTATATGCCAGATTTTGCTTGACCGATATAAATACGGAGAGAAAATAAGGGCGCCAGGTAGATTCACCTATACCTTCTAAATACACATAAATCAGGACACCTACCCGTCCTAAAATATCTGCTGTAGTAAAGTTTGCTAAATGTAACGTATCTAAATATAGATAAAATATGTTGTAAAAAGGGAAATAATAATCATACAACAGTTCCAAAATATAATTTAATTTGGGCGAACAGTCTAGTACAAGGCGCTAAAATATGCCATAGGGCACTCTATTAATGCAAAGCAGTCTTAGAATGTTAAAGTTAAATATACCTAAGGAAAAAATGAAATGAAACAAATATACACTTATGGACAGAGATTCAAACTGTACATATAACCATCTGAGATCCTGAATAATCCGGATACAAATATTTAAACATTCCTCTAATACAATAATTCTAAATAGAATATTTAAATAAATCTTCAATATCAAATACTACATTAATGGGAACCGATAATAATTACCTGATATTTCATTCAATAAAATCCAGAATTCCGACGTTGGGTGTCTCATCTATACTACACTCGAGCCCGAGGGTAAGTGCAATCGATCAGAATAATAATAAACCCTATAGTAGGCTATTGGTCTTTACTTTCAGTTAACAAATTCCATTTTACTAATTTCAAATCAAATACTAAGGTTTATTTTATTAATGTAAAAATAATTGATAGTGGAACAGTAACCAGATACACAAATTGTCACTTATCTGAAACCCCAGCTGAAGCTGAAGTTAGGAGTCCCTTGCACCACTGGAAAAACTCTGGTGATAAAAATTACAAGCTAAGCTCGTTTAATTAAGAAAGACGATGACGTCATTTGGTAATTAATTCCGCCAACTTTGACACATAATATTCCTAAATGTTGTATGGACTTTTGGAATTATAACAGTGAAATGAATTTT